>JAVIWC010008093.1:0-600000 GCA_031894815.1 Creontiades dilutus | reverse complement strand
GCTCATTCGATTCCTAATGGTATGTTCTTCAAATAGGAAAATATTTAGGCCGATTCGACTAGTTTTGAGGTTTTCAGGGATTTTACAAAACTTTTACAGCCCTTAAAGGGCACTTTAAATTGAGTGAGGGGCTGATTGAATTGAGTGAGGGGCTCAAGAATTGGAGCGTCGTCGGACCAACATGGATTTTTCCTGAAAATTACAGATTTTTTGCTCCAGCCGTTTGGGAGAAATCGTGCGTACGGCGTACGGTGGACGGACGGAAATTTTTTATTGCAGATTAGGATTCTACACCCTTTGAAACGTAAACCATGAAATTTTCAGGGGGGGTTAGAATTTTTTTTTTTCCAGAGCGATTACAATGGTTTATTATTGAATAATGAACCAAAACAACCAAAAGGCACAACGCTTGCGGGGAGGTTTCACATTTTTATATAATATATAAAATATTATGCCATTACAAAGGCTGATCATTGGAAATAATGAAACAAAATGAAAATGCGTAAGAACCTTCTACTAAACACGAACAGAAATTCAACTTTTGATACAATATTTGTTTTGATGGATTACTCAATAGCTCCATGGTTAGTCTGTTATGCTTATTGTAAGCGTGGAAAATAAGTTAAGAGTCAATATTTCAAGATTTCTGATAGAAACATTGAAGATGAGGTGGTGCGAATATTATTGAAGTAACTAGATTGAATACCAACACAGAATGGTAGTGGATACCCCTTTCACCGTTGGATTCTCAATTAATGATTGAATGAGAGCGGACGAAAGCTTGTTCTCATCGATATCTTAACGAGCAGGCGATAACGAGGTTTCAGAATGCTGTGTTTCCATAACGTAAACGTGTGAACCTTAGCTCACAGGAATGTGTGTAATTACATGCAAATTCCTCTATAAGCCGCAGAAACGATACCATCAACACAACTGAGCGGGTTAAATTAGCCGAGTTGATGAATTAATCAAGTTGGTAAATACTTAAATCATCCATGAGCTGACTGCAAATAGCGTATTAACTAAGACGCTGCAAATTATTACACAAAGGTTTATTGTTTATGTTTATTTGACTCTTCAACGTAAATCACACATATTTGTTTATTTGACATTATACAAACTCGGCGCCTCCCCGATTACATATCCTGTAGTTTGTTACAGATCCCTTGACACCTACATCTATATTTCAGCTCAGTTGGATACAAGAGTCCTTCAGCTGATAAGATGTCAAAGTACACACGGTGAGAGCGAACGTACGCATGGTCGTCTGAATGGACTCACTCCATTCATAGGAGGGAAACAACACTGAAGCCCAAGGTTGTTAAATGAAACATTTTAATTGTTAGAAATGTTCAATGAACCAAACCGTGAAGGCTTTTTCTCTTCAGGTAACCGAAAATGTGAACATTCCAAACAAAAGTTAGATGTATCCGTATCGGCAATGAAATGTCTGATGCAATATTTGGCTATTTTATCCTTTTTATATTTAAGTGCGATATTTATATTGATGACTATCATCTAACACGTAACGTAATAAGCAAAGTGGTAACAAAATTGTGTCACTATTGTTGTGTTGGTTTATTATTCAACAATAAACCATTGTAATCGCTGTGGAAAAAAAATTCTAACACCCCCTGAAAATTTCATGGTTTACGTTTCAATCCGAATCTGCAATAAAAAAATTTCCGTCCGTCCGCCGTACGCACGATATCTCCCAAACGGCTGGAGCAAAAAATCTGAAATTTTCAGGAAAAATCCATCTTGGTCCGACGACGCCCTAATTCTTGAGCCAGCTCCCTCAATCAATTTAAAGTGCCCTTTAAGGGCTGTAAAAGTTTTGTAAAATCCCTGAAAACCTCAAAACTAGTCGAATCGGCCTAAATCTTTCCTTATTTGAAGAACATACCATGAGAAATCGAATGAGCCCTTCCCCAGGTCCGTAGGTCAAACCATTCCCGATGTATTGCCCGATTTATGGTGCCAACATTTGCGTTTTTTCGTTTATTATTGTTTGTTTGTAACATAGTGATGCCGATAGCGTCGAGTTGTAGTGAATGTGGTTACTGGAGTGATAACCGATGTCGATACTTGTAGTTTATAGCCAATACACGGGCTGAAGCATTCTGATAATATATAGGTAAATATATATTATTGGGGATTATTATTCAATATTATTACTGTAGTTAGGGATTTATTATTCAATTGCCGTATACACGGGTGTGAAGCATTCTGATAATATATAGGTAAATATTATTCAATATTATCACTGATGGTGTTTATTATTTTAAATTTGGGTTTGGCGATTTTAACGCAATTACTGTTTTTATTGGGTAAAAAAGCTGATTCTTTCACTGGGATTTATTATTCAATTGGCTTGCGTTCATAATTTGAATTTCTACTAAGCTTTGGAGTGTGCGCGTTTCACAAGATAGAGCGATTATTGAATTTCAGGAGGTACACAGATATGATCAACTGATCAATCCAAATAGGTATTTTGCTTGAGAACAGATTTACGTGCTCCATGCATATCTCCTGAAATTCAATAATCGCTCTATCCTGTGAAAAACGGACACTCCAAAGCTTAGTAGAAATTCAAATTATGAACGCAAGCCAATTGAATAATAAACCCCAGTGAAAGAATTTGCAGCGTTTTCAACACTGAATTGTAACTTGGACATTTTCCATTCCACAAAAATCGTGCACCACTCATTGGAAAGCTATAAATGTATTAGGTACACGTCGGACCACATTTCATGCAGCCATTTTCTATTCGTTCAACTTTTTCTCAAGATCTATCCTATTCAAGATCAACAATTTTAAATAAACAAACAAGGTTTCAAATCTGTATGCAGTTTATGCAACCTTTTCAAAACTTTAATCGTGAAGCGTTTTTTTTAGTAAGATTTGCTAAAAATATCAAGATTTGGCAATCAAGAGTAGTGGCCCCCTCCGAGTATACATATACATGCACAATACTGATTACTACTGTTAGGAAAATTTGGTACCAATGGAGTAAAATAATCAATCAATCAATAATATTATCAATAATCAGTGAATTTATGATTTTTTCAACATCAAAAAATATAATTTTGGAATGTTGCACTGACAGGCAGCCAAAGTTATCTTAGTTCCATGAACTTCAATACCTACCAACATTTCATGCCAAATCGTTTTCGTGATTTCAAAGAATTCAAGATTGTTCCGCATTAATATTTTTCATGCCGCAGTGAAGGTTTTATGACGCTACGGCGAAAACGTGATGACCCCTCGAATAGGCGAGGATCTTGAAACCCGGAACATATTAAATATGGATATGATAGAGACGTGGGGATGAGCTAATCAGATGAGATTCGTCCTTGGTGAATACGCGTGTCTTGAATCAGACAAACATGCTTCGAATGTTGACTGAGGATTCGGTAGAGGAGTATTGAGGGATGATTTTATTTATTGGAGAAACTAGCACAGGGTCAACAAGGTCGATGGTGAGCTGGAGACACGGGCCAACGGCGTCGGTTACGTCAAAGGCATCTTGTTAAGTTCCCATTTTGAGTCTACAGCGGCAAACATGCTCAAAAACAAACTTTACGTATTTAAGTCACGACTCGGGCTTATCGTTCTTATCAAGGTTGTGTCCAGACGGCACGGACGGTGATGACCTACAGCGGAGTCGGGCCTGCATTCAGACAGAGGACCATGAGGTGGACGTGAGCTTCAACTTTACTTCCTAGACTTTTGAAGTGAGATTCAACCATCTAAACGGCCTAAAAAGATGTCGTCTAGTGTTGCATAATGTTAGAACGAAGAGTTTTTGAAACGATTTGGTTTGGAACGCACATCTCAAGAAAATTTGGGTAGTACTTGAAAATCCTTCATATTGTATTCTTGAAAATCCTTGTATTGTTGATGCGTTTCATTTGGTACAGTGTGACTTGACATTCGGTACTCAAGCAGTCCATTCGCGTCTACGGAACCGTGCAGAGGAGGGATTCGTAGCAGGCTCTTGCAACTGTTTGATGAACTATTCGCAGAATAGAATCTTTTGAATGTAAGGCTGCTATTTCATAATTGTTTCGAGCATCTACCAACACAGGGAGGAAAAAATAATCAAACGACGGGAGTATACCGTCTTTTTGTGGTCTTGGTGGTTGGTGGTGTGGTTGGTTGTGGACCAAAAGGAAAAAGTGCTTGAACACATTGGGGATGACATGTAAATTCACAACTTTTTATTATTTTCCAAAAAGCGACCCGAAGAAAACAGTATTCAGTAGTATTCGCTCTTCCATTGCCATGTGTTCGAAACGTCGCCTTTCATTGTCTTTTCATAGTTTTTCGTTGGTCATTTTCCCCGTAACCTTCTGTGTTCAGTGTAGTTCGGAAGTATGGATGCTCGGTACCTACACTACCATCTCAAACGAAAAAATATCCTAAATCCATCCTTTTAGTATTGAATGGACTAGTTGTACAACCAGATTGAGATCTGTGTTAAAACCTCACCTTTTCTCGACCTCGCTTTACGACTGTTTCAACCCACATTTACACCCATCATTTTAAATAATATTTGAATGAGACTTAACCGGATTTCACTGGTTATGTCCGCATTTCATTAGAAAAAGAATCCCCCGCACACAGTTCCCCCCCCCCCCCCCCCCTTCCTTTAAAATTTGCATGACTTCTAAGTCGTCGAAACGAGAAAATTATACCACCATTTACTTCAAAACGTACACCCTTGAAATGAAATTTTAAAAGTGAGATGAGGTAGGACTGCTCTGAGATCCATCTCAATCAATTCGGCATTCAAAATCATTAGGGAATGACACCCCACTTGCCCAGGTCAATAAAAACCTCGAGAAACCACGTTTTTCACCAGTTTTCGGCCCATAGCATCTGTGCGCATTATGCGATCGGGCTGGCTAGAAATTAAGACCAACTAGTGTCCAAACGGAGGCCTTCTGCTGCAGCAGGCGTCTCCAAACTACGGGTCGCGGAAGGATTTGGTCCGGCTCGCGGACGAAAATGGAAAAAATTAGGCTACCGCCAGAACAGAAAGAAAAGTCAGCAATGTGAGCTAGCGAAAGCTACCCATACTCCCCTCCGCCAACAATGAAAAACTAATAATCATGGAATTAGAAAAAAATATATTTAATCACCAAAACTGATTTTTAGTTAACATATTGTGCCTAATTTTGAATCTATCAAATTCGTCTGTGCTTAATTAAAAACCCTATTTTCAAGAACCCTGACTTTCAAAATTTTCCATTCCTGAGAATTCAATTGTTAATATTTTTCAATGAACAACGAAAAAGTAATTTTGGAATTTTAAAAAGTAAAGTCACTAAAAACTAATTTTGTATGTACCTACATTAGGCCTAATTTTGAAGTTGTCAAACTCGTATAGGAGTGCTTCCAAACACTGTTTTCAAGTATCAGATTTTCGAAATTTTCCGGGGTAGGACACCCGGACCCCCTTGTTGCCACACCACCTCCACATTATGATACGGCCCTTGGGACAAATAGTTTGGAGACCCCTGCGCTACAGAAATGATTTTTTATATTAATTTTGAAGCCTTTTATGGTCCTTATGGCGGACGGACATTGCTGATTTTCTCTCTATGCACCTCGAAATGTAACGTAAAAAATTGAATGGGGGGGGGGGGGGGGTCCGTAAATTAATTAATTATTTCCATTTCTTTGACAGTAGGAAATCAAATGCTGTTTCTGAAAGGAAATTGGAATTATAAGATGTAAAAGTCCGTTTTTCCAGACCTTGTATATCTTACATTTCTTTGCTACCTAATTCTAGATAGATAGATAGATAGATAGTTTATTTACATCATTTTTACATGTTACATTCTACAATTGAATAATAACTGATGATAGTGTAACACTGTGGCCCAGCCCGGAACATCTAATTTTTTATAAGGTACTGAATTTAGATTTAACATTCCATGAAAGGTAAACTTAGTATACACGCCATTTATTATTATAAATTATAACTGCTCATTACTAATTATTTATTTTAACTGCTTTGTTAGTAATAAGGGTTAGCTCTTATCAGTTTATAACTTTCTTTTTTGAATAATTGTTTTTATATTCATTAGATTTATAATTTTTTCAAAATCTTTATTGACTATTTGCATGCCTCTGTATTTTGTAGTCATTTGAGTAAATGTATTTTTTACTCCCGGCAACTTGAGTCTGTATGACTTTGATTGCCGCTGTCTCACATCAGCAAAATATATGTTTTTGTGTTTTGTGTTTTTGTGTTGGTTTTGTGTTTTGTGTTAATTCTGTAATGGCTTCATCAATGTTCTCTCCTGGCCAGCGGTTATGTCCATCTCAATTATATCTGGAGCCTCTCATATGGACTCAGTAACGGTCCAACCAACCTCAATCCATTCCGGTAGCTGTCAACTGCTCTGAAAAATTGATGACCGAGGCGTGGGGTCGGCGGGGTCTCGCCAGCTCTCCTGGGCGTGGTCTTAGCGGCTTTTTTGTTTCGCCTCCGCGACCTTGCTCAGGTCGTACCCCGTTTTCCTTGGGCACGAGCCAGCTGGGTCCTGATCTGTACAGCCGCTTCCAGTCATGAATCTCTAGTGGCAGTTTTCGAACAACTTCCCCCTTCTTGGGATCATTCTCTCGGACTTCTTACCACTTTTCGGACTCCTTTGCCGTAGGTTCAACTTTAGATTGTCTGCCCCTCCTCCGAGTGGGTGTAGGCGAACAAAACCATTAATCAACCGCTCTCTTTATCCCGTATTAAAGGCCAGTTGCTTTTCGAGAGTAGATTGAAAATGTGCAACAAAAAGTGTTGAACAAAGTCTCGAATCCAATAATAACTCCTGCACGTCAAAAAGAAAAATAACCTGTATATTTAAGCTCGGAGGTTGGTTATGAATAATTTTCGGGTACATCATAAAGAAAACCACATCAGGGGCCACGTTGAGGGGATACTACAAGATTAAGAGGGAGAAAGGTTAGGTATGTTTATTAGGAGCAGATGTCCAAAAATATTACTTCAACTGCAACTTCAACTGTAGTGTTAGTTTTGTAGTAGTTCTGCAGTTGACATAAACACACAGGTCGTTGGTAAAAATTTTACTAGCAGAATTCTAATTACATCCATTTGACAATGTGAGTAGTACTAACATAGTTTGAATAGAGTGGACAACAATTTCATGTATAAACTATCGTCATTTTAAGGATTATTCTTCGATTTATTCATTGTTATGAATTTCTTGTTATGTTGGGTGCGAATAAAAATATGTTTTTTATGCATCTTTTAGGATATAACGCTCTCCGTAAAATCCACATTGTCGACATTGCAGGGGTATCAACGGTCCAATTATTATGAATGCGTGGGGATGGCACCTTTCTCTGCTAATTTGAAATTTTGAGGTATTCTACGGTTGTACCTGGGAACAAGGCAGCAAAATTTGCCACCACGTCGTCATATAATGGGGACTAGCAGAGAACAGCGAGTTGTAATCAATGAATACCATTTGGTGCCCCAGGGTTGTGTTGGAAGGATGCTACAACCTGATCATCCCTGTAAGCATTCTCAGGCAGCACGCAAATGACAAAAAACTAACCTGACCTGGAACTAAACTAACTACTTACTCTACAGGATAGACCTACTCATACTTATATTCAATTAAATTTATACAAATTTCACAAACAGAAAGACGAGAGAATAATTTTGCTATTTCGATATTAATCTTTGTCAAAAGTAGAAGAATATTGGTTTTTGGTTTATTATTCAACAATAAACCATTGTAATCGCTCTTGAAAAAAAAAAAAAAAAAAAAAAAAAATTCTAACCCCCCCTGAAAATTTTATGGTTTACGTTTCAAAGGGTGTAGAATCCGAATCTGCAATAAAAATGTCTCCGTCCGTCCGTCCGCCGTACGCACGATTTCTCCCAAACGGCTGAAGCAAAAAAAGCTGAAATTTTCAGAAAAAATTCATGTTGGTCCGGCGACGCCCCGCTTCTCTCTCACTTAATTTAAAGTGCTCTTTAGGAGTTGTCAAAGTTTTGTAAAATCCCTAAAAACCTCAAAAAGAAGTCAAGGCGGCCTAAATTTGTACTCCTTTTGAAGAAAACTCCACGAGGAATCGAATGAGCCCCTCCCCAGGTCCGTAAGTCAAACCATTCCCGATGTATGGTCCGATTTATGGTGCCAACATTCGCGTTATTTTGGTTTATTATTGTTTTTGTGTTGATATCAGTAACCTAGTGACGTAGTGACGTAATGACGTAGTAATGTGGATACTGGAGTCAACCCCTAAAAGGCTTTGTAGCCTATACCAAAGCATTCCAATAACCATTGGAAAAAAAAAAAAAAAAAAAAAACACGCTGCAAATATCTTTCACTGGGGTTTATTATTTAATTGGCTATTTGAATTTATACTGAGTGTTTGTTTCACAGTTTGTTGAATTTCAGGAGGTATGCATAGAGCACGTGAATCTGTTCTCAACCAAAATGCCTATTTGGATTGTTCAGTTGATCATATTTGTGTGTCTCCTGAAATCGAATAATAGCTCTATCACTTGTGAAGCAACAAGTAGAAATTCAAATCATGATTGAATAATAAACCCCAGTGATTTGCAGCGTTTTGAATTTTAGGCCCCGATGTATCTTTGACGTAGCCATGTGAAAATGCATGCATGGTATTTTATTTAGTCCTATAGCCCTCAGTAATTTAGATTGAGACCAGGTGGTCGCATCGATCCAAGCAGCCATCGAAGAGCACGTTCGGGCTGCTGCAACAGTCTGTCGTTGGTTTGCTGTGGCATCTTCTTCAAAACCTTCATTTCGAAGCAGTCGGTAGGCAGTTTTAACGTTCACTTTGGTTCAACAAAGCTCCTACATAGAAACTCCTGTGCTCATCCGCTTCACACTGCCGACAGACCACCTGATAGACACACATTCGAGACTGACATTCCGCATGTCCCCGGCATTTGTAGGAGTGGGAGGTATTCGGTGAGGTGAAGTGAGAAACGTCAACAACAATTCACATAGTTCGCACCTCGGACGGCTGACATCGATGTATTCCAGGCTGCTGGACTTCCAAAGGTGAATTCGTTGATACTTGTGTGTCAATATTCCACCTAGGTTACATTGTATATAACTTATTAAACTGAACTAGACCAACAACTTAACCCTAATGAATGTAGGGATGGCAGTAAAAGAAAGGGAACAGGAAGAGTAAGTTTTCTATGATAAGAAGTATGCAAGTGTATAGCGTGTTTAGTCTGGAAGTTGTAAACTCGTACGTTGATTCTAAAAAAAATCGTTTCTATCGCTGGGCTAGGTCGATTCCCGGTCGATAGCCTTCTCGATGACAGAGGATATTCGTGCTACAGCTATAGAAACTATAGATGGTGATAAATACGCCTTCGACCACGCGAGAAGAAATAGTAGGTCCGGAGAAAAATATATAAATAAAGTCGCAGACATGCGGGTAAAGGGTTGAACGTAAATCGTTGAAACAGGACCCGAGAGGACGGGGAAAGCGGAACCTGAGAGGTATGGGAGGTCGAGATTAGGTACCAGATACAATCTGGATCGGTAAACAAACCGGTAAATTCGCTGAAAAACATTTAGGAGTGACGGGAAGGATAGAGTTTGCCAAATGGGGCAAACTTTAACGCCCGACGGACCATCGTTACTCAAGGAACAATGATGAACGGCCGTCTTTTGCGGATGGGAATAGTGTGACCTTCACATCACAAACTCATTTCGGCATGTACCTACTTGGAAAAGGATTGATTCTATAATAATACCAACAAACGAAATTTTCCGAAATTCTCATTTATGGATGAATGAAACTGAAGTAAAATAAAGGAGTAGAACACAATGATAAAAATATATAGTGAATGACTTATTCCAACGGAATAGTTGAGTAGTTTTCTTCTTCTCAATTCCTTGGTTAATTTCTGCTGAGATTGATGATACCAGGTATCTTTACTTAACGACTGAACATTAATTTAACATTTTTGTGAAACTGAACCTTAGTGCAGCAGGGGAAAACTCGATTTTAAAGTCAAAATTCGATCCTTTAATGAATGAAGTTATGTGGATTTTGAAATAGTGCTACAATTTATAACAATGAAAATCTTGGAGTGTTGACCTCATTAACAGGGAACCTTCCCAATTACCCTCCAAATTCTGGAGTCACAAAAGACTACAGTATTTACAGTTGATATTGGTTAGTTTTGTTGATGATTTAACATTTCAGAACTTCCAGTTTGCAAACTCATTTTGCTTGCACTAAGAGGAACCTTGTTTCTTTAGTAATACCGGTCAGTGCAAATACTATTGAAGTTGATTCGTTGGTACCATTAAACCTTTTTGGTCATGCAGATGATACTTTTGGTTTATTATTCACTAATAAACCATTGTAATCGCTCTTGAAAAAAAAACCCCCCCCCCCCTGTGAAAATTTCATGGTTTACGTTTCAAAGGGTTAGAATCCAAATCTGCAATAACAATTTTTCCGACCGTCCGCCGTACGCTTACGCTTTGGAGCAAAAAATCTGAAATACAGGAAAAATCCATGTTGGTCCGAAACGCCCCAATTCTTTACCAGCTCTCTCACTTAATTAAAAATGCCCTTTAAGGGTTGTCAAAGTTTTGTAAAACCCCTAAAAACCTCAAAAAAAGTCAAGGCGGCCTAAATTTGTACTTTTTTTTTGAAGAACGTTCCACGAGGAATCGAATGAGCCCCTCCTCAGGTCCGTAGCTCAAACCATTCCCGATGTATGGCCCGATTTATGGTGCCAACATTCGCATCCACATTCACTACATCACTAAGTTACTGCAATCAAAACAACAGCGTTTTTTTTTTAATCGCCGTAATTTAGTGATGTAGTGAATGTGGATATTGAAGTGAACTCCTAAAATTGTTTATAGCCGATAAACGGGTTGAAGCATTCTGATATGCATGCTCCGTCTTACGGAATTTAAAATTTTCAAATAGAATATTTTTCCATTGTAATTCTTGAAAAAAAAACGCTGCAAATTCGTTCACTGGGGTTTATTATTTTCTACTAAGCTTTGAAGTGTGCGTGTTTCACAGGTGATAGAGAGATTATTAAATTTCAGGAGATGTGCTTAGAGCACTTAAATCGGTTCTCAACCGAAACACCTTTTTGGATTGATCAGTTGATAATATTTGTGCGCCTCCTGAAATTCAATAATCGCTCTATCACCTGTGAAACACGTCAAAGCTTAGTAGAAATTCAAATCATGAATCATTGAATGAAAGAATTTCAGCGTTTTTGTAGGGGAACCAAACATTTATGGACCACACAACCAACAGATCGCAAAATCATATCGGCTTGTTGTTGGATGGAGCTTCATTCCATAGTGTAGGTCTATGCAAAAGTTTTTGAAGTTGATTTGATGGTGCTTGAAGTTATTTGGTCTTACATATGATATTGGTGGTTTCGTTGAGGATTAAAACATTTTAGAACCGTAGAACTTTCAGATTGCACACCCATGTGCAACTGGAGACTTGGTTAAGTTGTAATATCGCACTGCAAATGTTTTTTATGTTGAACTGGTGATGCGACTGAATTCGTAAAACATTACTGGTGATACAGGTTATTTGTCTCGTCTGGTTTCGATGGAGATTCAAACATTTCAGAACCGGGGTCTAACGCTTCAACGTGAATACAACATTCATGTCCGTAACGTCTACATACGAGAGATCTTGAAGTCACCTTCAGTTTGTCATCGTTAAATTCTATGTAATGAGCCAAAGGGTATTTTCTCACAAAAACTCACTCATCAACTGCATCAGGCAGCCACCGTTGGCCAGACTTTTAGGATGATACAAATGGAAGGACGACTCGGATTACCCAAAGGCTCTGAATCACCAAAGGAGCGACATCGAGTTAGGAATTCATTGGTATTAATGTTGTCATCTCCTAACATCCACAACGAGTTTGGCCGTTTTTCCAGTAACTGTAATGTACTGATCTATAAATCAAGTCGTTCGCTTCTACCGTTCTTTATTTCTGCTTACAGAAATACCGAGTAGTGTTCAGCACAACATTTTCTCACTCGGTATCGATTTTAAAAGTTTCAAAAATGTTTCAAGTGTTTCAACACCCAAATTCCGATCTTCCTTTTCGTGTTTTCTTTTTTTCTGGATATATTTGATTCACTCTCATCCTTTCAACAGGCCCAATTAATCTGCGGGATGAAGTCATGTCTGTAGGGTTGAACAGGCAGATACGTCAACAGCTTCCTCATTTTCCACCACGAACTCATTAGTGAACTCAGTAGCTTTTCTTCAGCACACCCCTGGTTTTCGTGAGGTTTTTTCATACACCACATTTTTGTTCAATATTCCTATATCTACATTTCTATGTAATGATCCTGTAATACTTCATAATATATCAGATCTATTCCAACCAATTGTGTTCCAGAGAGACAAATCTGTTTTTTTTTTTCAAGGATAAATAGGGATATTTTTTGTTCAGATATGCCATTGACAATTAATTAAACGATAAGGGAATTGTGATGAAAACACCGAAATACAATGGTAGGTACATGAATAATTCAATACGTTTTCCAATAAGATCTCACAAGTATTTCATTTCTAGTAGATTAGATGTATTAAGACCGATCATCATTCACTGTCATTGATTGATTGATTGAGGTTAAATGCATCGTATTTTTTTAAGCTAAACCTTTTACTAACCATCATTAATATTTTTGCACCACCATCAGTCATAAAAACTAATTGAAAAAAAAAAATCATTGAACGTGAGTTAGGTCGAAAGTTTCAATAATTATAATAATTATAATTATTGAAACTTTCGACATAACTCACGTTCAGTGATACAATTATTTTATAGAATATGTTTTGAGCGAAGCTTTTGGCTGTCATGGCTACTTTCGGTGATTGAGGTTCGCTTCGAACTTTCTTTTGCACGTGTCATCCAGAGTTTTCAAATATATTCGTACCAGTGTTTGATTACATTTCTTTGTCAGATATCAACACATGTATCAATTGCTTTTAATACTGGAAAAAAATCAATCATATCTATGAATTCCATGCAAAATTCAACAGAAGACATAAGCAGCAACGATAAATACATGAACGACGAATGTAAAACATCATTATTGTACTAACATAATCAGTAACAATGAAAACATTGCTATATTTTTCACGACAAAGCTAAGCACTAAGTTATTCATGCGCTTTAAATTTAATTTCAATGAAGCATAAAGTTAGAATGAATCATAATTATTGAGCGAATTGATTTTTTTTAATGTGCATCTGAAAAAGGTATCACTTACAATTTTGAACATTTACTAGATAATATGTGCTTTTTGGCCACCTAAGTATTGATGCAAGGAATTTCTAAATTGGATTTTGGGGAATACAAATTCTGGCCTCACCAGGAGTAATGAGTAATGCAGATTTCGTGAAACATTTATCAAAAATGAAGTCGCTTTCTATCTCTAGTTTATTCTATTTATCCTCCAAACAAGAAGCGTTGTGGATTTTCGGCCGACGCGATTTGGCTGCTTTCATTTTCATGGACATTGTTGGCATTAATTTAAATTCTAGTTTAGAATATGGTGCTGAGAACGACATGGAAGATACAAAGTGTTACACCTACTTCGAACAGGGAGGCTACATACTAAAACGCAATAGGCTTCCCTTTGTATCGTATTACATGTAGGGTTGTTTTCTGAGAACAAAAGCATTAAGATAGTGCCCGAGTGCTTTCAGAATGAAGGGCAATGGAAGGATAAGGGTTGATGGTGGCTTTCAAATGCGTATCTGGGAGGGTTGCAGTGAGAAAGGTTCTTTCAGTTATTGCTCCTCCACTCTGGGATAGCATCCTCTTGAAAACAACAAGGCAGCGATGCGAATCTCGGAGTGACAGTTAACGCTCATTCCATGCCCTGCCCAGAGATCAATCCACAGGTATGTGGATGATTTGATCTATTATTAAATGAACATAAAACACTAATGCAAAATACGTACCACTGCATTTCTTTTACTACTAAAAAAGATGGACATAGTGCCATGCAAAAATATGCAGCATTGCAGTAGGTACTACGGTTAAAGGTAACTTCGGGTATTGTAACGTGTCTCAATTTTCAATTCCGAAAACTGTATGGTCATGTTAAACGCGAATACTATGAAAGAACGATTTCAATTTATTATGTTCGATAAGTAAATTTTGTAGTAGACCAATAAGAAATGGTATGATGATGGTGTCGCACATAGCTTTATCGTATTGGTAACATGAACACCTATACATATCGTTGGAAAGTTTTAAATCGTTTTAAAAGTTTCTTCATCTTGAAATATAAAAAAATTAAGCTCGATAAAAATATACAAGGGACAACGCCGTCACGGTACTTGTTCTCACAGGTTTTTAAATGAGTGCTTTGCTAGTATTCGGCACTAATTATTTGAAGTTATATTGTGTAAAGTGTACTGTAATGATAAAATGGAGATGTAATGTAATGATGTAATGTGTAATCTAAAGTATTATAGTGATTATACGAAATGATCGACCGTTCTTCCGCAACTAACCTCCATATTTGAGCAACATCAGACGGTAGGAAGAGAAAAACGACGCTTATTGGATTTCGCGCTTGCGCAGAGCGCTGGGGTTTTTCACGAGCAATTAAAATCAGAGGGGGCCATATCCACCCAAATCACTCAAATCCCTTCCGAATTCCAACAAACTGGAAAAAAATTGTAGATATTAGGATTTTTACAAGTATTTCAATCCGTGCAAGGATGCTACTAATTGAAATTGAAAGCCTTTCTGTTGAATTGATGTTTTTCCGAACAAGCACCCGATTTTGAGCGATATCGAATCACTAAATCCTGAAAAAACTGTGCTTGCCGGATTTTTTCGCACATGCGCAGAGGGATTTATCGATTTTTGAGCAATGCAAATCGTTTGGCGTCATCTCCAACAAAAATACCTACACAAACATACCACACGAAATGAAAACTGTTCAGAAAACAGAATGGTATAGAACGGACAAGAGAGAATTTAGCCCAAATTTCGCCAAATTGGATGAAAATTGTAGAAAATAGGATTGTTACAAGGATTTCTAGTCCGCGCAAGTCGACTAATAATTTAAATTGAAAGCCATTTCTTTGAAGTGATGTTGATTTATTGATTGATGAACCATTTTTCCAGAATAGCACTCGATTTAGAGCGATATCAAACTACTAAATCCCAATAAAATTATGCTCGTCGGATTTTTGATTTTTGAAAAATTAAAATTATAGGGGATCATCTTTAACACAAACAAACAAACGCATCATAGAGACACGAAATTAAAACTGTTCATAATGGTCTAAAAAAACGAGTGGAGATTTGAGTTTGTAGAAAAATTGTTTTCATTTCTCGAAAGTGAAACCTAAGCATCCGCTTAATACAGGAAGACTCGGATGAAAGCCGTTTTGAAACCCCTTCAAGACTTGTTGGTTGACACGACATTATTTATTTATTTATGATACGGGCAAGCCCAATTTACAATATTCAATATTTATGATTGGAATCCAGAATAAAGAGAAGCCCGTCCGTCCGTCAAGTGTTTTTCTCCGAACAATGGACGACTGAAATAAAGTATACGGAACTTTGATGAAAAATAACAAATCGAATAAAAATACCTGAAAATACAACCCGAATGGAAAAAACGCTGCAAATTCTTTCACTGGGGTTTATTATTCAATGATTTGAATTTCTACTAAGCTTTGGAGTGTCGTGTTTCACAGGTGATAGAGCGATTATTGAATTTCAGGAGATATGCATAGAGCACGTAATCTGTTCTCAACCAAAATACCTATTTGGATTGTTCAGTTGATCATGTTTGTGTGCCTCCTGAAATTCAATAATCGCTCTATCACCTGTGAAACATGCACACTCCAAAGTGCAAAATTCAAATCATGAATGCACAATAATAAAAACCCCAGTGAAATAATTTGATGCGTTTTTTATCAGAACGTTTCAACCGTGTATCGGCTACAAAGCCTTTTAGGAGTTCACTCCAGTATACACATTAGTACATCACATCACTACGTCACTAAGTCACTGATATCAACACAAAAACAATAATAAACCAAAATAACGAGAATGTTGGCACCATAAATCGGGCCATAGATCGGGAATGGTTTGACATACGGACCTGGGGAGGGGCTCATTCGATTCCTCTTGGAGTGTTCTTCAAAAAGAGTACAAATTTAGGCCGCCTTGAATTTTTTGGAGGTTTTTAGGGATTTACAAAACTTTGACAACCCTTAAAGGGCACTTTAAATTAGGCGAGAGAGCTGGCTCAAGAATTGGGGCGTCGCCGGACCAACATGGATTTTTCCTGAAAATTTCAGCTTTTTTGCTTCAACCGTTCGGTAGAAATCGTGCGTACGACGTATGGCGGACGAACGGGAACATTTTTATTGCAGATTTGGATTCTACACCCTTTGAAACGTAAACCATGAAATTTTCAGGGGGGTTACAATTTTTTTTTTCAGGAGCGATTACAATTGTTTATTATTGAATAATAAACCAAAATAACAAATCGAATAGAAACACCTGAAAATACGACCGGAATGGAAAATACATAGGTATGGTTTGTTCTCTTCTTACAACAACGAACGATTGAATGAGCGGTTGTTGCCAGGCCAGCTAGCATAGTTGTAACGTACATCACACGAATCAGTGAATAACCGTGATGTTATATAATTACCAATGTTCGCCAGTCTCGCAATTTGGCGTACACCGGAAAAAACCGCCATCACGTTTTATTCAAATATTACTCACACTAGTCGGCTTCTCGTGTGAATGAGCATGGCATACCAGAGGGATATAACTTTATATTCACAGATACAATGAAGATAAAACAACACACACGCTACCTAATATTCCCTTTAGCGATGATTCCTATCTGGTCAGGTAAATAATGTATCACATGCTGTCCATAATTTACTAGAAGGAATACAGACATTAGTGTATTAGGGGATAATTTAAACATCCTCAGCATGCTAACTCAACAAAATACAATTAAGTATGCGTGTACCTAAAAAAATAATTATTATTATGTCTCGTTAATGAATGGAGCAGTTAGATTAATTGATGCACGGTGGAAGACAACTCTGGTAGACTTAAAATATAAGAAATAATTTTAAAAGAACGTTTACGTGCCTAAGCATTGCGTAGTTCGCGTAAGCAGAACAAACTTTAGAGATAGGTGAAATATAAGTAGGTAAAAATAATTCATAACACAATCGTTCTTTGGTGTCCAAAGAGGTGTTCCATTATCAAATTTCGTTCAATACAGATGGACGGCAAAACTTATTGCACGCCGAGCTAAGCAGTATGGAGCATGCAAAGTCATTCGCCTTATGTTACTCCCAGACATGCTCCTCAGTAATTTCCAACGACCTAAGGTGAACAGGAGAGATTTTAGTTCACTTAGCTGATTGGAGTAGCCTCACTTTGCTCGTCTCCGAGTGGGCTAGATCAAAATCAAATGATCAAGATATTTGTGATCTTTATCAAATTTCGATCATACAGTGAAATGGGAGAGTTTTGAGCACGATTTGCCATCATAGTGATTAGTGGCGGCTGCTCCCCTGACACTGTGAGGGTTTTGCACGTACACAGAGGTCACCAAGGGCTTTCGCAAAGGGGAAGGATGAGTTACTTTTCTTAGATAAATACGAATTTCAACTTTTCTATTCCTCTTTGACTCATCCCATTTGAAACTGCCAGGAAGTAAGTTACCTCGAGCACTCCTGAGTATCGCAGTAGGTACCATTGGCCATTTGTTCTCAGGCTGATATGCCATTTACACATGATGCGCAAGAAACGTGCTTTCTACCGCAGAGAGTAACAGATCCACTAAATTTGTTGATAAATGGCAGAATGCTCTCGAACGTTTCAGAACCTTTGCGAACAAGGTTCAAATCTCAAATTGGCGCGTGTCAGTTCACACCGCCCAAGCATCTTGATCATGATTATTTGAGAGCAATGATCGCGAAGGGTGGTTTGTTTCGTGTAACGGGCCTTAACATTCATACTTAAATAACTTCAATAACGTAGAAACCATATCAGCAAAATCACGTAAAACAAACAACGGAAATAGCGACGAACTGAGCGGACGCCTGATAACGAAAACTACAAGAAGCGCTTCTAGTGGTTAGCACATGAAACACTTTGCTCCGTCCCATGTTTTTTTGAGCTCTGATTGGAAAATTTCTTATGCTCGCCTCAATTCGAACGGAAATTCCGCCTTATCTGGGGTGACCTGCACAGATAAAATCTACACCCCGTTGCTTCTGATGAGACAGAACCTCGGGAAGGTCTGATTCCCTGCGTTAGTTTAAACTCCTAAGCTTCCTAAAGATTTTAGTATTTTTGGTTTAGTAACTGAGGGTACATATACCCCTGATTATGATTGATGTTTCGGCTCGTGGTTAGCTGATCATTACCAAAGTCAGTAAGACAGAATTTGCGACAACTTCTACAACAAGGACAACATTTTCCCCATGAATATATGGATTTACAAATAGATGTATAAAAAAATCTGTAAATGAATTAAAATTGTAAACACCTCACTACACTACACCCTCCGAATCGAAAAAAAATCCCCACCCCCAAGTTTTGAAATGTTACTTGGTTCCGCCTGTTTTCCTACAAAAACTCCGTTAAAATTTCGGTTTGGCAGGATTTTTGTTTAGTAGAATAACCTATAGACAGAATAAAAATAAAAATGTTTGCCGCTGCGAAAAAAAAAAAAAATTGGCATTATGATTTTGCCCAGAGAAAACGAAGAAGTCCTAAAAGCCCATTTTTTATGCAAGGTAATAAATAAACCTAAATCAAGAACTATTTAAATGACTAAGGAAGGATAATGATGTTCTCTTTTTGCTATCTCTTTTTTTTTTGTTAATAATATAATCATTATTGCTTTTCTGAAAAAAAGTTTAAAAAATTGAAACGAATTATTTAGCTAGAACGTGTATTTAACCTATAAATATGTGTTTTGTTATAGATTATACTAATTATTAGACTAATGAAGATGTCAGCAAATTGTTTTGTGAATGTCGTCCTGAGAGGGTTTGCCAAATACGTAGGTAAGTACATACTTCGCTTAGCGTGCTGTTAATTAATGTAAGTACGATGGATTATATTACCATGGGCCGAGCAGCAGAATGGGAGTACGAACCTGAAACAGAGTAATGAAAAATATGAAAGTGCAATTTATTACTATTACTGAGTCACATCAATCACAATGATCATGTTAGTACTAAGGTTATGATGATTTCCATCCGGATTCGAAGATGTTGATGGGTATAATTTATTGTGCCGGTGTGGCAGTAGATGATTTTGGATTAATGGTAGATTCCTGACATATCTCCGTAGTGCTTACCCTTTTATTTAAATTTCATAAATTTTGAATTTGGTGTCGAGAAGGGGGATGGAGGAGGTAATGGCCGATCAATTCAATCACTGCTCAAAGCTTCTGGAAACCTAAGCCGATTTTCATCCTTTTTGTTTGTTCTATAAGGAATTTGGTTCAGTTTTTTTAGAGAGTTTGTAAGCGAGATAACACAAAAAACTGGACATATGAGCGTCTCTATAATGCATGCATTACTTAATATGTTTTAGTTAATAGCATCTGAACAAAGGCTTAATGACTAATCGTAGTCATGCCTAAGAAAACCAAAAAAGCTAAATTAAGGGTATTTCAGGGAAGTACCCCTCGTCGATGACTGTATTAAATTTAACGAATTTTCTTTATTCTCAAGTACCTAGTGAATTTTAGGTATTTTACGACTGTTTCTTTGAGAATACATTTTCTCGAGTAATGAGCTCTTGTTAAAATTTAATTTATCCTAAAGCCCATCTCCCTCCTCGTTAAGTCGCTGGGAAGGGCAGTAAAACGAGATGCTAAACCATTATCATAATGACAAGGTAATGTTGAAATGTTTCCGTAAAATTACTCTCCATCCTCTCAACTATTCTCCTAAATAAACCTAATTACGACTCAATGCTATTGTTTTCGAAGCCTCTAGAACTGAAATTAATGTACACCTCCCTAACAAAAAGCCAATCAACGACAACAGGTCACGAATGGTTCTTTGATAGCTGCTAAGAAATAGATCACCTCACAGTTCTCCCGTAGCGGGATCGTTAAATGAAAGGACGGATAACAATGGGTCGAAACCATTCCCATTGTTCGACCATAAAAGGGTGGGAAGGCACGAGAAGGAATGGAGCTTACTGCCTCGGCAAATACCATTTATATATTAGTGGCAGTTGGGTTTATTTGTGAGGGCACGCACTTCAGCCGTTCTAATCCTATCCACTCCGTCCATATTAGAAACTTTGCCTCAACCAGTAAATCGCCAACTCGTACATTTTACAGAAATAGATGACTTTGGTTGAGAAGGGGAACTACTAAACGAATGCGACACTCTTCAACGGGGATTGACAATAATTCAGGGGTGCCCAGGGGGGGGGGGGGAGGGGCATGACGCAGAATGCGTCATTGAAATTCTTGGGGAGGGGGGGGGGGGGTCCAAACAAATTTTTGGGGGAGTAAAGTTGGTTGAATCAGTGTTTAACGTAGCGACATTCAAAAATATATTACATCACTAAAACTTAAATAATAATGAACCTGGTAATTAATTTTAAAATGGTTTGTTTTTCTATCTGAAAATGTCTGACAGTGTTTGAATATTGTCCGTGATTTTGGCGCTAGCAAGCAGCATGGTTTTCAATACGTACATACTTGAATCTTCTTTTAGTTTTAAATAAAATCAGGGGTGATTACGAGTACCTTTTACATTTGTATATTGGGGAGGGGGGTGGTTCTAAGTTTAAGGGTGGCGGGGGGTGCTCCAGGCCGCTGAGGGGAGGTAGGCACCCCTGAATGATTACTTACCATGTCTAGTTTGTTCTTTCATATGTCAAGCAAAAAGAAACACAAATATTATGAAAGATAGATGGACTAAACCAAGATAATTGAAAAAGTTTATTATTTCTATTCTATCAGGTATCCCCCATACGTTCGTTCTCTGCTAAATTATTCTACTAGGCTACATAATTCATGTATTATGTTCTAGACGCATCCATTTGCATTTTACCTTCTTAGATCGATGAGAAAAGATATGAGGCACAAAATGTGTCTTGTGACGTGAAGGGAAAATTAAACAGAAGACGTGGATACCCAGACTAATAACGAGAATAAATATGTTTTTCTCTTGAGTAAACCTTTAATCGACAAATTTAAATGATCACTTTATAATTTAAAAAAATAATGGAGAACTCTGCTTTCTTAGGGAACTGTCACAGATATAAATGCGGTGGATACTAATCAGAAAAGGTATGTACAAAACCCCACGGCTGTAGATGAGTATTGTTATTGTATGAACTTATTTTGAAAGGGCTGAAAGGCAACGTAGGAAGTAAGGCAGGTCCAACCTCCATTCTTTCAGCTCCAAACTAAAAGTACTTTTCGATAGAAGTTTGGCAGGGATGGAACTTCGGTGACCACAGATTTTCAGCAAAACTCGATCAGCAAGGGAGAAGGTACAGCAGTCTTCATCAGCTCAATCTGCTTGATTTCCCAAGAGAACTTTTTGGTAATGAACTGAGAGATTGGGTGCCTTCCTCTGAGCAATCCAGGAGCAGGATACTACAATAAGGAGGCGAAACCAAATGCACTCAGGAAATAATCCCTGGTTTCCAGGCTATTATGAAATTTTTTGAGCAGCGAAGATGGCAGGAAAATAGGAACGAAAGAGAACTGGCGTTTTGCGATGGGCCGCTATTCACGACGAGGAGATTTTCCCATACGGTCGTTGGTATCAAAATTCTGTTGTATGGTGTTGATGAGGGCTTAAAAAGGTGTAAATTAATAATGCCGGGCTATTCGAAAATGATGAATGTATTATATGGGTGGAAAATAAATAAATAAATCATAAAACTTCGAGAATTTCGGGCGTCCTGATTGGACGACCCGAAACCGAGTAATTTGGATTTGCGGGCAATACGGCACTTCTTCACGTTACAGTCTTCGTACCAGGTTAAGAACCAACAATGATATGATGACTTTGTCATGAATATGAATCCGTAAACAAACCTTACTAGTTCATCAGAACATAACAAAACCTTATATCTAACTACTGGCAGTAATGCGATATATTGTGTAGAGACACAGAATTTGAAACCAACAAATCGAACAACTGAAATGTAACGAGATAAAAGTAAACACCTACCTTAATAAAAGCTATGGAAACTCGATTTCAAAAGGTAATTGACCCTTGAAATAAAATCCCATTGCAATTATAATAACTGATTTGATCGTCACAATTTACTGAGCGATTTTTCACGGCAATAACAATGTAAACGTAGTGACTGATTCTCGATTACTAAGAAGGAAAGCTTGTTTATTTTCAGACTATTGAATCGAATCTTGTCGAGTCAAATTTATTGGCAGAAGTTCAGCAACATGTGCTTCTCAAAGCCACTTTGCGATAATGGTTTTGCAGTTTGACGACCAGATTCCTATCGACCTGATTTCAATTTTATGATAATTATAATGAAAGAGATCTTTTTAACTCATCTGGAATATAATTACAAGATATGGAGGCGTGAGGTACCGAGTTTGACTGTAACCCATACATGCTAATTAGTTCTTTGTGGCTTAAGAGCATGGTATGGGGGGGGAGGGGGGGCACTTTGCATATTTTGTGATCCTTCTAAGAATGGATTACTACAAAACTATACAACACGTAGTTTTTCTTGAGTTATATTGTAATAGATGACCCCCTCCCTCACTACATTTCAACAACACTTACAAACCTTAGGACAAGGTGACAGAAGTTCCGACTCATAGGGGTCATAATTAATAACAGAATAAATGTAACGGAACAATTTATAATTTTATATTTATGGTTTGGAATTATGTACCACGGCTTTAACGTTCCCATGAATCCTTCTTGAACATCGTTAGACACATGTATCTTAAGATCATCTCACATTTTTTGCACACCTATCGGTATCTCAATTCGTTGCGACTACTCCACCGGTGATACCATCGTTCAGCACAAGATTCAATTTCACGTTTTTGTGCTTCGAAACACTTCATCCCATATGAAGTTCTTGAACGCCCAACATCTTATTTTTAAACAAAACCATGCTACCTTAAAATGTATCTCCAAACAACTCGATTGATTCTACCATGGAACTGTATGATGTAACAGTGTGGAAATGTTGATACCAGAAGTGGGAATGTGAACATCGACTGAAATAAAACAGAAATTGTTTCAGGTTTCAAAGATCTCACAATAAAATGCCAAGGGAGGCAAATGTGGTCTGTTCGGTTCACAACTATGACTTTTTTAATAATTCCTCAGCGAAAATGAAAAATTTGTTGAAATCTTAGGTATTTTTCGTCACTCGTTTTTTTTTTTCTTTTTCTCGTTTTATGTCTTATTGCTCCATATTGTTAACCGTTGGTATGAAATTATTGTTATTCAGTCTGTATATTTATGTTCTCTTTTTCTGTATTTGGGCTCGTCCTGTATAAATAAATAAATAAAATAGCTAGTTCAAATTCTACCTAGTGAGCCATTCAAGAATGATGTAGCTAGTTGAATGAGAGGGAACCCCGGAAATCATTACGGAGGTACCGCAGTTAGCATGACACGACTTATTCGAGCGACAACCGATCGAGGCTGAAGAGATGGCTTAGCTCACGACTTCCGGGAAGTCCGGCAAAACCGAACCGGTCGAAAAACTCCGCCGATTCATCTCCCGGCTCTACGGATGATCTCAGGGCGACAAGAAGACGCGAAGGCCTTGAACCCGGCTGAGAGTCCGTGAACTCGCCGAGGGCTCGAGCCCTCTTCAAACCGGAGGGGAAGTTGAGTTATCACGATTTTCTGGGAGATGACTCGCGCCCCCCGTACGTAGAGGAATCATCCTCAAGCTCGTACCCTTGAACGGCCTTGAGCAGACGTAGAAACGCGCGAGTCGTGATGATCCTAGGAATACGTGACTGTCTCGGTCCCGCCGGTAATGACGAGGAGGCTTCGAAATAAAAATGGCTGAAATCATCTCGCGAATCATTGCCGGTCTCGCGGATAAAAATAATCGAGCGCGTAAGGTCATTACCTGGTGTCCGAATGAATACAAAGACCGTGCGTTATCTTCAACTAAAACCGCCGCTGATGAAAAACGGTGCGAACTATTAGTACACTACAGGGTAAGATCCGTCAAATGGTTCAATTCAGATCTGGTATGGTCAACCTTTGACATGTTGCGGGCCAAACTTGCGTTGGAAAGAAATGTATCTCATACCTGCAGCTGCTGATTTACAACTCCGAGTCTACACATATATTCTTTCATCGGCATGCACTTCTCACCCAAACGCACAAAACTATCTCTTTATATTAATGCATCACTAAACATTATATTCAGTTAATATTATATATTTATTATTGTTCTGCACTGCAAATTCGGAAACTTTTCGTTCATTTGCCGGCGATTTGTTTACAGTAGGTTGCAATGACGGTTGTCCTGTCAGGTTGCATCGGCCGATGTGGATTTGCAGACATGCGCATTACTGCTTCTTTTTCACGCTCACCAAAACTGCATATCATTATTTAAATCTAAAGCCATCTCATGCCCAATGAATGCAAGCTATTGTAATTTATAAACTAATTTTTATTAGGTTGTTAGTATTATGCAACTTCTACGATCAGCTGGAATTTTCAAGATGACGCCCCGTATAGCATCCATCATCCATGACGTCGCCGATCATTCCTTCCCCCTGATGCTCAATTCCCCCTTGATTCAAACTTACGCCTCAGACCTTTACCAGAACAGCCGAGTTTTGGTGGGAATTAAAAAGGGAGAAATTGTACCCCAGGTTACATTTCACAACTATATGCTATTTCAGCTAGCCAGCAAGTCTTTTCTCTCTCCCAATTTCAATGCATGAATGCTGCAGTCTTCCAGCCGTGAATTAGCCATAATTCTACCTAACGTCTCGCGCGAGGCAGTGTACGCGATATCAGGATCTCGGCGCAAGAAAGTACCGCGTAAATCGCGTCTAATTCGAGGAATTGAAGCGGTGATTCCCATTTGCACCCCTCCGCCCTCCATTTTTCGGGCCTTTCTGGACTGGGTACTTGGATCTTCAGGCTGCTTTCTCTACTTCTCCAAGAGCTGGAATTTCCCGCTGCTCACAACGTCCAGGTACCATCGATATATTTTTCTATGGCCATAGAGTTAGGTAGGTAGGTTTGCTTTTTCAACACGTATAATATACGTATCTTTACAACTAATTGCTTGCCTTCTAATTTATATTTCCCTTGTGCATTTATACAATTAAGTTCAGCCTTAGGGCTGTGGTCCTTCGAGAGGAAAAATTTACAAATTCATTTTGCACTACAGTAGCCTGCTTAGCATTTTTTATTTAGCCATTTCTACCATCTTTTTGGAAGGTGTAATTGGTCATCGCACGTGGTGCCGCCCTGCATCTCCATGCGTATTCAAATAAAATAGAGTTCATAACTTTTAACGATAGAAATCGGACATATAATAGTGAGAAAATTGTGATTATAATTACAATAGTGTATTATGGCTTAGCATTTTCGATAATTAAGTATGGTATTGTTCCGTGAGGTTCTGCAGCTAAATCTTTAGTGAATAAGGTTCAAATGATACTGAGTTGCTTAGAATTTTACTGAATAAAAGCTCTAGATTTTCTTCTTCACTCTTATATAAATATTTTGAAGTTAGGAAGGTGAAGCAAATTTTTCTTCTTCAAGCTTGAAACGATATTTTCAATGTTGGCATTAATCAATGTTATCAGTCATCTTCGACTCTGACTCGTAATTATAATAACTCCTAAATTATTCTGCCCCTCGTCAACACGGAGTTCTACAAGCTCTTATGTTGCGGGGCTCAAATTCCTAAATCAAAACGCGATTAATATTTATTCTTTTAAGAAGTTTTCCAAATTAAAGGAATTATTAAATACATAGATGTTTGTAATCAGTTTTTTATTTAATTTTCGGAAACCGGTATGGGTAATTATTTTATTTGACGGTACCTAAGTCATTAGTTTGATTTTTACCTTTTGGTTTATTATTCAATAATAAACCATTGTAATCGCTCTTGAAAAAAAAAATTTTAACCAACGTTTCAAAGGGTGTAGAATCCGAATCTGCAATAAAAAATTTTCCGTCCGTCCGCCGTACGCACGATTTCTGCCAAACGGCTGGAGCAAAAAAACTGAAATTTTCAGGAAAAATCCATGTTGGTCCGACGACCCCCCAATTCTTGAGCCAGCTCTCCCACTTAATTTAAAGTGTCCTTTAAGGGTTGTCAAAGTTTTGTAAAATACCTAAAAACCTCAAAAAAGTCAAGGCAGCCTAAATTTGTAGGTACTCTTTTTGAAGAACACTCCACGAGGAATCGAATGAGCCCCTACCCAGGTCCGTAGGTCAAACCATTCCCGATCCATGGCCCGATGTATGGTGCCAAAATTCGCGTTATTTTGGTTTATTATTGTTTTTGTATTGCTATCAGTAACCTAGTGACGTAGTGATGTAGTGATGCAGTAATGTGGATACTGAAGTGAAATCCCAAAAGGCTTTGTAGCCGATACACGGGTTGAAGCATTCTGATAACCATAAAAAAACGCTGCATATTCTTTCACTGGGGGTTTTTTATTCAATTGGCTTGCGTTCATGATTTGAATTTCTACTAAGCTTTGGAGTGTGCGTGTTTCACAGGTGATAGAGCCATTATTGAATTTCAGGAGATATGCATAGAGCACGTAAATCTGTTCTCGACCAAAATACCTATTTGGATTGATCAGTTGATCATATTTGTGTGCCTCCTGAAATTCAATAATCGCACTTGTGAAACACGGACACTCCAAGGCTTAATAGAAATTCAAATCATGAACGCAAGCCAACTGAATAATAAACCCCAGTGAATGAATTTGCAGCGTTTTTTCTGACACCGAACATCGTTGTATGACAGTTGAGATAGAATTAAGCAATTTATATGTGATTCCTTCAGTTACAAAAGGGACTCTGTGAAATTTTCGGGAACTTCATGATAACTATCGACTTGAATTAATTCGAAGGTGACGAATCGAATGGTGAAATTGTTTTCTTTCTAAACCCACTGTATCCTTCCCAAAACGGCCATGAATGCTCTCACAAAAACCCACTTTTTCGTTTAAGTCCTTTTCTTCCAGGTTGGTTTAGAATTTTGAGACTTTATTATTCTATTCAATAGGGGAGGAAAAGCTGATGACCGAGATATATTTTGTTGGTACCAATGTTGTTATGGATTATTTTTAACAAATGGTTCATGACCTCTTAACTGGTGGAGTGTTTGCGGATGTTGATTGATAAATTTCTCATTGATGATGGTGAACTAAGTGTTAAATTGTGTAAAAGGAAGGAAGAAGTTGTCAGATCCCACTCAATGGAAGAAGAACTTGAAAGCGTAATAGGTAAGACCTTCTTGTGAACATGCTCGTGTACTAAATCTACTGACTTTAAATTCAATGAGTGCAAAAGAATCATTGTTACATTGTCCGGAAAGAACAACATTCCCTGAGTAAGAGGCGAGCCTGCTTTCATTGAGAGACATTGACACAAGGAAAATCAGTATTGAATTGAGGCAAAACACTCGCTAAAAGCCTTGGCATAGATACCACTTCCAAGGGCGAACTTAACAAAGAAAAAAAAGCTGCAGGGCGTCAAAGTTCTATTAGAAAAACAGTTCAGAGAAGATTGGGTTACAGATGAAGGGCTCAAGTATTACAAAATAAAACTTAATTCTAGAACCGGTAAGTGATTTGAATACGGAAAAGGAGCAATCTGACTACCAAGAAGTAGAATCTGAAGATGACAACCTGGCTGACAGCGAATTGGTGATTGTAGACCAAGAAGGGCACGTCATAGACTTATACATGACAATGCTGATGGAATAATAAAAATTGCGGAACAATTTAATGATAAATGTTCTTAAAGCTTGAGAGATTCGTAAATAACTCAAACTGCCAAAGCGCATTAGAAATTTTTCATTCAACGTTTTTAAGATAGTATCGATACTTACTAGTAAGGTAATTAGTCTGGAACTGGACGACCCATGTATCGCAGCCATTTCGATTAGGTTAAATAGAAATACGTATAAGGACTGCGTGAAGGGATTTGTACGTGTTTTAGGTAAGTTTTTGAAATACAAAATCCTGAAGTTTTGCGAATAGATTTATGTAAGTATTTGGGCATACTTTTCATGCACAACTTCTTCGCATTTCTACGTTGTTACACACAATCCCATACTGCTAGACTATTAAAGCCTGATTCCCCAATTCAGTGATTCCTTAAATTTTTCTTCAACGAACTTTACTCACATTTTATTTAACAAAAATGAACTTTTGTTATGGAGTCATTTATAGTGATGTGTTGCACTCATTGATACTGTACCTTTAGTACCTTAAGCACTCTTAATGTGAATTTATTTTTATAATTTAGTTGAGTTATTATTAGTTTTTATGCATTGGTATTAATTATGTTATCATGGATCATTACTCAATTATTGTTCGCAGCACGATCTTCGGAAGCTCAACCTACTTCAAATACACCATAGGCAAGCGGGGGGTCATTTTCCTAAAGATTTCGGAAGCAAAACCGACTGGGCTGTGTTTCTGCTCCTGAGAAATTCATCTCTAGCGAATAATCGCAATTTCTGAACGTAAAATTGACAATGACGCAAAGCACTGACGCATTTTTCAAAAGATAATATACCAATGTGCCAGAATTCGTAGCATTTTCTACGTGACCGGTAAAAATTTGAATTAAACATTATTTTGTATTTAAAGTGATTGTGAAAGGCACTGTCTATGAATTGTTGCACAAAGGAATCGAGACTGTTGACCTTGAATGGGGAATACCAGTGGAATCGATATGCTAATGTCGTAAATGCAGGCTGACAGCTCATATCTCGGCTTAAATCATTTTACCTCATCTAATCAAAAGATCTTTGCTGATATTCAACGGAAAAGAGTGAAATGACAATATTGATTAGGCAGCGGCGATAGGCGGAATGATCTACTCCTTTCCTTATTGCGGTCAGGGCTGGTCTATTCGGCTACATTACTTTCCGTTATCTTGCCGCTGGGACTCAGGAATCAGTGCGAGAAGGATCCTTTGGTAGGGCAGGACGGCGGTTCATCAAACCGGAAAACTTTTTTGTCGTCCACCCAGTATGCCTTCATTCCAACGCTTTTACTTTCGTTGTTGTCGTGTTTTCGTCATTGGGAGAGTTTGCGGTACTTTTAACTAACTTATCGCACTTGGATTGTTAAAAAAAAGAATATAAGGAAAGAATCGTAATGTTCATGATTCCAGACGAAGTAAAACGTGCGACACACAGGCCTACTCATAGAAAACATTCGAGATACCATTAGATCTATCTGCATTTCAGTGGCGAGGCGTGACATTTTTGCTAGGTCATCGATGAAATTCACAAACCCCTCCTTAAGGTTGAAAATAGCTTGCTACGGTAACCCTGTCGTTGTGGCTTTGAACCGAAATTCCACAGACGCCACCGAGAAGTCACGAGAGCTCCCGAAGGTTGCTGGACTCGCTCGAAGTTGCTTGTTTGAGCACGAGTCTTAAAGCGATTTGATTGGTCGATGTTTTGGAGAGAGTAAGATGAGGGGGCCCTCTACAGTGGGTGGGGAGGGGGGTGTATGAGATAAACAGAATGACAGCGCTTCCACACAAGCACTAATGTCGCCAATGAGGCGGTAATTGCTCCAACTGCGAGCAAAATTGTATGTTTAACATAAGTATTAACTAATTCTTTAAATTTATTAAATCATCTGGTCATCGCCGAATCCAGAGATGACCACAGGCTTCGCCACTGCTGCATTTACTTCGGACTGATTGGGATTACAACCATAGACAAGAGAGTTGATGTCTGTCTGTTCTGCAAAAAGGAATAGCTCAGCTCCGTTTCCAGATTGGAAGGCCGAATTATAATGAAAATAATGAACAAACAATGCTCTAAAATCGACCCTTGCTTCAACCCTCATGGGATAAGAAGAGCCTCAGATACAAAGCCATAATGAACAGTAATTTGATGCCACCCCTCAAAATAAGATTTGGAGAAATTACAAGGCGATGCGCCAAAGCTGTAATGTTTGATTTCAGCAATGAAACATGATGAGGAACTAAATCAAAAGCCATAGTCAAAGTGTATAATTTCAGCAAGACTGAATCTCCCCCTTCCATAGCTTTAAAAACATCAATATTCTGAGATGATGCTGCAGATGGTGTACCCAATCCGCTACGAAATCCAATCTGCCGTGTATGGAGCAGTGCCGAACCCTCGAAGCAAGTCTTCAGCCTTCTCAGTACCAGATGTTCAATTATCCTTACAAACAAGAAGTTTAGATATTGGCCTAAAATCCTCATTTTTATGCACTTGCTCTTTTTTGGGATTCATGTAATGAGCGGCCACTTCAAGTATCAGGAAAAATCCCCGATGAAGAACATGAATTCGTGAGAAAAGTGGTAGGCCCAATCAAAAATACCAAAACCCTCTTCATCATTTCAGTGGTGATACCGAAAACGTCAGTGGAATTGGTGTTTTCTAGCACACAAATTGTTTCGTGTACCTCTTCAACGGCAGAGGACAAACCTGCCCGAACAATTTCGAGCCGATTCAGGAAAACGGAAGACCTCAGTGAGTGACACTAAGATTGATCCATGTTATTTTTAAATACAGTCGAAAGTGTCTCACTGAAACTATCAGGAATGAGAGGAGAGCTATTCGAGCGGTATAGCAAGCTGCTCCTTCTTGACAACATCCCATTTAACCCATTACGATTAAATTACAATACTGAAAGGATTAAATTATTTTATTTGTTCAGAACATCCTTAATCCTAGACCTTGTGTGCAGTAACCACAAATGTCAACGATCATATCAATCTACAGAATTGTAAACACTGAGAGATTGAAATATTGAAATCCTCATACGTGCTGTTTTGTTTTAATGAGTGCGACTTTGTTATGATTTCAAACATATATTTTATAAGGCCGATTCTTGATTTAGGCTATTTAACTTATGTAGCATACGTAAAACGAACAATGTTCCCGTAAATAACTACAATAAAAATACAATATCTTAGTCTAGCAACAGCATCGTATTGTATCATCATATTGGCAGAATCATTATCTGATACCAGAATCATATTATGAGACTTTTGCTATAAAATGTATAGCATATTTAAATATTTAAACATATTTAATATGTTTTTCTGTGAGTGCCACTATATTTAGAAAGACTAAACAATTTACTTCTCACGTAGATACGAAATTCCTCGAGCCTAGTTGTGTACGTAGTTTATGAATAAAAGCTTCCTTTCCTTCCTAGGATCAGACTGTAAATGTCTGCCGTTCCGGTAGGAATCCGAGAGAAAATGAAAATAACTTGGCCAGGAAATCACAGCCGATCCCTCTCACTCCTCGCCGATTCCGGTCTTACACGAGCTTCCTTCCGTATGGAGGGCCTTTCGGGAAGGCCGTTTCATATCAACCCTTCCACCGTTCGCATCAACCCTTGGCCGCTCGCTCAGAACAACCCTTATTCCCATTCAATGCGTTCGTTCTATAAGGGAGCCAAGACACACAACACGAAGAGAAACTTGTTATCAATACACAAGCCAAAAAAGTAAAGTAGCACTTATTCAAACGTCTATTATTTTCACATTAATCTATTTATTATCACGAGCAGACAAACATTTACAAGAAAAACACTGAAAATTATTACTCAAAGGTTTATTATTTCTGTATTAGATATACCTCCAATGCAGTGTACCAGACTACCTGAATTTTACTGCATATCCGTCGATTATGCTTCCTAAACACACTCGAAAACAAAAAAACGCTGCGAATTCTTTCACTGAGGTTTATTATTCAATTGGCTAGCATTCATGATTTGAATTTCTACTAAGCATTGGAGTGTGCGAGTTTCACAAGTGATGGAGCGATTATTGAATTTCAGGAGATATGCATAGAGCACGTATATCTGTTCTCAACCAAAATACCTATTTGGATTGATCAGTTGATCATATTTGTGTGCCTCCTGAAATTTAATAATCGCTCTATCGCCTGTGAAACACTCTTAGTAGAAATTCAAATCATGAAACATTAAATAATAAACCCCTTTGAAAGAATTTGCAGCGTTTTTCTCAAGAGCGATTACAATGGAAAAATATTCTATTTGAAAATTATAAATTTCGTAAGACGGAGCATGCATATCAGAATGCTTCATCAGTAGGTTACTGCGATTAAAAGAAAAAAAAAAAAAAAAAAAACTCTTGTGTTTGTTTTGATTGCAGTAACCTAGTGATGCAGTGGATGTGGATGCAAATGTTGGCACCATAAATCGTGCCATACATCGGGAATAGTTTGACCTACGGACCTAGGGAGGGGCTCATTCGATTCCTCGTGGGAAGTTCTTCAAAAAGAGTCTAAATTTAGGGCACCTTGACTTTTTGGGAGGTTTTTAGGGATTTTACAAAATTTTGACAACTCTTAAGGGGCACTTTAAATTAAGTGGAGAGCTGGCTCAAGAATTGGGGCGTCGTCGGACCAACATGGATTTTTCCTGAAAATTTCAGCTTTTTTGCATCAGCCGTTTGGGAGAAATCGTGCGTACAGCGTACGGCGTACGACGTACGGCGGACGGACGGAAAATGTTTTATTGCAGATTCGGATTCTACACCCTTTGAAACGTAAACCAAGAAATTTTCAGGGGGGTTAGAACTTTCTTTTTCAAGAAATATAGCTGAAATTCTCAAGATAAAGTAATAATACAGACAGCATGCGTTATAGATAGTATGATCGTATATCATCAACCGTACTACTTTGGCTATCCCCAACCACGCGGTCCAGCTCAGACAGAGAAATAATGAATAAATCCTGTCTGCTGTGGAATATATGTTGACACACTTTCTGAAGAGGTTCATGTATGCGAATCCAAGTCGCTCAACAATTCTGCCACATGAATCGTAACAAGCTTATATTTTACGCCCTTAAAGAATATTTGAAGCATGTGATTGGCCTATAGATTCATGTCGATGTGTACGAGGAAAGTAGACCTATATGTAGAAAATTGACCTATATGCCACACCCAAATCGGTAGACTTTTTTCGTACTGTGGATATTCCTGAATACTTGCTCTACCCTTGATTCTCTTTCTTCGATTCTTGATTATTTCTTCGATTCTCCTTTCTTTATTAGATTTTCTTATATCAATAATTTAGCAATTTTCAAATGTAAAAAAAAATTATCAACGCAAAATATGCGATTAATGTAATTGTAAGTCACGATACACCTGTTTTTAAGCTTCGATGAATAAATTGATCAAAGGATTGTTGTAGATGAGAGGTTTCTATTCAGATCTACCCTTATCAATCCATAAATAAATGTATTTTCGTTTTTTTTTTAACTGAATTAGTATAATTTTTGTAATTTTCGCAGAAGTTGGCAAAATTTAACCAGTGCAATAGAAGGCTCAAAGAGAAATAAAAGGTTTTTGGTTGGGGTTGGGAATGAATAAAATAAACGGCTATGACGATACATAAGAACGATGGAGGTATCCATTCAAGAGACCCCTTCTTTTCGAACTCCCTAAAGATTTCTCTTCTTTTCAAAGTTCATTTCGAAAAGATAATTAGGATCCCCCTTTCATCTCTTTGCAGGAGTTTGGTAACTGTCTCATCAAATTACTCGCATATAATTAAAAACAAACTCTCCCTTCTTCCGTTGAAATTATTTGTAACGCTGTGCCACTTGAGACTCGGTTGATTGAGTTCACCTTAATTCTACTGGCAAGAAGCATGAACGGCAACTTCTCCGCAATTCAAAACCTTTGGCCCGGAGAAAAACTTATTTTATTGCAGTCTGAGTTAAATTGGTTCAATCTTTTCTAGCAGCGCTACGGAAAAGGCTGAAAAAGATTGTGACAGCCGATCATTTGCGTGATTGTACAGATAATTAAAATGTGTTGTTAGTAAAGATCCAGAAAATACTCCTACTATTTCGACCCCTACTTTCAGAACCCTTGAGATATCACGATATTAAGTTCACTGATTGTCGCTTGCCCGTAATAAACTGGTGATGGAATAGACCAGTTACCCCTAGAGATGCTTGCAACTCTCAGTGGAAACCCCTGAAGCATCCATCACAAGCGAGAATATCGCCGCAAATGGTTTGACATCAGCGAACTTTCTGAAGCTCGCCTCATTGAAATGCTGAATCAGCCGAATCACTGGCCGAAATTGGCTGGAAACTGCTGTGATGCCTGGAAATATTGAAAAATTCTAGTCGCCGAGTTCAATTACAATTGAGGGGAATTACCTACCCGCATGAAGAAAAATTGTCAAAGCTCCAACTGTTTTACCTGTCCTCCTACGTTTTACGTTCTTCCTGTCATTTTGATTATTATTATTATTGTTGTTGTTATTATGTTTACTTACTAGCATTAATATATTGGGTCAATATTGGTTGGTTGTTGAAAATTTTGGTCGAATTAAATTAAATTAATAGTTGTTGAGTGTTGTGCTATTATTTAAAAATGGATGTTATATATATTTATCACGCTTCTATATCATATTATTGTTAATTATATGCTAGTCACTTGTTGTTATTTATGTAAATTTATAATTTCATATTATCATAATATTCCATTTCCCGTTGCCTTATTTATAAAACTACATAGCAGAGCTAGTTTTGTACATTCGCACTGGCAACTGTGTAGTAAAAATGTATACTTGGTCGTTGGTAGTTCTAGCACAAACTCTCAAAAAATTTGGCCTCAGAGGCAGACGGCCATCCATGCCTTAATTGCCTTTTGCAATAAGAACTCGCATAGATATAGAAGTTTAACTGGTATGTACGAGTATGATATTAAAGGCGTTCATTCATTCATTCATTCATTCATCCCTCACAAGCAGAAATGCAAACTTTGATATCAGCACAACAAAAATCGCGGAGAACTAACGCGATATTAATTGGTTACATTCAAAATCTAATGACCTACCTCAAAACTTCATTCAGTTGAGATGAGAACTACATTTGTCATGAATGTTTCATGTATTTCAAGTTCACTCAATGTTTCGATAGATAGGTTATATTGAATCTGATGGACCTCTTATTCAAGATGTTCCCTACAAAGTCTCAGAATTGTTTCGCGTTTCCAAAAACTAAATCTCGATAGGATATTAATTAAAAATGGATGTTGTGGCAAGTTTTTCATGGTTTGTGAAATTATACATACAAGTTGTAGTTTGATTTATTAATCATACTCCAAATTTCAAAACTTGAATTTCCTTAGACTATCATACCATACCGGCATTCACTATTGTTGCAGAAGAAGCTCATATTAAAATAAAGCTTTTTCAAATTATAAAATGAAAAGCTCTAAAGCCGTTTCAAAAGTGCACAAGGACCCTCGCCCTTCTCGTTTCATGCATCAACTGATGCTTTGTTAGGGGTTGGGGACATTGCCACCACATTTAGCACGTGATGCGCCCTTGATTCTAAACCACTTTAAGCTTCGTTTGGGATGCAAATCCTGTTCAACCGTTGAACTTGATACAAATCCAGCGGACCTCGATCTGAATCGTAATGGCGCCTTGCCTGCCTTAAGCCTACTCGAATTAACAATCGCAGTCTGACTCAGCTCATTATTAAACTTTAGCTAAACTCTTGATATGAGATCAAGGTTTCTATTGAATCCCTAATTCTTCACTATATTCCTGTTTTTTTTTTTTTTTTTTTTTTTTTTCCATATCTTACTTCAGAATTAAAGACATGAAAATAAATTAGGTACCTAGTAAGCTGGCTGCAGATAAGGGATCATTAATCGTACATTGAGTTTTTCACCGCCCCAGTCTGCAAATAGTTATACATTATTCAGTTAGAAGTGTATCAAATAGATAGTTTTCAAGGAATTCGGTTGGGGATATGCTGTAGAAGGTATCCATGAAACTTGATGATAAATTATCATCATTATCATTGATAATAACATCAGACTGGGTGACTTCCACACATTTCTGAAACTCAACCGAAAGGTGTAACGTATTAAACAACATAGGGAGTAAAAAAGCACCCTGGTCGTGTACAACTCCACTGAACTCTTAGGGATTAAAATCGATTTATTGTAGGGATTGTTTTGGATTATTGCTATATCCGTAAGGAACATTATAACATCCCAACCTATGTAGAATGGACAGAATGTAAGGTAAATAACAGTCCTCGAAAGAATTTAAGCTTGTAGAAAAAATCTTGCTGTCATGAAGTGCTACAAATCCAAGAAGACAATTCGGCTGTATTACCTTTTTGTAAAAGAGCTGCTAACGTTGGAAATGAGCATATCTGATTAAATAGTTAATACTAAAGAAGATGTATGCTGTCCCGGTCCATATTATCCGCTTGTAATTCATGAATAAATGGTACATATTTATCGAATTGTATAGGGTAATTGAGAACTCGAAAGAGCAAATTACCTGTATTTTTCTAGTAAGTCATCCCTATAATAAGTCCTTAGTCCTAAGCCCCTAGAATAGGAGTACAAAGCCCTTTTTCTTTCACGTGTAGAGTCAATTTGATGAAGACACTTTTATTTTTGAGGAGCAGGCCAAGGCCCTGACCAGAAAATTGTCGTTGCAAGTTTGGCCACGTCGAGAGTTATTTTTGGAACTAAAAAAATCCAGTAAGAAAAATCAAAGAGAGTATTAACCTTTAAAAGGTTAACCAATCAATAAATTCAAACCATCAAACCATCAATAAATTTCTGATCAAACCATCAATAAATTTCTTAAAAAGACAAAGTAAACTGCAGCCGGATTTGTGAAAAATTCTTGCAGTGTCCATCAAATGTAAGGAAGAAGCCGGATTACCGTTCAGCTGAAATTGAAGATATTGTACGCACAAGAATCCAATATATCTTCTTCCTATACATGGGAAATCGAGTTTACGGTGTCCGGTGGCATTTGGCTTGTGGTTTCCTCCCAGATTTGCACCTGAGAAGATGTTCAGAGAAGGAGACTGATAATTAGTCAGGCACCTTGGATGTGTCCAAATTGTTGTATTACAGGGCCTGTGTCTAGCCACACTTCCAGCCCACATTTTGGCACAATCTCATAATTCCCAACTAACGTAGAATAGAGCCCCGTACACACAGCTATACTATTCCACCCTAAAATTGCTCATTGAATGACAAAATGAGGCAATTTAAACCACTACCAGCGTGAACCCGACCTCAACTGGGAGACAGGCATCTGACGATTTGACAAAATATATACTACAGCAGTAGCCTATGACTCGACACAGAGATGCAGGATCGTCATCAACCACTTTACCCTGTCACTGGGCAACATCAGCCTAAGTATTATGGTAGCTGAAGGCTAAAGGTCTTTCATATTTCCCCATGTCGCCTGCCACTATGACCACAGTGTTCACGCAGTAAGAAAGATGTGTCCCAACCAGTAGGTGCGTAAAGCGAAAACAAGATATATTTTTTAACAGGGAAAACAAAGCCAATTTAACCATTTGATGATCCGATGACACTACATTCAACATTCATAATATCCAGAAGATAAAGAGGAGGAGAGAGGAGCTAACTAATGAAACGTTTACTGGTCACGCATTCTGCTCATCATCAGCTACTAACGACTTTCTATCTTGGCTCACAATATTAAATCCACAACAATCACATGAGAGCCGAAATCCACAGGTCCTAACTAGTACATATTGTATTAAGTAAGGAATGCAGCAGAATCAAATATCCATCACCGACTTCAACAATGATGCGGTAACAGTCAATGTATCACACTTTCCTGATTCGACCCGTTTCTCATGCCCGCCAACGGGAGAGTACATTCACTGACGAGCCTGAGACGAGAAATTGAAGAACTCATCAACTGACAATCACATCAGCCACTCAATGAATTTCACGGTTGCTCCGTTTCGAGGACGAAGGAAGGCCTGGGAGGACGAGCAGAAAGAGGAGGAAAAGCGTAATTGAAACATCTGGGCGAATAATCGGGGAGTCGTGTCGACGCGTGTCTGACCGAAATGTCACAGGGTTCCGCCTTTTGCACGAAGCTACGCGCAATTATTCATGACGCGAAGTAAAGACAGCGTTCGGACATAATGAATTTAGCTCCTGAGCTCGTTTTCCTTCTGAGGTGGAATTTCGACTAATCTCATAAGGCAGGGGTGCTCCCCCTCCCAAGCTTCATGACGCATCCCCCCCCCCCCTCAATGTGAAAAGTACTGGTAAGCACCCCTTATTTTATCCAAAACTAAAAAAATATTTATATAGATATTGAAAAAATTCAAACCCAGCAATGGACAAAACGTGTAAAGTTTTTTAGGTTCTTAACATAGGATGTAATATATTTTTGAATGTCAAAGAAACACTGTTTCAAACACACGCTAAACACTGTTTCAATCAACTTCACCCCCCTGTGGGCACCCCTGCATAACGTACTAATGTACTGAACTTAGCGAACGTACAGATTCCAATATATGCTGCTAACATTACAGATACATGTAATACAGTGGTATGAATAGGGTAACAACCCTAGAATTTCGAACTTGAACAAGTTCCAACTTAAAGTGAGATTACGAGTGGAGCAGTCACATATCGTTGCTTTTGTACCTGCCACGGACCATAGATGAAACGAACAACTAATGATTTATCTCGCTCATTCCTATTTATCTCACGTAGTTTTCGACTGATGTCAGTTATGATTCTCATTCGTGTTTTCGACTTTAAGTCATTAAAATGACAACAACTCCCTTCATTAAAGGTGTAACTTCAAATTTGATTAAACCGTTGGGAAAAACGTTAAATTTTTTATATCCCTGAAGGGGAGACAATGTTTTTTAAATGACCGAAACGCATGAAAAATGAACTTGAAGAGAGAGAATGGTCCAACCTTGAATCTCCTTACTTTTTTCAATCGCTCATAAATCCAGTATCCTTAAAGTGTGCGCCAGAATCTCAGATTTCCAAAGATTCAATAAAAGCATAATCGGTTAATAGTTTCAAGGCTGGGCATCGTCGATAATATTTGCCTCACACTGTAGATCATACACATACATACAGACATTCAACAATCTGGGTTTTTCCCTGATACGGTGAAACGGATTTGTGTTAAATTTGTTTTTCCCTCATCAAACCTCCTCATAATATTTGTATGTTTTCGACTTCATAATATTCGTATAGATGAATAGATTGTCCATTGCAAGTCAGAAGACAAACAGCATTAGTGGGGCCGTCCACTGGCACCGATTTCGGCCGAAAACACATCGGCCGTGCACGGCCGAATAGGACCGAATGATCCCACAACAAGCGAACCAGTTGACGCGTCCACTGCATCAGAGCTATTCGGCCGTCATCGGCCGTGCACGGCCGATGGATTTCTAGATCCGAATAAATTGGGATTTTTCGGACGTATTCGGTTGAGCTAGCCCGATGTAGCAAATCGCGCGGTTCTCTCCGTCACTTCCAACAGCTCTTGGGCTTAGCTGGTCTTACACCAAGACCAATGATAATTGGTCTATTGATCAATCACTGCGTGGGACTTCCTAAACATGCGGCACCTACCTAATCTCGGCCTATATGGTCTTTTATTAGAGATTTAGTAGGAAAATACTTGGTACTTACCTGTGTATTTGCATGTTCCGGCATTCCATTGTATCAATCCATGAAGATTCATGTTCCCAATAAATGGAAAATGAAGATAGAACGGTATTCGCGCGAACACGGAACGAATTAGACTGCCGGAGACCGCCACGCCCGAACGACCGGAGAGAACTGGCCGAGGCCTCGACGCCCGAAGACGAACAGGAAAGGACTGGTCGAGGCCGCCCCGCCCGAAGACGGACAGGAAAGGACTGGTCGAAGCCGGCCGCTCTCCGATACGAGCAGGCCGGCGGAGGGATAGGCGGTGCCCGGAAAGTTCGTGTTTTCGAAGTTTTAGACGCTCGAAAACTTCGGGAACACGAACTTTTTGACGCAACTTCACAAAACACACTTTGAATTAATCTTGAAAACAGAGTACCATGTCCTACTCATGAAAAATATAGGCACTACTTTTGTTATAGGTAATAATTCCCTCGAAAAATAGATTGAAAATAACGGTTTTACTTAATGTGTTGGCCCCTATAACGGTCATATCTTCACGTCCTCAGGAATTTGATATCGGACTGATTTCACAGCTAAAAAAAGGCTTAATTGGTTACCGATATTGCTTCTGCACAAAATAAGACATTGGTTTGATAGTTTTTACCATTTGGGTATACACAGTACCTTTTCTTTTTTATTTATTCGGATATCTTATTTCGTTTATTATTCAATAATGAACCTAAGTTAAAAATGAGTTGTGAAAGACTAATTAGTTTAGTAGAAGATAATGTGGCACTGTGGGATATGCGGGACAAACGATATCATCGACGAGACATTCAAATGAAGTTGTGGACAAAGATCGCTTATTATTATTAATCCTAGTCGAGTCACCATGTCGTTTATATTATTCAAAATTTAATATTTATTATTCGGCTCATTTTAAATCAAGGCCAGTATTGAATTTTTAAAATTGTAAACACGCGGAGTAGACTTATCTTAATAGTTATACGCTAATAGGTAATAATAATTATTATAATTATAATTAGTATAATTATTATACTTTTGGTAGTTATGAAGGAGGTTTATTTTAAGCTCAAAACCAAAACTAAATACTTGTGTTATTGAAGAAAAATGTCTTAAATTTTTCTCGTACGAAATAGGCTGCATTAAATGCAGCAAGTGTAAATTTTACACATCTATTTTCACCAACGGTAGCAAAACGATCACATGTTTGTGTTGACGCAGGAACATCTGAGGGTAAAATCTGAGATCCTTCTTTATCAATAACGATGTTATGCAACAAACATATGCATTTAATGATTGTGTCAGCATCTTCTGGATTAACGTCTATAGCTTTGTGCTATTTTCAAACAATATAACATCATCAAAATCCATTATAATGTTGCTTACTTTGTCACGAGACACAAAAGCACATGTAACATTTCACTAGCAACTGACGAACTGGACTGACAAAAACCGGCTCCAGTGGACGCGCGTTTTCGGACGAAATTTCGTCCGGCGTGCCGGCCGGCGCGTCGGACGATCTGCCGGCTGTGCAGCCGGTTCCAGTGGACGACGGCCCTTAGGCTACATTGTTATTTTGGTTGCTTTGGACAACCTTCATTTGGTGAAATTTCTGTAGGTTGTCGTTGGACGTATTATATTTCAAAATCGGGTTTTCCAGAAAAAATCATTTCTGGGATTGTAATAGATCTAAACATTCCATTCATATCGATGATCATGGTCACTTAGTGCCTAAAATGAAGCCTAGTGTATCATAAAAAGACGTATAAAATAAAGACGTAATTACCAATAATTTACCATTGTGTCTGCCAATGTAATTATCGCCTTCTGAAGAGAACAGTAATTGTTTTCACTTTCACGAGAGTGAAAAGTTTATTCGCTCTAAAATTGGAATTTTACACGAGTTTTATGTTAATAACCCAACCTAACCAGTTCATGTAGGTACTTGCGTTCTGCCCAAACATTCATGCCATATGCATAATTTCAGTTCCGGTTTCAGCAACCATGTCATTAAGATTTCTCATTCCTAGTAATTGGAAGATATTTGCAATTTTCTTCTATGGCAGAGATGTAATGTCACAAAACAATTCCTTTTTATCACTAGATGAGTGTGACGTACTAATTAATGAAACAACTTTCTTCGGTCACACGTCTGTAATTGGCGTGTAATTCTCTCTTAGAATTAACAGGGCTGAACGGATGGGCAGGGTTCATTTTCAGGACGCCAGGACTGGTGGCCGACATGGTCTTGAACCGTGCTAAGCCCATTCTCTCCCAGATTATTCCTAGAAGTCCACAATATCTATAAGGAGGCTTCGCACGACTTTCCCAATAATGGTCAACACTCGTGGAAAGAAATCTTACGATATTTTAGCTGTAAAAACATTCCTTAAATGTTTGATTAGTTTTTCAACTAATTTGAAGGTAAAATTACTGGGGTATTAAAGATTTGAATTGAATAGTTTTGTTTAAAAACTCGAATTAAGGGTTGAAGATCTCTAGTTCACTGTAAAAAAAAAATTCTGACACTGAAACCATCATAATTATGCTTTCTCCTGAAAACTAATTGTTTTCTTGGCGTTCGAGCAAGCGGATTTAGTTAGATGTCATGTGCTGAAGAGTGGATTACGGACCGATTGATAATTATCATGGTATGCATGGGTACCCCCCCCCCCCCCCCAATGTAAAAAATCCCCTTATTTTATCCAAAATTAAAGAATAGGTATGGAAAAAATGCAAACCCAGTCAACAAAATTGTCTATTTAGACAAAACGGGTATATTTTTTGAGGTTCATTACCTACGATGTAGTTTATTTTTGAATGTCGTCACGCTAAACACTGTTTCAATCAACTTTACCCCGCCTAAAAATTTTTGGAACCCCCCCCCCCCTCCTGTGGGCACCCCTGTGGTATGAGGCTTATTGTAATAATTATAATTTTAATTGTGGAAAGAAGCCACATACCAAATATGACAATATTTCAACTGCGATATGAATAATTCTGTGAGTCAACAGCCACTCAACATATTGATGCTTCCCACATTCCGTAGACGGATAATTTTCATTACTAAAAAAATCAAATAATGGCAATCGACAATTGAATTAATAATGATAAAGATATTACATATAATGAATTAATTAATAAACAAAGATGGAATATAAATTTATTAATAATAATTAAACCAACAATACTACGTCAGCAACTTCGTTTAAGGTGGAATACGATTGTGATCAATGGGGTAATTAATAAAGGTAATTTCTACTGGGGTTGAGTGGGAGGCGTGGTAGTGTAATGTGATAACTAAATGCCTTTTTTGGTGAACAATTTCTTTGAACGCCTTTTTTTGAACGTACTCGATCATTATATTGTTAGTTTGGAAGGTAACAATGGGATAAAATGATAACATGGTTATTGTAATATGATTAAGGGAGGGGGGCCAGCATTAAAAGTGGGAAATTAAAGAACAATTGTTAGTTGCAGAGGATCAGTGCAATCTCACCTGGTTGAGAACCGATAGTGCACTTCCAGGACACTGAGAATTGGCGTAGGTAGTTTTCGTTTATCCACATATGACTCAGCAGAACAGTAAACTTTCGCACTGCACGCGGTTCGATGTAAACCCGGTAAGCACAGTGAGAATCCGGAAAACAAGAAAAAAAACCGAACAGGAAGCCGTAATAGACTTCGGGAGCGCGCGAAAAAACGTCGCAGGACGGCGCGAGGGAGCGGACTGTTCGAAGAGTGCAAGTATGAAAGGCCCACTTTCGTCGGGGGCTCCCGCGGATGGGCGCGATTTCGTTCGGCCAGGTCTGCTCTCACTTGTCCACCTGCCTGGCCGGCTCGATTGAGGCAGATTTATCCCGCGACCGAGACTTTCTAGCTGCGAAGGAGACATCTTAATTCGGTAAGGATTCGTTTTCGAAAGGCTTCTTCGACCGAGGATCGAAAAACGCCCAAATAACAACCGAAGTCCGTGATGGTAGTGATTATTTCCGAATCCACCCGGGTAGCCGGCCGTTGTGGTCTCTTTTGGGAGGTGAGAACAAGTTCTGTAGCGCAGGGCGATAAGAATCATTTTTGGAGGGTTTCCCGTGTAAAATTATTTTAAACAAACGATCACAAAAACTCATCATTTCTGATATTAGGCATTCTTTCTACGTGAATCTCTGAGCCATGCTAATTCAGTCTGAAGTACATGATCTGAATTTGGCGCTTACACGAATTATAATTGTATTTTAGACAATATAAAAAGGAGATCCATTTATATTTCAACGATCGATCAGGGAAGAAAGTAGCTCCAGAATTTAATTCGTCTCATTTTAACTGGAACTTTATATAATTTACAGAAATAATAATAATAATAATTACTTTACATAACTATAGTATATAGGTAACTCCGTGAACACCAAGCTTGACTGGTCCCTTCGTACGAATTAAAGTTGATATCAAAATACCAACAACGGAGTAACATACTTGGCATTGCCACAACTCAGAAATCCACAAATATAATAACTAAAAATTAACTAGATACAATAAAACAAATATCGTGGCTTTATTTTTCCGCAAATAGGTATATCAATAAGTTACGGAAAACTAGGTTGGAGTCAGCGATGTGGCTGGTATATTTGTACAGCATCCACTCTTGTATTTAAAGACGACTCGTGGCCGAGCGACCTATCGGACAGAAATTTAATTAAATTCATGGGACTCATTTCTACCTAAATCAAACCAAAGAACCATATTACCATTTTACATCGACATTTTATGAAATTCCGGTTTTTTAATAATTTTGTCCTCAAGTGTTATCTTTAAGGGTAGGTACATTGAAGAAGATGCCGAGTATTAACACGTTCAGATGTAGGATTTTTTTAGTTACGTTTCGTAAACTTTGGTCCAGTAGTTTTGGACGGTGGACGGCCAACGGCTGACCGGCGGATTTATTAGGACGTTCCTCTGAAGCAATTTTCCGTCAGGAGAAGACCGCCTGTTAGAATCGATCCGGGGCGGTGAGGGACAACCCTAAGATGAGGAAAAAATAGCTGCATACGAATCCGTTTCAGACCTTTCTAAAACCGAATCCGTGACAAAATATAGATGTATGTCTATATGTGTGAGTAGATGAAGAAGAAGAATAAAACATGTTTATTTAACGAAAGAAAAAACCTAAATTTGACACATAGGTAATAAATTACAAAACGTGGTACAGCAACGAGTTTGATGTCCATCTGCCCGGACGACCCGAGCGGCCCATCCTATATGTTTTCTATACATTATGTATGCATTGCCTATTATACTAAATGTCTTTTATATTTTCAACAAGCCAATTAATTGTAACATCATTCTTAGATTGTTCAACATATTTTTGTGTGTATGAATATGTGTGAGTTCAGTCGAATTCTCCCAGCCTGGAATTCTCAAACATATTTTCGTGATTATTTGGATTGATTCTATTTTCCATTTCGTTTTTCAAAAAAATCAGTTTCAAAATTCCACGTTGGAAGAGGGAAATTGGGGAGTAATACCCCAAAAAATTAAGGTTTTTCACAACAGAATTTTTTGACGTTCCTTAGGTTATAGATCTCAACCGGTATTCATAATTAGTTATCCGCTAGATCCCAATTTTACTCTACAAGTGCAACAAACCTCGTAAGTTTTGCTTTTGAAGGTAAGAGATCCACGTCATTCTGTTTTAGTTCAATTAAGATTTTGGTTTAGTATTTTAAAATTTCTCAGCTCATTAAATTTTAATTAAGAAACGGGTGAATGGAGGGGTGATTGTTATTTCTTCATTATTTCCATCTAATTTTATTGATTTGAAAACTCACTAACCACTGTTCCCTACCGATTTTCATTTTCCTTACTTCGTTCGATTCGAAGTTTATTCTTGTTGAGTAACAAAACTTGGAATGTTTGAATTTTGGTGTTGGAAGAGGAAATGGATGAGATAATAGGCAATCCATTTCAGATTGTTTTTTGTGCGATCAAGAACTTTGTTCTTGTTTTGAAACATATTTCAGGTCTTTGAAATCTAACTATGGAAAAGAGTGAAAGATGTGGTAACAGCGATTAATAACTGTCTTCACTATTTACTTTTTTATCTAACAAACCTCTTTTGTGCATTGAAACTCAAAATTTTAAATTTAATTAAATTTAAATAAAATTTTTATGATGGTGGTTGCAATGGGGAGAGAGTGAATGCCGATTCGTTTAGGCGATCTTCATACCTTCAAAAAATCCCATCTCATTTTCTTAACTTTTTTTGTACGATCAGGAACTCGCTGTACATTAAAAAAATGCTTGTTACACGTTTAAAGTGATGTTTTAAAGTGTGGCCGTATAAAAACTGACGATATGAATGTCCCTCCAATACATGCAATACTTACCAATATGTTTAAATTCAATTTTTGAAATCTACATATTTCAAAACGTAAAATAACAACTTTTGAGGCGATGAGAGGGGTTCATTTTGTTTCCTACTTGATAAGAAAAGTACATCATTGAAAATGATATTACATAAAACAGATGACATTAAACAGGAAACTGCCGAGGAAAATCAATTTGTGACCTACAGCAAGCTAAAGAAAACTCCGGGAAGTTCCTTACATGAGATTGCCGAATAACCGCCATTCTGATCCGGCTCTTTAAAGGATTTAACAGGGTTTATCTGGTCTTGGCGTGTTAATCCAAGCAATAACGTTTTTTTCTCTCCCCTCGTATATATTCCATCGCTGATAGAACACCGAGTTTTTCGGTAAAAACACTTTTTTCTTATTTATTCCCAACGCCGAATCTCTAGGTAAGAATTAAAAGGCTTGCCTTCCACCCTCATAATACCAGAAAAAAAAAGTCGAGAGATTCTCGAGCGATAGCTTCCTAATTCCCTCCGGTTCAACCCCATTTCATTCTGCCTTCCACGGCTTCTCTTGCTGGTAATTAACTTCAAAATCTCGGAAAAACTTCTGCCGTTCCCCAACTTGTTGGGTTTTATTTTTTGTAGCTATGCACGCTATCCTCAACCACCTTATTAAATGTACGGAATGAAAGCATTTTTAATTTTCAGCATACTTAAACCCTAACTTCTTATCTGGAAACTGCGTTGATAAACTATACCAATGAATATTCTTATGGTCTATCCATGAATCCATTCTTAGTTTCTAATTTTCGAATAGACAAACCGTTTCCACAGAAGTAAAATGTGCATAACTACACTTGTAGCAATTGATCTGATTTAAGTTATTAGTGCTCTCATTTCCTTAAATTGGCCATTGCATAACAAGAAAGTCATTGCATGGACTAGTTGCCCGTTATAAAATTTGATGCTATAAGCCCGCAGCACCCAGTGGTCACCCCTGAATGTTTATGCTCAGACTTGGTAGTTTTCATAGCATTATAGTTCATAACCAGGCTCTGTTGCTTAAAAGAAGGTGTTCATGTAATGGAATAATGGCCCATTCCAAAGGCCTGGGCGATAGGTCTGCAACACTCAAAAGTGAAGACACCCTTGAAGCTAAAACACTGGTTTACGTTTTGGTTTGGAGGTTTCCATGAACGAGAAGGTGGAAACTATAATTATTCATCAATATCTTAGAACTATCTGTAAAATTGAGGAAGAACATGTGTCTAAAGTATTAACCTCCTTTAACCGTTAATAGTTCAAACATCTCACTTTCCAGAATTAGAATTGAATATTAAGAATGGAGAGAATTGTTTTAGTTTCAATCTTATTTCCTTAATTATTACTTTAGATTATTGGCGTTACATTAGATTGCCAGTAACTAAAAACAATATAAGCCATCATTATTATTACTTCAAAATCTTCTTAATGATTTATTCCAATAGATGATTAATCATTAATAATAAATTTATTTTGATGTATTTTATTCCGAAAAAGCTTTCTTATTCTTGTAAATCGTAACTCTCAAAGACTCCAACAATTTCACAGAAGATCAAAATAGTTACCTACTTGTTAGTTCTTGTGATGGTTTTATACCCCTGCATGCTGCCTAATTAAGGGGTAGGTGACCAGTTTTACACTTACCATAATGTTAGTCAAATTTCAGGATAAATGGACAATGTCAATTTCATCATCCACCATTTCGATTCAAGTTACGAATCATTTGAATTCTCATTCTTCAAGCTGATTCATCTTTGTAAATACTTCCACTTTAAATTGAATTTCGTAATCGTCGTAATTATGCAAATGTTATCAACGTCTACTTGTAAAATATGTCTTGTTATTTTATATCACCAGTACTACGGCATACCTGCTTCTTCTTCTTCTTCAGTGGCGCGACAATCCACGAGAAATCAAGAAGGCCTCCTTCAACAAATTCCTCCAGACAGTGCGGTTCAGAGCTGTCGTCTTCCAATCTCTTACGAAAATGGTATCAAATATCCACACACTTTCGCTCTCAACAGGTCCTTGGTCCTCAGGCATCAACACCTGTAATTGCCTCTCTAGTTTCTCGACATCTTCCAGCCCATCGTAACCTTGGTCTTCCCGCCCCTCGAGTGCTGTATAACCTCTCGCTCAGCATCTTCTTAGGAATCTCACAGTCTTCCATTCGTACTACATGGCCTGCCCAACGAAGTCGTCCGACTCGGATGACGTGCACTACAACTCTTTCCCCATATAACTGAAATTAATTCTTGGTTAGTGCGACGCCTCCATTCATCTCCGACTCGTATGGCTCCATAGATCCTTCTAAGAATCTTACGCTCAAACCTCAGAAGGGCCGGTTCATTGTGTACTGTGAGCGTCCAGCACTCAGATCCATAAATCAAGACGGGTCTGATCAATGTTTTGTATAAACGGAGCTTGGTAGTTCGGGAGCAGGCATACCTGTCACTTTACCATAAATTTATAAAAAAGATCAGCTGTTATCTTCTTATTAAGTATTACTGTCTTGACGGTGTGGCTTAGAAGTTGATTAATAAATTTTGGCATAAAAGACTTTTATTAATCAACTGAACTTCAAGAAATGGCAACATCTTCGCTCATTTTTAAGACTTGGACTTCTATGCTTCTATACTACATCAACGTTTACTCGTGTGAGTCGATTATGCTTTACGATAGATGTGTCATTTGTTAGAGGGGTGTACCAGTAAACGTTTTCAGATATGCACTTATCCAACAGACAACTGAAACAAGTGGGGATCTTACTTTTGACGGTGAGCAATGGTAGGTAACGCGATCCGTTCTGACGAAGGAACCCGGTGCCCCAGGGACCAGCTTTCCTTTACCTTCTCGGGTTCGCCATTCGATTCCACCCTGAAGTAGAAAAATAGACTCACGTTCGTCATTTCAAATTGACCACCGGATGAAAGTGAGGACGGTGTCTCCGATTTCCAACCAGCACCGTAACTAGGGGGGATCATCGCTTTTCACAACCTCTCTCGAAGTCTGTGTCAGATGCACCGAACAGCCAATTTCACTTTTGTAATATCGTGATGGCTTCACGGTGCGGCAGGCAATCGCGGAAATATCAGTGTTGCTCGTGCGTCAGAATCAGGAAAATACCGTGACAGGAGCTGAACTGAAGGTTCGATAGGATCCATTACGTTGATATATACAAAATAGAAAAGTACGCCCATATACAACAAAAAAAAAAAAAAATTTTTTTTCAATACAGGGATTGAAATGAGATACTAAACACTCTGGTGTTTCTCCAAACAAGCTTAGTTATTTTAGCAAAAATACATATTTGGAGTCAAGTACAGCGTGTTTCATAAAGAATACACTTATTATGGCTGTCAATAACATTATTTAGAAAAATGGTACAAAAAAGGAAAAGGTAATGTCACACATTTTCCATGTGGTTGCCACCTGAAACACTAACGTTATCGGGACGGTATTCAAATTCCTCCCAAACACGCTCGAGCATGTCGGTGGTCACAGAGGTTACAGCCATAGTGATACGAGTCTTCAACTCTTCCAAGGTTGTAGGCATTGAAGGAACAAGGACCCCATAAGCAGATAACTAAAAAGTTTGCTTCATCACTAAACAGCAAAAGTTCCAGTAAAACCTTCATCTTTTTCCATTTGTTGCACAACGAAGTTACTAAATTCGGAACGCCTTCCTTTAACGTCAGGTTTTAGGGCTTGTAACACGTAAAGTTGGTACGTTTTGTAATGTAGTCTACAACGCAACACTCTCCATGCCCTGTGACTTCTTTTTATGGAGTTATATAAAGGATAAAGTCTTTGTTTCTCCACCTTTTAACCCCATAAAAAGAAGTCGCAGGGCATGGAGAGTGTTGCGTTGTAGACTGCATTACGAACCATAGAAACTTCACGTGTTACAAGCCCTAAAACTTGATGTTGAAGGAAAGCGATCCGAATTTAGTGAAATTTTTTTGCTACAAATTGAAAACGATGGGAGTTTTACTGGAAAGTTTTCTGTATTGAGATGAAGCAACAAGTTGGATGAGGCACACGCATCACCAACTTATCTGTAAAACGAATAGACGGATCATCAACTTAAGAATGTTTTAATCAATCGTAAACGATTCCAAACCGAATTTTTATATTGTTCATCAATAGGGTAACCAGAAAATAATGATTAATAGATGCTACGGCTTAACTCGTTCTTTTACTGAAAGTGTTATTGGTATCTGATGGAAACCGTTGACATTTAGGATATTACAAGGACTTGAGTAGTTAATTGCAATGATTCTAAAGTTGTTAGTCACAATGAACTTGATAAAGTTGAAAGCGAGTATGTACGGAGATGACATCATTAATTTTACAGAAAAGTTCCACAAACGGTGACAGAGTTCCCGGCGATCTGCGCCCACTACACGTGGTGAAGGTTGGTAATAGCTGACATAACTTTCGGACCACGTGGCCTTTCAGCTGCTTTCATGTAGCAGTAAGCCCGTCGGATACCGGAATGAACTTGCGAGGAAATTTCATTTTCTTTACTTTTCCCCGTTCTCTCTCAACACCCCCGCACAATAACTTGTCACACAAATCTTCCTTCCCTTCCGTGTAACGGGTTTGTCAGTGCTATCACGTACCTACTGAGAAAATGCAGCGAGAACACGTGCTACTCAGTTGACCAGGTAGGCGACAAGTGTAACCCAACACTCCCCATTCATTCACACCCAAAAAGAAAGTAAAGCCAATCTCGATGATTTTATGCATTTAATTTTTTCTTGTTTAATTATCAAAAATGCATACTTTCAAGTAATTGTCGTATTTTCGGGGTAACCCATTTCTCAACCGTTTTGCTCTGTTTAAAATATGGTTTAGCAGAGAAACTACCAAATATGAATCCACCTACTTTCAAGTTCATGATTTTGGGGTTGTCTCGGAGGCACATAGTTGACTCGCAAATTTTTTAAGAGTTAAAAATGTGTGGGTTCTCACATTGGTAGAATTTTTCTTGTTTTCAACTATTTTAGTACCTATTAACCTACTTATTGTCAGCTTGGATAGCTCATAAATTGTATGACCAAGAATATTTGAAATATGTTTATATGAGGCATATTACTTTAACCCCCCCCCTCCCAAATTTGTTTGTTTTCCTTTTTAAGACTGCAGATTCCTAAAATCCAATGAAGTTTTTTCCGAAACTAGACCAAAATTGACGGAATTTGGCTAAAGGATCCTACACTGCGCGGAATGTGCCAGTAATCACGGCTCCTTGATCAAGGGGTACTATTAAAGGATGGAACTATAAAAAAGTCGAAATCTTAACAACCTTCGGTGTAGGATGGTAGTTTTCTGTTTGATTCAGTTAGGAATTAGTTTTGTGGATAGAATGAAACTCCTGGACGATCGGGCTGCAAAGGTTAAAGTTCTTCAACGGTGGTCTTTGCTAAACCGCGAGACTGGTTACACGTATGGCTGGCAACCGCCCAAACAGCACGGTTGATGTTATTCGATTTTAAAATCCATAACGCCGTCACCTAAGCTTCAATTCAGTTGAGCATAACAAGCTGGAGTATTATTTTTGCCTATTTTTATTTTGTCTCGTTAAGTTTTATTTAGATTTCTACGTGTGTTACTGAGTGCACCTGAGGAGCATTGTTTCTGGTCCTACAGTTCAGTTGTACGGTGATCCGAGTTGAAGGATTATCTAAAACATAACGAATCAACGTTCATGTAAGAAATCATTTGCAGCGTTCTTGATTGATATGCCGGGGTACTGCTGTGCGGAGGTACTGTTGTGCCGGTGTGGAGGGAAGTCGGGTTTTTAAATTATCGTTTCAATACCAAGTATAGAAATTCTTCCTGTTGTGAAGCGTAAACAGATTGTTTGGTTTTTAAAAGCCCCGGGAGAGTGATGAATATTAATATTTTGCTCATCCCTATGAAACTCTTGCCCCCGAATATTGCATTGTACGGCATTAATTGTAATAAATTATAATATTCATAAACACGATTAAGTCTTGGAAGGTTTGTAAAACATCCCTTGAAATAATGGTTTATCGTAAATATCCGAAGACCAAGTCCCAGTGCATAACTTTACACTTTTCTGTTTAACTTTGCTTATGTTGTTAGTGTTTGATGGTTCAAATTGAATACAACCACGATGTTCATACAGAAAAACGTGTATTTGCTCAAACGTCATGCCTCACCGGTCTTCTTTCGCTTGGGCAGTATACAAAGCAGCATCCAACGATAATACAGAATGCGAAGCCAAGCGAAAATGAGATCCAAGACATAGTCACGACGAAAAATGCCATCATGTAGCATGTCTTACGACAGTACGGCCCTTTCCGTGGTTCGAAATTGGGTGGTGTTATGCTGTAAACGAGAATCGACCCGAAAACCAATAGCGCCAGTTCCCAAGTGCACAGAAATATCCTGTACCCTAAAATGATCTTGTACTTTGTTGAGTATGTTACTTCCATTCCGTCCGTTGGAATCAAAATGTTTGGTAAAGTAGCCAATAGGAGGGCTCCTTCGGCTATGAGATATATGGGTATGCACTTTGCCAAAGGGCATGCGTAGAAATTAATGATGCCCACTGCCATGAGGAGGGTTCCACCGAAAATTAGGGCGAATATGAAAAAGATAAGCGCTGCAATGCGACAGGCGTCACGAAGTTTGAGAATGACGATGCTCTTCAGATTTTCATTCTGCTCGCGAGGAAAGATGGTACTGTTGATATCTGAAGACGGTTTTGGCCGCTGCTGAAGTTCGACTGACATTTTTGAAGTCGGTTCAACATTTATGAGTTACAGTGTGCTAACTGCATCAGCGGTTCGTTGTGTTCAACTGTGTTTGGTCAACTTGAAGGAGATGTTCAGAAGATTTAATTTGGAATGACCGAGTTTTGGTGTTACAATGGTTGTATTTACGAATAATTCATTACCCGTTGATAAGTATTTCAGTTGCGTAGCGCTTCAAAAGTTAATAATTGATCAGTGGCTAATCAGTGGTTAATTGTTTAAAACAATCATGACATAAGTGCTTCAATCGATTTTTTTTTGTTTACTATTTTCAATCATGGGCAGGCCGATCTAATCAACCAAGAAGGATATCAACTCCCCTATCTCCACGAACCCACAAAATTTGTTGTTTCCGAAAATCCGATCATAAAAATGGAATTAAAATCTATCCGTCCGCCGTCCAGACCTTTTGGTTTATTATTCAATAATAAACCATTGTAATCGCTCTTGACAAGAAAATGTCTAACCCCCCCTTGAAAATTTCATGGTTTTTCGTTTCAAAGGGTGTAGAATCCAAATGTGCAATAAAAAATTTTCCGTCCGTCCGCCGTACGCCGTACGCTCGATTTCTCCCTAACGGCTGGAGCAAAAATGCTGAAATTTTCAGGAAAAATCAATAATGGTCCGACAACGCTCCAATTCTTTATCCAGCACACTCACTTAATTTAAAGTGCGCTTTAAGGTTTGTCAAAGTTTTGTAAAATCCCTAAAAACCTCAAAAAAAAAAAAAAAGTCAAGGCGGCCTAAATTTGGACTTTTTTTGAAGAACTTACCATGAGGAATCGAATGAGCCCCTCCCCAGGTCCGTAGCTCAAACCATTCCGGATGTATTGCCCGATTCATGGTGCCTCCACATTCAACACATCACTAGGTTACTGCGATCAAAACACAAGAGTTTTTTTTTGTTTTGATCGCTGTAACCTAGTGATGTAGTGAGTGTGGATACTGGAGTAAACTCCTAAAAGGGTTTATAGCAGATACACGGGTTGAAGCACTCTGATATGCATGAAACGCTGCAAATTCTTTAAGTGGGGTTTGTTATCAATTTCATTCATTTGGCTTGCATTCATGATTTTAATTTCTACTAAGCTCTGGAGTGTGCGTGTTTCACAGGTGATAGAACGATTATTGAATTTCAGGAGATATGCATAGAGCACGTAAACCGGTTCTCAACCAAAATACCTCTTTGGATTGATCAGTTGATCATATTTGTGTGCCTCCTGAAATTCAATAATCGCTCTACCACCTGTGAAACACGCACACTCCAAAGCTTAGTAGAAATTCAAATCATGAATGCAAGCCAAATAAATAATAAACCCCAGTGAAAGAATTTGCAGTGTTTTTTCCAAAACTAAGGGAATTCTGATATCATCTGTCGTTCCGTACAAAGGAACAGTACAGTTATGTGTTCATGGTGGTATATTCAAGACGAAGTCATCCAGCTGTCTTTAATACATTTAGAAGTCAACTACACAAGAAACACAGAGATCAGCTGAAAGACTTTCGTGGCTAATTTCGTTTCTCATAGATTCATCACGATGAAATATAAATGGACTCTTTTCACGCCATCTAGAATCTTGCTAGATATAGAGACTCGAGGTTTAGATATTGTAATGTAGACTACATGTAATATTGTGTATATCTGTGCTTGACCTGTGTAGATACGTGTGATATTGTGTATGTAGAAATAATGTACCTTTAAACTTGTATTGTAATATTGTGTATTCAACTTTAAACTTATCTGCATTTTCCTTTTGATTTTAATAGGTAGATTTGTCTTACGGCTAGAGTTCATGGGCAAAAACGGTAATAGTTCCGTATTTCTGTCATAAATAGCCTTTTTATGCAGATCAATGATTTGACAATTTGATCGAATTCAGTTAAAAACTGTGAAGGTTAAACTATTTACAAGATTAGCTGACACAAACAGAAACACACAGACAGAAAAACATGATATAAGAGTAGTTCAGTGTGGTTTGAAACTTAAAATGAGGGTGGACGTTATAATTTTGGCTGGATGAAACTTGTCCATCACCAATAAAACTTGTCCATGTTGCAAATTAAGAAACGAAAATCCAAAGTTTTGTTTGAACAGCAGAAATTTAAAGACATTACATGAATATTTGACGAAAAATTAGGAAAACTAGGTAACCTGCTTCTGAGTAGATTAGATGCTCTGGCGAGACTGAAACTTTGTGATGTATGATATTTTCTTTGTAAATTAATTACTTTTTCTATTGAAAATTAAACCCTTTGTGTTCAATTCATCCTTCGTGAAGCAACATCATTTTAGTTTTTTAAGAATACATATCACGTTGGTCTATGACGCACCAAGAATACAAAATTAGGGTTTTTGCCAAACCCGACCGATAATCAGAGCCAAGGCTGTAACGAGAGGTAAGTGCAAATACAATTGTCAAGTCACGTCAACGTCAATCTTTTCCAACTTCTAATGACACCGGGCCCGTCCTTTGTCTCCGTGTTGACCACCCGAAAATTAATTATAGCCCAACTGTAGGCAATTAGAGGAGTCGTGCAGAACAGATTTTCAATACCCAAGAAAATACATTCTCAAGGCTAAAACTACTTATTCTAAGAATCCAAATCAATAATTCGTGAATGGAATCACTTTCCACAGCTGATAAGAGAAACGAATTCATATACTTAACCCGAGGTGTAGATCGCAGACTTACCTAAACACCCCCACCCTTCCACAAAAAACATGGCGCTAATCTCTCCCCTTATGTAAAACCTGAATCTATGATATTTATTATATCGTAATGAACGAGTCAAAACATAATTTAGCTTCGTGTTTTGAAGTTCCGATGTTTCACCTTCTTCAGAGATTGTCTATGGGTAGAGCCAAATCATCTTTGTCGCTAACTACGGGACCAATTTCGTAATTTCAAAGTACTCTAGTCACTAAACTGAGATGAAACTGAGCACTATGATGGGGTAGTTGATGGGAGAGATTGATTGGTATTAAGAAAGATCTATTTCCACGAGTCAAGTTTCCAGTAGTCGAAAAAGTTAAATTTCTAGGTATTTACCTAACCTCAAAACTAAGCTGGAACTATCATATTGAACAACTGATTCAAAAAGTAGAGACCCATATCAATATAATGAAAAGCGTAGCAGGAATGAGTTGGGGAGCAGATCCAAAAATATGCTTGACATACTATAGGGCAACGGTTAGGAGCATTCTCGACTACGGTTGCTGGTTTTACGGATCAGCATGAGCCACAACCCTAGAAAAAATAGACCGTATACAGTACAAATGTATACGTTTAGTTTTGGGAGCTCTACAATCCACACCCATCAACGCATTACTTGCTGAAGCAGCTGAGCCACCAATTGCGTTGCGAAGGAACATGTTATCCCATCGATTCCTACAGTCGTTCTATAAGAGGTTTCCTGATTACTTTATAAAGATCCGGAACTTGGCTTTTTACAACTTGACAGAAAACTACTGGATAAAAAAAACCTAGCCCACTATTATGCGAAAGCTATTACAAAACATCGAACATCCTGCCACAAATAACTATTTCCACGAAAAATGGGAAATAACGTAAGACATTATGGTGAGCTTTACATCGAGATTGTGGAATATGAGGCAATAATCAATTCCTGGATATAACAATACCAATTGGAATTACCAATTAATCTACGTTTCTGATAACAACGGGACCTTGTACCACTAAGTCCATCCCTATTTTACAAGACATTGTTTTCCACGATACGATAGATTTAGACATGGTAGATGAAAAGGAGCTCAATAAAAGCGTACGATATTACTCGAGAACGAGAAAACTCCAAAGAAGCCAGCTTTGAAATTAAAAGTGTAGTTTTACTAGGAAGAGACAACAAAATAGCGGATCAATTGGCCATTAGCCAGAATTATGGAGTTGATTCCTGCAAGAGATGGTAGATCGCGAGCCGGCCCTAGTTAAACCTGATCAGGGCAAACTAATGCGTCGCATCCAAAGACTACTTTGCAAATAAAAGCAGAAAAATCCCAAATGATAATTCTATAGAAAACGAGTTATTGTACGAAGCCTTCTCACTCAGGACAAGACTCTAAAGACCTTGTTTAAATCAGAAGAAGTGGTAGTGGCATCCAGCCATCATCAAAATTGGAATTGTGATTCGGCGAATCTTGTGTGTGCAATTCGTATCTAGAGGATGGGAAGTTCCGATGTTTCAGTGTTTTTCATGTTGTTAGTTCATTCGCCTAATTAATTATTTTATGCTCTTAAACGACGTGATTACAATGGGTATTTTCGTGTAATCTATCATTATGAAATGTTGTTACGAGTTTCTTAGGCTCGTAAACGAAATGACAGCTTTCCTAGTGCCTAGACTAGTAGGACCGAATTAAGGCAGTTTTTTTTAAAACAATTGCTTCTTCGTCTAGACGAACTTGACGTACTCAGCAGGGAGTGAATTCAAGGAAGTTTTGTTTTTTGTTGATCTTCTTGTCGAGACGGATCTGAGGTACTTAGTTGTAGGGGTTGAAGTTTTTGGTCTAGACAGATCTGACGTTTGGCGCTTTTCTTAAATAGAGTTGGTTTTTGGTCTAGACGAAACTGATGTACTTGTCCAACCGGTAGTTGAGAGTAAAATACTTCTTTTCATGAATTTGAGCGAAACCAGTAGCCAGGTTACACCAGAAGGCGTCGGGAGAACGATTAGTGCCCTGAGCTCAGTGCTCAGGGCTTAAGTAGGGTCCCTTCCTCATCCCCTGTCTGACCAGGAGAGCGAGCGTGCCTTCCACGTTCAATGAACCTGACCCCTGGGGTTTCCTGGCTGTTGGTAGATTTTATTCTGCGATACGTAACATTATTTAATACATGGTAGAGATAAAAATCGTTACAGTAGTAAATAAAATGATAAAGTATAAATGCAGGGTACCTATAAAAATGACAATGTTCTTTGTGATTAGTTCGTAGCTCACCACATATTGATACCTGCTTCAGATATCTTCAGAAGTAACCACTAATCAAATTGAAAACTACCACCAACGTAGTTTGTATGCATTCTTACAGAGCATAATCAGCACTTATTATGACAACAAATATGAGGAAATTTCCAGTACGAGATGTGTCAATGAGTTTTAAAACTAGGAGGATGAAATGGAGAAGTTGCTCCGTCCAGGTTGTGGGGATAATCCAGCAACACTCGGAGGATACAGTTGAAGCTAAGCTCAACCCTCACATAATAGGCACAGCTAGTAAACAGTATTTCAATTTACATCCTGACGCACATGGGAAAGGCGTCCACGTGTAAGAGAAAACCCAACGATATAATGAAGAGACGGAGGGATAACCACAGTGATCCCTCCCCCCAACCAGCTCCTTTACTACCACGAAACTTCATCTCTCATCAAAATACCTAACAGGTCTGAGAGCGTTATTAACGCTCATCAGAAGCCACAGAGTTCAACCTGCAGGTTTTCAGTGGAGCCAGCGCGCAGAACCCTGTAATCTTCCATCGGACCCATCAGAATCAGCCTTTCGAACAAAGAAACAAAACTAATCTTGAAAGACGGCCGGAAAAAATAGAGGAGAGTAACAATTGACTTCAGAGGACGTTTGGAATCCTAATTTCCACTGGCTACTGTATATGGACAAATGTAGGAGACGGCAGAGATACGATTATGAAACAGCCTAACAACTTTTGTAGGAGCGTATGTGTTAGAAAGGATGTCGGCAACCATCGATTATGCTCATTCTTCGTAACAACATAGTTTTTCTATCTCCGAATTTTTAAAGTTCTGGAGAAACACACATAATTAGGCAGGACTACCTTGGCCTCCAATTCTATCTGAAGGAACCGAAATTTAGTGATCACGTACGTGCTAAGAAACAAAAACCCTCAAAAACAAAAGTTTAACCCAACAAAAATCTTAACTCGATTTTTATCTTCCTGAATATTCATGTTTTTTTAAAAATGTGTTTCTACTTTTGTTGTTTCTTGCAATTGCTGTTTTTGAGCTGGCCCTTGTAATATAGGTAAATAACTAAATAAAGAAAGAGGTATCACACACAAAATATTACACAAACTCCGTGAAAATATAAACACAATCGGACTTAAATTTGGTGGTGACTTTCTATTAGATACATTCTAGGTAATTGTTTTTATATGAGTAATGTAATATGATTGGAAATAAATGTCATTTCAAGCACATGCATTTGTTTCTGGAATCAATAAAATATTTTAAAAATACATATTTATAATTTTGCACAGCCAGCACCATAGAACATTAAAAAGCGTATTGAAAAAGCTGTACTTATGAAGTTTGCCGTAGAAAAATGTCGTTCTTAAATCAAGTAATTGAACGTATACCATACAAAGTGCTGTAAACTATGTTGCGAGAAGTCTTTCTATCGGTTGCAATTCTTCAGCGCCGTAAAAACCGCAACCTAAGCAACCGGTGATTCACGACAGATAAGACTGATGTTTACGAGGAAAGAGAGAACACCATGAAATACTTTGATATCTTCAACAACAACATCGGCCGTCCTCAATCCTCAAGAGAATGGGAAGCCGCCACGATGCTGATGGTCAATATCTCGATTGCAAAAATGAAATCAATATCGAGAATACTGTTTCTCACAAGTTTTTTCTGGCTAATATGAAATGAATATTGATAATTGGTAGGCAATGCATCCAATGATCACTTTTACCCTAGGTAAGAATAGGAAGTAACAGAATTGATCAAATGATAGTAATTGGTTAGAAGGTGGACTTACCAATGAATTAATTAATGAGTGTACAGGGTCCTACCCACAGAACATAGAATAAGCTGTGTATTCTATTTTCTGTGGTCCTACCTGTAGGACGGTCTTTCCACGAGGCCTTATGTTCAAGGGAGCCCATATCGGTCGGCGTCCTGCTCGTAGTACGGGGTTTGTCATACCAAAAGGTGTGAAGGACCTCAGATCCTAAATATGTGATATCCACTAAGTATTCAAGCGAAATTCGGATCTTTTTCAAACTGCCAAAATTTTGAAACTATTTCCTTTTGATTTCAGGTATAGCGAAGGAGGTAGGTGTTCTTAAAGCTCAAGGCACTTCGTACCAATAAAACAAAACAGAAAAATACCTCAAAAATTGGAATGTTTATTAGAAAGGACTAGGAAAGTATCATTTTCTGGAACAAAAAAAGTTGGTATTAACTAGAAAAGTATAATTTTCCGAAAGAGGAATCGAAATAGACTGCCCTCATAAAACACTGGTACAGCGATCCAATGGCACTGACAGCTTGACTGGGACTGAGTAGAAAAGCCGATTTTTTTCAAAAATACCTCCTGAATTTTCCCGACAATTCTGGAAAACGATCCACACCCACAGGTTTGAACGCTCACTTCAGAAAAAATGGATTTTTTGAGCTAAGCGGATGGCAATATGAGCTAAATTCTGACAAGTTTAAAAATTTAATAACTTTGGCAAAAATATGAATTTTAACGTTTTCATTTTTTTGTTTTTGGGATCTTAGCTTTCGATTGGTAGGATCGAAAACATCAAACATCAGAAAAAAGCTCCTGAATGGCAGGAAAACTTGCATCCTTCCGCGAGTACTTGAATTCCAGCTGTGAGGCCCTTGTATACTTTATCGTTAATGTTTGGTTTAGAGATTTCTTGAGTTCGGACCAATTTGACTGCAGCCCCTAAAATCATATCATCGACACCAAAAATATTCGTTTTGTCTACAGATGCTCGAAAATTGTGTCAAACATACTGACAGAAAATTGTAATATAATTATTATATTGTAGTACGGTTAGTAAATGCATCATTTTTCAAATATCACATCGTTCAACTTTGAACTGCTATGAGAAAAAGTTGGGGTGAGAACAGGAGACGGTTATTCCCAAGTGGAAGAATTTTTGACGGACGACCTTTGAAAGTCTTTTGTTACGAACCGCTGAAGTAGAGAAGGTGATGAAAACCAGGGCTATAAGACATTTAAAACTACGAAGCAAGTTCAACGAAAAAAAGAAAAGTGAAAAAAGGGATGGGGTGAACTTTCAACTAGATTGAATTGACATCATACCTCCATCCATTCTTGCGGTTATGAAAAAAATAGCGAGACCACAGTCTTTGTAAAAACGGTCTTGTGAAAGAATTTTTTTGGAATGCCTTGTTGATATCTCCAGAGACCCAGCTCAATGGGGGAAAAACTGCAGATGAATACTGAATACTCATTAATTACAAGAGTAATGAGCTAGACGCTACAGCTAATGTAGACAAGTTGAGATCTATTTGTGAGATCTATATACAACATTCACCCAGCAAGAAAAGCTGAAGACCCATCAACAAAGGAAAGAGCACATTTTAACTCAAGGTGGAGCACGAGTGTATTACTGGCCGAAAACCTACCAACCTGGATCCCACCATCATTGGATTTTACATTCCCCACACCTAACATTCCTACTTTTAATATTTATTTATTATCTTTGTATCATTTAAAAAAAAAAAACTACTTATTTCAGGAGCTCTTTTTTTTTTTGTTTTTGACGCTGATTCAGTGAAGTAGATTTTGTCTTGGAGCAGTGAACAGTTGTTAAGTATTACTTACTGCTACGTAGCTGCTTTCCTTTTCAAATTCTTCAAGGGATAATACTCCTGTTTTTTTTTCTCCTATCTGTTCTTGCACATACGTGCAGCTGCTATTCTCCTTCAGCAAAAGCACTGATTTGTAAAATCAAAAAATAGCTCTATAGCTGGTTTTCATCTTAATTGGTGGGAGATTACTTCAGATGATTGAAAACCATCACCCCAGGGAAAGGATATCGGTTGTACACTATTGGTTACTTACACATTTACAGTAAATAGTAGCTATAAATTAATTCAAATCTGTTTAATACGAAAATTCTTAAAAGTGATTAGCGTAAATAAATATTAGCAAAGATCTGCAGTTTCTAACGAAGCAGTTCGAAAAAAGGACCATAAATATGGCATTGCTTCCAGAGAGATCTTTCAAGCCCCTCTTCACATCTTGCGAAAGAGTAAAGCTCAGTTGTTTGAAAACTTACGCGAAGAGTGCTGGACTTAGCTCCAGCAGGGAAAAGACAACAAAGAAGGACCGCGAACAGTAATCCCTGAATGGAGGTGATTGGAGGCACATAGGAGACACTCATTTGTGTAATTTCAACGAGGCTAAGAAAGTTAAGGGAGCCCATGAAAAGTACGGCCCCGAATTCACAAAGTAGTTCTGTAAACAGAACCTCTCAGTTTCTGCTGAGAAAAGTATGAAAATAGCTTGAAGGAAAAAGGAGTTCATCGGGATTCAAGTAACGGGAACAACTACACAGCGGCTCTCTTACAGCATTTATAAACGAATTATAACGATTTATAAACAATGTGTAAATTCACATCCCATTCAAACCTTGATGAGCCAACAACTGTTGTCCTATGATGTGTGAAGAGCTCAAAATCGCGAGCTTGGGTTGAGGCTAATTGAATTCAATACTACCGGCATTTGATTAGGCTCTCCTTCGCAAGAGAAGATTGGTCAGATTGATTGACAATGGTTTCAAGTGGATTGCGCACCCATAATCAAATCTGGAAGGACTAGACTTTCACAACTAAACTGTAGGGTTAATGAAAGTGTGTCATTGTCAGTAATCATCGATTTGACAATCCCGTCTAGGTAGTAATTTATTTTCTAATAGTCCACGTGGTCGAAGCCCCTAATTGGACGTAAATGAGTTCCTAGATCGCGACGAGATTGGTTTCGTTGTTAGGTTGGTGGCAAAGAAATGAAATGAGAATAATCAAATGAATGAATACCAATTTTTAATTCATACTTTTATAAAACTGATGGCCAATTCATGAAAAACGCTGCAAATTCTTTCACTGGGATTTATTATTCAATTGGCTTGCGTTCATGATTTGAATTTATACTAAGCTTTGGAGTGTGCGTGTTTCACAGGTGATAGAGCGATTATTGAATTTCAGGAGATATGCATAGACCACGTAAATCGGTTCTCATCCAAAACACCTATTTGCATTGATCAGTTGATGATATTTGTGTGCCTCCTCTACATCTGTCTACCTTTGGCTACATCGTTTAAATTTGGATTTGGGGAAGTTTTAACGCAATACGAGTGCTGAAGGACTTGATAAATTATAGATGTTTTTATTGTGGGGGGTGGTATTGAGGTTCAATAAAAAACGCTGCAAATTCTTTCACTGGGGTTTATTATTCAATCGGCTTGCGTTCATGATTTGAATTTCTACTAAGCTTAGGAGTGTGCGCGTTTCACAAGATAGAGCGATTATTGAATTTCAGGAGGCACACAAATATGATCAATCCAAATAGGTATTTTGCTTGAGAACAGATTTACGTGCTCCATGCATATCTCCTGAAATTTGAATTTTTTGACCTTTTTGAATTTTTTATTTCAGAGCGATTTTTGAGAGAGAAATCGGTGTTTTGGCATGAAATATTGAGTGTGTTGTTGGATGAAAGTGATGAGACGAGGGGGAAATAACCACGTAATTTTTCTCGCTGAATCGAATGAACGCATTTCGAAAGCACTCCGAACTATTACAATCGTGAAAAAAATTCACGTTTTTCAACGTTTCATTTTGTTGAAGTCGTCTTATCAGAATCTTTGAAATTTTCGTTCTGTACGTTTTTGAAACATCGTTCAATTGAGATTCATTGAAAATACGGCAGAAAGGCGAAATCGACAAAGTAGCAGGTTAACCTACAAAGTGTAAACAGATTTTAACGCGATTGCGCGGCAAAAAAGCGATTTCAAAGTCACACCACGCGGCACTAGGGTGGGGGGAGCGATGCCGCGCTTTTACGTATGACAATTCCATAGAACAGCATAGTTTGATCGCTTATAGAACAGATCGCGTTGGTGGCCCCCGCTCGCTCGCGTTCGTTTTTCACATATGACCCTGACGCGTCTGCGGCTGGCGACTTCTTCATGTAGGTACATACACAGGCGCCCCAGTTTTCTCTCTCTAGAGGCGCGTTTTCTCTCTAGAGGCGCGTTTTCTCTCTAGAGGGGCGGCGCGGCAGGCGCCCAGCGGCCCTGTACCTATACTATTGCCAATATATGAACGACCCCTGACCTCAGGGACGAAAACCCTTTCCCCGCCATCAGGTGGCAACACCTCAGCGGACCCTTAAACTGGGCTGACTTTCCCTCATTAGCACCAGTAAAGCCCCTTTCAATCTCCCCCTCTTGACGCAAGATGTTTTAGTTGATTTCGTTGAAAAATGTAATTTTTTGTAAGACAAAATGTTCTCGCTGTTCTGAGGACAACAAGTCTAAATTGTATATCAATCGGTTCAGGAACCGATTGTATTGCAAAAGTGTAATAAATTGCCAAACGCTGCAAATTCTTTCACTGGGGTTTATTATTCAATTGGCTTGCGTTCATAATTTGAATTCGTACTAAACATTGGAGTGTGCGTGTTTCACAGGTGAAAGAGCGATTATTGAACTTCAGGAGCACGTAAATCTGTTCTCAACCAAAATACCTATTTGGATTGATCATTTGATCATATTTGTGTGCCTCCTGAAATTCAATAATCGCTCTATCACCTGTGAAACACGGACGACACTCCAAAGCTTAGTAGAAATTCAAACCATGAACGCAAGCCAATTGAATAATAAACCCCAGTGAAACAATTTGCAGCGTTTTTTTCATTTTCTTAGCTTCATACTTCTTCCTTTCCTTCTCTTTTTCATTTCCGCTAACACTGGATCGCTCTTTATCCTCTGCCTTCTTCTCCTTGCACACTCTTTCCACTTTTCTTTGGACACCTTTTTCGCCATAGTCAGTTGAGAAATACTCCTGCACCCTACAACTCTCTTTTATTTTAATTAACCAATTTTAATTATTCAATTGGCTTGCGTTCATGATTTGAATTTTTACTAAGCTTTGGAGTGTGCCTGTTTCACAGGTGATAGAGCGATTATTGAATTTTAGGAGGCACACAAATATGATCAACTGATCAATCCAAATCGGTATTTTGGTCGAGAACAGATTTACGTGCTCCATGCATATCTCCTGAAATTCAATAATCGCCCTATCACCTGTGAAACACGCACACTCCAAAGCTTAGTATAAATTCAAATCATGAACGCAAGCCAATTGAATGATAAACCCCAGTGAAAGAATTTGCTGCGTTCTTTTTAAATTTTTTTAATGGTTATCAGAATGCTTCAACCCGTGTTTCGGCTACCAAGCCTTTTAGGAGTTCACTGCAGTAACCACATTACTACATCACTCTATCACTACGTCACTAGGTTACTGATATCAACACAAAAACAATAATAAACCAAAATAACGGGAATGTTGGCACCATAAATCGGGCGTAGAGAGGTGAATATCTTGGCGGGAATACAGTTCAAGAAACCACCACAACAGATGTCACGAGGTCGGTTAAGGTAACCAGCTTACGCTTTCAACTTCTTCGCAACACAATATCTCGAGCGGTCGAAGAATTTAGGAGTAAACTATCACGTGAAAAAGGTTCTCTTCCAAGGTGCTTAGCTGGGGTTATGTGAACGATGATGAGGAGAACTGAACGTAAACAAGCGTGGAAACCGAGAAACAAAAGCGCAAGTACATCGATGCCGGAACACCACCGTCTAACCACGACTGCAGACGGTACTTCCGCCGTCTCATATAGATCACGAACAAGTTAGGTCGTGATGGCTGGACGCCTTGGGATACGGCAAGGTGGGATAAGAATGACCATCGGTGCTTCGGGCACAGCCAGGTCGTGTAGAGACCTTCAGGAAGAAAGAGTCAACACTTTCTCGGATCGTGGACAATGCCTGTGTATTCTTCGGTCGTGATACTGACCATCTACAAACAATAGAGACGAGTAGCAATGTGGAAGTCGAAGGATAGCTATGTCTTTGATGTTCTAGATTTAGAATCAAATTTAGTGCAATAACGAAGTACGAAGGAATGACTCAAGACCTTTGCTTGTTAACACCAGCTAGATAAAAAAACGGAGTAAGATAGAACGTTGTCTATATTTCCACGAAATTAAAGAGTTACACTGTTAAATCGATTTCGACGGTTAGGTCATCATCAGTAACAAACATATACTGAAAGTACATCACAGAAAGCATATATTATATAGGATTGAGTGAGAGGACATTGAATCCTATTGGCTCAAGGAAGCGAAAGGGGCGGAGAGGACCAACCAATGCCACTCAAAGCTTACAAAGTGAAAGGGGCACAAACAGTATCATGGAGAGGCGGAGCCAAAGTTATTGCAAGAAAGAACCCAATAATGGTGAAATATTTTGAGGAATGACATCATTCAAACATTTTCCTGACTTATCACTCTTAACAATTTCGAATTTTCTAGCACATCCCACATACCTCCCTTTGGGCAAAAGTGAGGAAATTCTACATGTTGCCTGTTTGTCAGATCAAAACTGAAGCTACAATTGGATTCATTCAGATGACTTGCAAAGGCAGAATCACCTTAGTTGTCCCTGAAATCCTTTTCGATTTAACAGTGTAACTCTTTACTTTCGTGGAAATACAGACAACGTTTCATCTCTCTCCGTTTTTATTTGAAATGGGTTTCCACAACTTCGTCGCGAGTGACTTAGTCCGTACCAGATAGATGCCCAGATAGATTAGGCTTTTGACTTGTGCCCATCATTGAATGATACCAATGGGGCAATCGTTCTAATTTTCTTATAATGAAGATAAATATAAATTGGTTTATCCTATTGTGATCCTTATACCACATCAATGAACTTCAAGTATCAGAAGTTGCGATTTCAGATTACACTGGAGACCATCAATTATTGAACACTTTTTCTTGCTTTCTCATCCGTCCTTCTAACAGCATTGTGAAGACAAGGAGTTTTAATTCAAAAGTTAGTTGTGCATTCAAAGAACCACGAGGCCAGGAGTTTGTACCAAGAATGTCCATAGAATGCAAAAAAAAAAAAAAAAAAAAAAAAAACAGTTTTGAATATAATCATCCATTACATTGATTTAATAAAACGTCATAATTTCTTATAATGAATTCTAATTTGTGCCCACAACGTTCCTTGCATGATAGGAATCAAACTAACGCTGTAGCAAGAAGCGGCCAGGAGTGTTACAATTTTCTTATTCGTGAAGACAACTGGATCACTTGGGTTTGGTTTCTCGCAACCCTGGAAAGTATCATCAAAACCTGGTGATTATGGTGGAAATTACTTCCATACATTCCACTCATTGGTCTGTCAATTTAGAACCATAGATCAATATTGAAAAAGAAAAGCTTGGGAGAATATTTGACTTCGCGCAAGAGCAAGAGGTGTCAGGAAACTATGTTTTCACATTCGTTCTCACTGGACTAGCAAAATAACTCTTTTCTTGGTATTATACAATGAGCATCTTAGTGTAATTTATTAAATTTTGCAACTCACTCAACCACAGGCACCAACACACAAGACAAGTAAGCAGTTACTTTTATTACCTACTCGGCCCTTTGCAGGCGAATTGACCAATTGTCCAGTGTTTGTTGTAATGATCTGGAAATTGGGTTTGAGAAATAGCCGTATATTGGAACCCTTCACGAATTGTTCACTATCCAGTTTCCGTCTAGTGGCGGTAAATGGGATAAAAATAAGTTTTCAAAAATAGTATCGTCACTTTTCCGCACAGCGATCAATAAACGGTGCTCTCCACAGCGAACGCTTCCAGACCGTTCGCCAAGAAGGTCACAACCTTCCTAGATGCTGAGTGCAAGGCCATGTCACGGGTCATTTCAACGGACCGCCGCGGCTCGAACAATCGTCGAATCAAACCGAGAAAAATCGCTCTGCTTCATAGCGAAGTGGTTCAGAAAATCCTCATAATGGAAAACAGTCTTGGATAATGGAAAAACTCGTTTGATACGGCCACTTAGGTCCCTTTATAAGTTACTCCCAGACTTTCAAAGAACTCATCGAAAATCTTTCCACTTCTGATATTTCGTTGGAGTAAGGGACGCTAAGATTCGTATGTCATCTATACCGATATTGAAAAGAAACACTTTCACGATCAGGAAGCTATACATTTACTCTGTAACGTGCACTATATTATATGTTCAATAATATTCCTACATATAATTTAACCCAAGTTATCAAAATGTTGCTTATACAATATGTTATTTTGCATTTCTGCATGTCCTTTATGGGTAATTCTCAAACTGCGGGAAAATTCGTGCAAATGGCAAGGTGAAAATAATTTCGAGGAAGTTCTGTTTTGATTCACAAGCAAGCGGGCACACCTTTGAGTCGCCCTAAACAGTAGGTGGTGTGTTTTCTGACCGACCGAGAACATCTTTAAACGGGTTAGCATGATTATTCAATGTCATTTTAATGCCCCTAGTTGCCAATCTACTATGTTTCATCCCGAAATTTCCATTCTACCCACTTATTCTCATGGAAGGCCGTGTCACGTTGCATTTTTAAAACCCACAAAAAGTCCAGTAGTCTTGGAAGAATCTCTGTTGAAAGTTCGAATTCTCATTGTCATTTAGATGAAAACATACCGAAATTGTGATTGCCGTGAACGAAACCGCCACGTTATTGTTATGACTTCTATCAAATTAGAATTTCGCGAAGAATAATGGGATGTCATCAGATGGCACCAGAAAGGCATCCAAAAACCAAGCAAGAGAAAAACTTAAATTTTTAAAATGTCAGGAGCCCGTAGTTTGAGAATCACCCTTATATTGATTAAGCAATAATTCGTCCCAAAAAAGGATGGTTACTAAAAAGAAGATTCGTAGGAAGGAGGGCTGGTAACTCGAGTATCTGTTACATAAATTACTACAAACAGTGGTCATGAAGAAACAACAAAAAAAGAAAAAAATCCATTAGATTATGTGATGAGCGCCAACAAGCTGGCCACTAAGCATTCGCTTCTGACCTAGTAAAATCGACCATCGACCAGCTGCTAATACTGCAAGATAGTGAAGCAAGCTCGAAGAATGAAATTGAGATCATTTAGATGAATAGCGACGACGTTAAAAGAAGAAAGCGCATTTCAAACCGCAGTTGAAGAGTACAATGACCCAATGATATTATGTATACGGTCTTTAAGAAACGGGAAGATTTCTTATAACCATATCCATAAAACTAACCGGAGTAACAGCATTACGTTTTAATTAGTTTTAATTCTATGGATATTTCCGCTGGTATTTGAATTGGTTTAATAAAAAATAAAACAAATTTGACCAGGTTTCGAGGAAAAGAAATACAGGTTTTTCCACATTAATTTTGTATTTTTTTACGAGCCCATAACGTTTAATAACGTAATACTTGAGGGACATGACACCTGATCTCATTTATGCAAATTATTACGAAAAGAAATTTCAATGTCATTGCCACAAAGATATTGTTTCTTCAAATTACAGCATAAAGGCTTTATTACTTAATTAATTAAGGCTTAATGGTATATTAAAAAATGTTTATAAATCGGCCTTAAAAGTTGTTCCTTCAAAACGTGCTCAACACCCACTTTTTGCCCAAATTTTGACATCTTTGACTCATCTCGCAAACGACAATATAACTGTTACATTCATCTGGGTGAAGGCACACATAGGGATTAGTTTCAACGAAAAGGTTTGCGCTGGCTAAAGCAACAAGGAACTATAAGTACAGACAAAATTAAGAAGATTTCTATCACGCCATCAAAGAACACCATCAGGAACGCTGGAAGAATGAATACGTTACCTTACAAAATGCAAGATTTTATAAAAGAGCAGCACCATTTCCTCCTCGGAAACCATGGTTTGTAGGCGTGTCGTCGAACCGCCGCGAAATAAAAACTATTTGTCGACTGCACAGTAATCATGGTCTATGTGCATGGTATAACCAAAGATTTTCAAAAAACCAGGACTCAGACATGTGCCAAGACTGCCAAGAGCGGGAGGTGGACACGTTAGAGCATATTGTTATGATGTGCCATTTACGATCACGTAAAAGACTGTTCACGATTTGATTTTCCTCCAATCCATTTTGCTACAGCGACATCAATCGGTTCTCCATAGACTTTACGAGTTTATAGTGGGAATAGGTAAAGACATTTAAAACATAAATAAGAAATAAATGTAATAATGTATTATATTATGGCTGTATATAAATTTATAATGCGAATAAAAAAAAGTTGTTTCTTTACGTTACAAGGTGCATAGATTCACAATCTGCACTCCTCTCCGAGTCTGTCCTCCGTATGGGCCACAAAAGGCTTTAGAATTGAAGTAAAAAATACGTTCTTTGGCACATGGACTCATTCTAGCCAACCCGGTGGCAGTACAGACAATGATGATGTAGTCCAAAAGCTGGTCTAAAACGTTCTGAAACTTTTTTGTCGGGATTTTTACTGACATAGGCAAAAACGGTGTACTTTTTTTGTAATTTTTGATGATGAAATCGGCTTGGGTTGACCAATCCGAGCTCATCTTACTTCGAAATTCCATTTTTAATGGTGATTACGTTGGATTCGGGTGTGAACCTTCATTTTTCAAGTCCCAGTTTTTTCGTTTTAATGACTTGGCAGTAAGGGATGTGGTGGTGGGGGGTAAAAAATAATAAACCATCGTGAAATAATTAACAGTTTTCTCAGTAACTTTAAAAGTATGTGATTTCAGTATTCATTATAATCATCAGATGCTTGAATCACTACTGACATTACGGATAATGCGGAAAGGTAGATGAAGATGCCAGTGATAAACAGTATAGCAGTGTCGTAAATTACGATCTTTCCTAGTTCATTAGAGTGGTAAAACACTTCCTAACATTGGAATCATCACCAATAAAGTATGAGTCATGCATTAAAAACTCGGTATTTTGCATCGTGGATGAGAGAAGTCGGAATAAACGCAGAAAACTCGCGGATGATTATTATGAGAGGAGGAAATGTGATTCAAAGGTTAATTAGAGAGTGAGGTAGCGTGTCGCACCATGATGATGTCGTGGCATTCAACTGCCCTGAACGAATGCACATCGAGAGGTGAGCGGAAAACTGCATGTTCCCCTGCGGAGTAATCCTCAGTAATGAGCACTAAGCCTCGTAATGACATTGCTACCCTCCCTTGGGCCTTTCGGCGATCGATAATTCGCCTGTGGGGGTTTAAGGGAATGGAAAGCCTTTCGGCTGGAAATGTTTTACCTGCCTTGTTGTGTTTCAGGTGGGAACACAGATTTTCAACTAGAGCACCCTTCTCGGGAAAACACCGGAAAGGGGGAGAGGCGATGGAGGAACGGTGTTTATGGAAGGTCCCCCTTCCGTTTATTCCGATTCATGGTTCCCGAGAGAATATCGCATCCGGCAAGGGGGAGCCGGAAAGGTAGATGAATTGAAGTTGAGCTAACGATTTTGATCTCTTGATAAAATTTAGTTCGTCGTAGCAACGATTAGGAATTTATTGTAATGAAGCAGAAAAACATTTAAGGCTCTGCCAAGTAGAACGGGATCTGTGGCGTCGGCCAACGATCTCTGACCACCGCGATCTAAACGTAAAGTTGTGTGATACATTACATCATCCCTGTCACTCCCAACGAGATCTGACTCGGCATTCCTGTCTAGATCGTGGCCCCAAGCGATTCAATCCTATACAAATTCGATTCCCATCACGAGTTCTGGCGAATCTCGCTGAAGATCGGGTATGATATCTTCGTAGAACTTCAAGTAGCTTATCAAAACTTATTCGAAAACAGAAAACAAAATCTCTCTCCAAGGGCACGAGGTTCACGCGGAAAAGGTGATATGCATTCAGGGAAGTGGAGAGAGAACCCGGGCACAGGGGCAAAATTCTGGGATCCTTAAAAAACCGCCTAATCATTGTTTCATGTGCATTATGATGATCAGGTTCCTTAGGGCCTTGAAACAAAAGCATTTAAGCACTTCCAGATCGAAAAGGAAAGGTTGATCTGTCTTTTTCCCCATTTCGTCTTTCCTCTCCCATTTAATATACAGAAAAAAATTGGTTATCATTGCAGATTTCTCATACAATTTACAATCAAAAAATGCATGGCTTAAATGAAAACATATAGGTGCGATTTCTTGGGGTAAATGTGGCCCAGAATAAGTGCTTTCAGGGACGTAACCAGCCCGTATTTCACCCGGGGCAAGAAATAAATTTGGCCCCCCCCCCCCCATAGACCCGAAATCTCATGACTCATACCATCTTAATATACCATTGAACCAAAATATAAATATAATTGATTTGATTTATTCACAATGTATAAACTCTTTTACTAAGAGGAGGAAGGTTTGGTAAGTAAGTGCTCAATGTAAAATACAATATAATTTTTATTAAATTTAACAAACTAATAGATGATAAATACATTTTTGTACGAAATGGAAGCCCTAAACAACCTTTAAAATGAAAATTGTCGGGCTTTTATTGCTGCAAATGATATCATCGAAAGATAGTGCTGGAGCTATTTTGTGCTCTATTGATATGATGGCCAAGTTGCTTAGTCGTTGTTGACCTGTCAAGTTCCGGATGTAGTTTTTTATTATCCTCAGTTTTCTAAAACTTCTTTCATTCAATGCTACACACACGGGTATTGTAAGAAAAATTCTCAAAGCTGTGGTTATATTGGGATAGGCGTCATGGAGGCCGTTTTGGCAAATATAAACCAAAAGTTCGAATGGAGTAGACTCGCCTCCTCAACTACCATGCATACGGCCGCTCAAGGCTAGTTCGTAGTAGCTCAAATAAGTTCGTTCTTCAGAAACTGAACAACTTGTTATCGGAATGATTTATTCTTAACATTAAATCTGTTTCAAGAAATATCCTCGTTAACTCTACGCAGTAACAAAATTTAACTTGCTCCGGTCATTTCATTCCTTCACATTCGTCTTTGGAAGGATCCCAAGAGCGAAAAGAAAACAAAAATATCTGCTACACCGATTATCCGGGAGGTTTGTTTACAAACAACATAAATGTCAGGGACACCCCTTTTAGCTCAACGGAACCCCTTTCTCCTGACGACTTTCCTTAAACGACTGTCGTCTACCCATTCTTCATTTCGCTGTTTAACGAGGACGTGAAAAAGTTTATTGACAGTAAAAAAGTTTATTGACTATAAAAAAGGAGTAAGTTTCTCTAAAACAAAAGTTCCATATCAAAGTCAGTTTCTTTTACAAAACGAAGCCCATATATATATTTTTCTTTAAAGTAAATTCGAGGCTCGAAGGAATACAATTACCTCCTTAACTCCTTCTTCCGCCAGTGTTTAATCATGTACTGGTGACTGAACGTTAACTTTTCAAGACGCCTACAAACTATAATTGAGTATATTGTTATTGCATTGGCCATAACACATTTAGAGCCAAAAATTCCTAAAATTGGATTCATGGTTGTTTTGTTGTTGGTCTACAGTTTTCTGAGGCCCAACTATTTCTACAAAACAGTACTTATGCCCATCTGGACCTACGGTATCCAGCTATGGGGATGTACAGCTAAAAGTAACTTGAAAATAATTCAAACATTCCAAAATAAGGTACTAAGGAGTATTGTGAATGCTCCATGGTACATTCGTAATGATGACCTCCACAAGGACCTCCAAATCGAAAGAGTCACCGATGTCATTAAAAGATACGCAAGGAACTACGAAAAGAGGCTTCTTGCTCATACCAACCCAGAAGCCATTAGGCTTCTCGACAACTCCCAAGTAAACCGACGCCTGAAAAGGACCAAGCCATTGGACCTTGGATGCTGATGTGAAGCTGAAATGTGGTGTATTGTCAATGGACTAACACTCGTATAATATTGCGGAATTTATGTGAAGTAAATATCTAGATAGTTGCCTGTATATTACCTCAGTTGTAACTAGTTGATATATTACAAATAAACGCTCTATTAAAAAAAAAAAAAAAAATAACTATTTCTAAAAATAGAGTCACAATGTGTTTTTTTTTCAAGTTTTAGGAATAATTATTATCCTGAACATATTAATAAAGGTATTTAAGGCATAAGCAAACAATTATCAGCAAAAAAGTATTAATCTATGTAAATAAGATGAAATTGAAACAGTAATGAGAAGCAAACTTTTTTGTCTCAGTCTACAATCAACTTAGCACGGACTCTCACTGTGGGGTGTTGGAAAATTGTTTATTGATTAAAACTTGACGGAGATGCAGGCTGAAGAAACTTTCTACAGCAAAAAATATATCCACCCGGTTTTGGAAATGAAGACAAGAATAGAAGACTGGACTGTCTCGAATGAAAGGACGTGACCTTTAGGACAACCAATTTGAATAATTCAAAGGTATTCATTTATTCAGCACCAACTTTGTCTCGATGATGGACAAACAAAATGTCAACAACCCCGAAAAGAAAGTTTCTCTCTCCAGATAAGGATGATGGGGAATGAACGTAAAAAGTGCAAAACTTACGAGACAGAGCTTAATAATGTAAATTACCAATTCAGGTTATATATATTCATTATTAAATGGCCACTGGGACTGCAAAAAGTGTGCGCACAAACACACACACAAGAGCGTGAGAGGGAGGACAAATAAAGAGAGAAAGAGAGAAGAAAAAGGGAGAAACATACACACAGAGTGAGTGATAAAGGAAGATGCTATGTTTGATCCAGCCTAAGTTTGTTGTACGGTTACTCACGGAATTTGAAAATGTCTTCGAGAGAGATAAAAAGGGTCTAGATGTGTTAACGATTTTTATTGGCCTATGTTTATCAACTGATTTAAGTACTATTTCTTTGAAATGAGAAACCTTGATGATTACAAAGACCTCACCCTTAATCAAAGGCTTGTAAACAATTTCAAAATTATTAGTGAAATTAACCATTTGCGAATTTCTAAGTCTAGATGCTTTAACGGTTTTTATTGGCTTTTGTTTATAAACTAATGTTGATACAATTTCTTTGCAATGAGAAACCTTGAGGTTTACAAAGACCCCTCCCGTAATCAAAGGCTTGTGATGAATTTCAAAATCATTAGTGAAATTAACCAAATAAACACGTAGCTTATCTCGATATGTTATTACCTTACGTCTATGTTTACCTATAATACTAACCGAACAGTAAATAACATCATACTTAGATGTTATGATTGACAAAGCAATCTTATTCTGTTCATATCATTATTCAAGATGTGACCGATCTGTGTCTGAGATGCCGCGAAAATGGAATGATGAGTAGGATTCAATGGTCGACATACTAAATTTAAGGCTTTAGCGTTTTCACTAAACATCTCCTTATCGAACGTGGCAGACAAAAGATCTACATTCCAACCCCCCAAAATGAAGATGTAATTATCATTGATAATGATATGATGGTGAACGATACACACCATGAATCTTTCGGCATACCCGAACACTTCCGCGAACTCAAATTCAGGAGATTTAGTATGTAGAGGTTGCGATTTATCAACATTATATTTCTGTGGTTCTGAAATAAATAAAGCCACGGTAATGTATAAAAGGTAATGGAAGAAATTCGAAATTGACAGGTCATTTCAAAAAGGTCTCTGATGATGCAATTATGTACATCAACGCCAGAACAACTAAATGTTTCCCCAAACTCACACCAGAGAGCGATAAGTAGCTCCACATGAATATGTGCTTGACGTTGAAGTTGACAATAGTCTTATCATCATCTTCCACAGAAACATCTTGTCATGTCTCTTTAGTTGCCGCAATATGCTCAGTGCTCTTTTACCATTCTAGAAAAATCAACAAACAATAATAGCCACTTTTACAAGTAGGTATATAGGTGTACTAAACAAACAAACACAATTCACCTCTCAAGTTAAAGAAAATAAAATAAAATTTCGTTTCTGCTTTTTTCAAAATTCAGTAATTCTGCCTTATATTTGATCAATATTTGAGTAGTCCTCCGTTTTCTTCGATTTGTCAACAGACCTCGCTGTTGTTTGTCAACAAGCTCATCGACCTTGGTAGATAACGTTGTTAGCGTCAAGTTTACATGGCCAAGCGCTTTGTTATTCTTATCAATCCACTCGGAGTATCTACACAGTCGCTCTTTGAGTTATTTAATCTCATTTGCCTGCTTATCTATTTCTGTAGTTGGAAGAAACTTGAGGTTACGAACCTCCTGTCTTATCTCTTCAAGCAGTTCGAAATCATTGTGAACCTTTCACCTTCAGATGTAGCCTCCATAACTCCAGATTTCCTTCTTTGCTGCGAACAAGGTTTCCTTCTTTCGCTTTCGTGGAAAGAAATCCTTTTTATTCTTTACCTATTCAAGAAAAATGTCCTCCAAAATATCAGCACATTTGCAATGCTTTGTAAGCTTAGCACAAATTTTGCAAGAAGTTTTAAAGGCACCGTGGACGAATCTAGCCTGGCAAACGCAGCATTTGGACATTTAATCTATTTCACTTTTAAAAGAACAAGACAACAAAGTGCAGAGACCGACTACTGAATCCTGAGTGAGAAAGATCATAATTTTAGTCAATGGGTAAGTTACCTGTCAGATATTGTAGTATATCACATAAGACTCATTGAGCTTATGATTCAAAGGCTTACGTACGTTTTAGGTAGGTAGATCACAGGAATATTGTAGACTATATTAGTTTTGTTGATTTATTGAGTTGGGAAAAAACTGGGTGTTTCACTGTTTCTGTTCCGTACATTTACCTCGAGCATTTTCAACTTTTTCTGCGTTACCTAGAGATGCGGCGGTTTTTTATATCGCTAGAGGGAAGTGGAGGGCACCTAATCCATCTTTCAAAAACATTTTTTTTATACGTTTAATCATGTGTCAAAAATCATTAAAGTATCAATTTCTACCTACCTTGGCGTGTTACCATCTTGCTTTCACAACTTGTGCATTAAATATTGAGGCTGTTTCCAAGGCTTCAAAGATTTTTTAAATTTGTGATTTCTAAGTGCTTTCCCCCGAGTTGATAGAGAACATTGACATAATTTATGAGTACCCTGGTGGGGTCACACGATGCTTTGAAGCTGTATAACCTGATTTTCTTCTCTCAACCGTGTCATTTTTTGAAATGGGCGCCGAAACGCTGCTGGTGATTTTAGAGCGGAAAGCTAAGGTTCGGACCTCTGTTCAGCATGTGACTGGTCTACACTGACAATCAGCTGATTTTAGGACCACGTGTTCTTGTTGATTGAAGGGGAAATGATGTGATGAAGTGAGGTCCCTCACCACCGAGTTCTATCTACCGTGGATGTCACCATTATAAACGAGTAAGTAACAGAGTTTTTGTTTTTCCATCAAAACTTGTGGGAGGAGGAGTAATTTCATCCAGTTTTTTCCCCAAACTCTAACCTTCCACTTAAGTCGTTTGATCTGCATCAGAATGTAAATTTCTCTCTACCGTGGTTCTCTCAACTGTGGGTCTATGTTTGCCACTGTGGAGAGAGAAACGACAGGAAAGAGAGAAAATTTCCTGTTCTGGGATTCATTGAGAATTTCTTAACCCTGGAAGGGCAATTAAGACCATTTTAATGCCTCAAAAAAAGGAAAAATTTTAAAAATGAACTAACTCCAAAACATGGGCTTCTAAATGAAGTTTTCGAGGCAATTTTTGTAGAGAACTAGTTTCAGAACTGATCCCTAGGCGGTATATTTTTTATAATAAAAAAGTGTTAAGTGTATATTACTGTACTACTTTGCATCCAATAATTTCGACTTGTTCCTTTTTCAACCAATTAGGTATGTCCATGATTACAGTGAGCAAGGACTCTATTCTGCGACCCAACTGAATGCGTCTAGAATATTGATGGTTTTGACGATACTAATTTATAGATATGGTTTGGTCGTCCTTGTGTGCTTCTACTCTCAAGCTCCGTAAGTTCCATAGGGTATGGGTCATTCTCCAGAAAACGACAAATTCGTGTTACGCAGCCTCATTCCGTTACTAAAGCACCTAGAGATGCGGCGGTTTTTATATCGCTAGAGGGAAGTGGGGGCACCTAATCCATCTTTCAAGAAAATTTTTTCATACGTATCAATTAAAGTATCAATTTCTCCCAACCGTAGAAGATATAGAACACCCACCAACGTTTTTAGTATCCATTTCGTTCATGTATTTCGCTAAAACACACGCACACACAATTTCTTAAAATACCATGGGAGTAAAGTCAGTTATTTTGAAAAGGTGTATGATAGGGAAGACGATGAAAGTACTGACCTAACAATAAAAAAAAGGCAAGTCTCTGTGTGGAAGCGAGTGTCTTCATCTTCTGACCTGCATAAGCAGAAGCGCCTCAGTGATTTCGAGTCCTCGGCTGTTGCGCTTCCCGAACTGGTTTAGTAAAGTGGATTCAGATGGGAAAGGATTTCATTAAAAATAAGTAAGTTCAAGAGGTAGGGAAACGTAACGAATCACGTGGCCAGTAGAAATAATTATTACTACAGCCGCTGTCTTCCATTTCCCAACGATCGGCTAGGAGCAACTCGGAATCGTGAAACTCCGAGATCACAACCAGCTTGTTAGGGAAGTTATTCACTCAAGAATTTCAGAAGTAAAGAGAAAATGTCAGAGAGAAATCCGAGGCTTGGGGATGATAGCACTTCCTCGCGTACACACAACCACTCACGCTCATCTCGTCATAAACACAAACCCACTCGCTACTACATTGAGGCAGAAGAGTGGAAATACCCTTTGTGGCCCCGAGTTTCGTACACCATCCCGTCTGAATGATGACAGCCCTTCTAATGGAAAACTCCTGTAGATTCCTTCGGTATAGGATTTTTCCCATGCTTCGTAATGGGACAGAAATGTTACTAGTAATTATTATTTACTTAACCGTGAATTTCTTGAAACTGTTAATTAATATCAAATAAATTACAATTCGCGACTAAATGGTTCAAAGGCTGAACTCATTCACTTCTATAGGTATTTTCAATGAATGTGTTTCATTTCGAAACCAATCTACCGGTAAATACGTGATTGTGAAAAGTTCACTAGACGAGCTAGATATGTTAACCGAAAAACCAAAAGTCAATGGAATTTTAACTTTTGAGGTTCTGAACAATATATTAAATTTTATTTTTACTTTTGGTTTATTATTAAATAACAAACCATTGTAATCGCTCTTGAAAGGAGAAATTCTAACCCCCCCCCCCCCCCCCTGAAAATTTCATGGTTTACGTTTCAAAGGGTGTAGAATCCGAATCTGCAATAAAAATTTTTCCGTCCGTCCGCCGTAGGCCGTACGCACGATTTTTCCCAAACGGGTGAAGCAAAAAAGCTGAAATTTTCAGGAAAAATCCATGTTGGTCCGACGACGCCCCAATTCTTGAGCCAGCTTTCTCACTTAATTTAAAGTGCCCTTTAAGGGTTGTCAAAGTTTTGTAAAATCCCTAAAAACCTAAAAAAAAGTCAAGGCGGCCTAAATTAGTACTTTTTTTGAAGAACACTCCATGAGGAATCGAATGAGCCCCTCCCCAGGTCCGTAGGTCAAACCATTCCCGATGTATGGCCCGATTTATGGTGCCAACATTCGCGTTATTTTGGTTTATTATTGTTTTTGTGTTGCTATCAGTAACCTATTGACGTAGCGATGTAGTGATGTAGTAATGTGGATACTGGAGTGAACTCCTAAAAGGCTTTGTAGCCGATACGCGGGTTGATGGATTCTGATAACGATAAAAAACGCTGCAAATTCTTCCACTGGGGTTTATTATTCAATTGGCTTGCGTTCATGATTTGAATTTCTACTAAGCTTTGGAGTGTGCGTGTTTCATAGGTGATAGAGCGATTATTGAATTTCAGGAGGCACACAAATAAGATCAACTGATCAATCCAAATAGGTATTTCGGTTGAGAACAGATTTACGTGCTCTATGCATATCTCCTGAAATTCAATAATCGCTGTATCACCTGTGAAACACGCACACTCCAAAGCTTAGTAGAAATTCAAATAATGAACGCAAGCCAATTGAATAATAAACCCCAGTGGAAGAATTTGCAGCGTTTTTGGTTAAAACTTACAGGAAATCTATCTTCAAATGAAGGTGTATAATCCATCATTTGGTAATAATCCATCACGAGATCCAATACAAAAAGAATCTATCAAGAAACGTAATGCAAGTGTAGGTTGGATGTCTTGTTTACTGTTCAGCGACAACATAAACAATTCAACTGTCTTCAAATGGATATTTATGGACTTAAGTTATGACAAATATGTTACCGTACAGGTAATAAATGTGGCTGATATTTCTACCTTTTTCCAATTCCAGCTGAATAAATCGGTGAAGGAGCATTTCTGAGAAAAATCTGAAGTGGGATTCACTTAAGGGAAGCCTCACGCTTCAACTGTATCAGAAGATACTATTCAAATCAAATCCGTTAGCGCTGACAAGTGATGGGATCATAATATACAGGGGTGTCTCTATCCTCGGAATCGATTAAGTATTTTTGGCTGAATCAGCCTCTTCGATCGAGAGGCTTTTGTTCGCTCGATATTAGTTCTTCGTATTCACCAAGACCCTCCTTGATGTGGATATGATGGAGGAAAAAAGTGACCATGAGACTCTGACAAGCAGAAATTATTTCACGAAAGCTCCGACGGTGCCACCCTTTACCAACGTTCCATCGATGTACCGGTCGCTATCGCACCGCTATAATGCATTCATAGTAGTTGATTTTTAAATTTCATGAATATAAATTGTATGTAACAAAAAAGTTAAGAATAGCGTGTTATTTGGCGAACGAGAATCACTAAGATGAAGCATGACACTGATTGAGTTTCATGACTGGCCATTAGATGATGCAACTGGTTTTGTAAATCTACCAAAACAATCTTGACGGCTGACTTAAATCACATTCTGGATTTTAGTATTCCAGATCTTTTAGAATGGATGGTTGATAAATAAGCTGTAATGTGATAAAATGGATGGATTATCTCTGGTGGTAGATCCATGGAATGGAGGTAATGAGACGGTAGCGTTTTCTATAACAGAACCGTCAATCACAGGCGATAAGCAGCAACTGATTAGCACACGAACTATCTCTAATCCACAAAAGTTATTAAAGGATCTATTGCCTTTTCAGATTCCTAAATCAGGTCAGTCTAACGGGAGTAGAACCGTTCCTAAAGCAAATAGTGTTTCTCCAGTCCGTAAGTAGACAAAAAGAGGCATTTTCTGAAGAGCCAGACAGAACTGCATGTGACTGGGTCTTGAAGAAGCTTTGCAATTCTGGGACAATGAATGGGAAGATACTCAAACGAATAACCAGTTGGACAACCAAATTGTACTATCGATAAAAATAGCAAAAGATCAAACCCCTATTAGAAAAAAAGCGCTTCAAATTATTACTCAAAGGTGTATTACCTATTTCTGTATTAGATATCCATTCTACGTATATCACAGTTCCATGTATATCAGACGTTGTCTACGGTTTATTATTCAAACTCTTGAGCCCTTGACCTTGCAATTTTATTCTTATTGCCGTAAAAGAACTTCATTTGTATTCAGAACGGTAACTCGACAAGGAAAATATTTTAACCAAGGTGTTCCTTCAGCTGATTAGGGTGTCTTCATTCCTTGCAACGGGCTGGTGGATGTCCCACTGACGGTCGGATGTGTTCGCCATAGACATAACTCGGTGAAAACTTGACTTTCAGTGAAAAACAAAAGCTAATATCAAATGAACTGCAACGGAGTCCTATACATCATGCAACGTCATACTGTGCGTCGACATGACGTAGAAATCGACGAATAGAACAATTGAAATTTTGACAGATAAAACGAAACACCTACCTTCTAAATTATATTTCAAAACGGACTCCATTCTACATGATATTGCATTTATCTATTTTGTATTTATAATTATACGGGCAACCCCAATTTAGATTCACTAGGAAATTTACAGTATGAATAATGCAATACATGAGCAATATATCAGACTTACCCCACTTGACAGATTCAAAGTATCATCGCTTTTAACCGATTCAACGCGGAAGGCACCCCACCGGTGCCAAGTGGGGTTTCCCCGCTCTCGGAGGGAATTAAAATGAAGAAGGCAGTAGTGATGAGTTTCTCGGTCTTTCTCCTAGTTTTTTTTTCGTGATTTTATTCATTGCAATTGATTGTAGGATACATCATATAGCAATATTTTATCTCATTAATGAACACGATGTACAGGGTGAGATTTCAACATTCCAACCCTTCAGAGTAACACACTGTTAACTGGAACACACTTCACTATAACTTGCCCAGCACAATCAGGTCCAGTGGCTTGTTACGCTTGAGGCGCCGCAGTTCACCTTCGTTATCCAGAACGTTGAGCATCTCCGGGTTCTTGTGCTGATGGAGGCGTTTTTCGTGCTTCTGGGCGTATTTCATGATGATTTCGTTGACTGTTTCCAGTCTTAGGTCACGAAGAATGTCATCATTTCGCATATATTTATACCAGGGGGCATCAACTATGATTCTCAGGATCTTGTTCTGACAAGTTCGTATTTTCTTTACGTTAGTCTTTTTGGCACAGCCCCACAGTTGAATCCCGTATGTCCAAATAGGGCGTAAAATCTGTTTGTAAATAAGCAGTTTATTGTGAAGTGAGAGATAGGAATCCGCTCCTGGTTTTTGATTTTTCCGAAAGGTTTCCCATTTATAGTGTTTATTTCTTTTGTATTCTGGTTATTGTTTCTCCTCTTGAGCTTTTTGAAGGATGTCCGAGGTGATGGATAATGAACCTTATTCTTGCCCTATATTTCTTTTCTAAATGTGCAATACCAGGTTGAAAATTTACTTGTGTGTGTGTGTGTGTGTGTCACTGAAGTAGCCCAGATTGCCTAAAAATATATTTAGATCTACAAGTTAGTTCTATCTACAAACTAAAAAATTGAATTCTAAATGAATTGGTCGTCGTGAAGAGCAATCAAAGTAGTTAGTTGTGTTTTGAGCACCTTCGGTCATTCCCGCTCACGTAAGGCACCACACTGGTGCCAAGGTCCATTAGAATTCATTATGGATCTAAACATTTTTATATACATTTAGGAAGACATTTATCGAGTTTTCAATGAAAACCGCACTAAAAAGTTTTCCCGTCTGATGCTAATGTCTTGGTTTTTGGTCCCGCGTTGAGTCGGTTAACAACACAGTTTCCACAATTCTCATGAGTAATCTGATATGACGTAATTTTTTTCCAGGCTTATAAAATTATAAATTCACAAAAAAATAGAGAGTAAATCCACAAACTGATAATAATTAGTTATTTGACGACATCCTAGGTGTACAGCGCAATCGATATATTGCTAAGAGAGATTGCAAATCGTATTGTTAATTGAAAAAATTAGGCGAGATTATTAATTTATTAGTTGTACTTGTTTATTCGCTACTGAGAAAAATTGACTCGTTCGATTATTCAACAGTATACGTCTCAAAGTAGTTCGAACTGTACTGGAATTAGATAAACGTACACACCCAAACTTAGCTAATCGGCTTTATCAACACAAGAGGTACAAGCTCTTCCATACGCTGGCCTTTTCATGTTTTGTAAAGCCGTTGCAACATTCAGAAGGCGGGAAGGAGTTGCGAAAATCGTCAGCGAGAAGATCGGGCGGTGCACCCAACTTTTCTCGAATAGCCTCCTTTTAAGAAAAGGTCAAAGCGAGACAGCTGGAAGATGCGCTTTTGCGGAGCAATGTCGGGCATAAACCACTATTAGGAGGCGAGACGGTGGCGGCAGACTGATTGTTAGAAACAAATTACTGTGCTCGAATTATTTTCTGTTGAACGTAAGAGAATGCAAACAAGTAACCACCCATTACGTGAGCGTTCATCAGTAACACGACCGGTTACATAGTGGCTGCAAATTACAGCTGCAGAAATGCGACAAACCATAGTCAGTTTCATTACAACTTTATTACAAGGTGGTGTACTTGCTTCCGTGAGGTTAAAATAAAGAAGGAACATCGTGTGACAAGTTGGATGTGGCACTAGACCCCACGAGACGTTCGAGATCACGTGTGAGAACCCCCATTCCCCTTTACAATCATAGGTAACGTATAGACATTACCGTTGACAGCTAGCTAACTTCCCACTTCGTTTTGCATCTTTTTCCTGCCCCTCTCATTCTTTACCGTCAGATTCCAAATTTTCGTCCCTTCCCAGCAGAGCTTTTTACTTACCTTTTGTCTGTTAAGTACTTGTCCGTTGCCAACAATAACAATAATTATCATACTTAGCCCGACTCCGGTTTCGTAATCAGTTCCAATTCGTGGAAATACACTGCAGTTTCGAAAATTTCAGAAAAATTACAGCTATTTCTTTAGTTTTCTGCGTTGTAGCACGGGTTTAAAACATCTTCAAATATGGAATCTGACCATTTTTTTGCTACACAGGAAAAAATCAAAACTGATGCGAGGGAGATAAAAAATCAACGTTCTCTCCAACGGTTTATATTCTCAACGGATTAAGTCACTCGCGACGAAGTTGTGGAAACCCATTTCAAATAAAAACGGAGTAAGATGGAACGTTGTCTATATTTCCTCGAAAGTAAAGAGTTACACTGTTAAATAGATTTCGACGGTTAGGTCATCATCAGTAACAAACATATACTGAAAGTACATCACACAAAGCATATCTTATATAGGATCGAGTGAGAGGAGATTGAATCTTATTGGCTCAAGGAAGCGAAAGGGGCGGGGAGGACCAACCAATGCCACTCAAAGCTTACAAAGTGAAAGGGGTACAAACAGTATCATTATGGAGAGGCGGAGACGAACTTTTTGCAAGAAAGAACCCAATAATGGTTAAATATTTTGAGGAATGACATCATATAAACAATTTCCTGACCTATCACTCTTAACAATTTCGAGTTTTTCTAGCACATCCAACATACCTCCCTTTGGGCAAAAGTGAGGAAATTCTACATATTGCCTGTTTGTCAGATCAAAACTAAACCTATGATTGGATTCATTCAGATGACTTGCAAAGGCAGAATCACCTTTGTTGTCCCTGAAATCCTTTTCATGCTCTTTTATTCGTTCCCTAAATTTCCTACCAGTTTGACCACAGTATTCAAGCCCACATGAACATTTTAGTTTATAAACCCCACTTTTATCCTGAACGTAAATTTTATCCTTAACCGAACCCAAAGAAGATTTGAGATTATTTTTATTCTTAAACCCAACGTTGAAACCCCTGGACTTGTTTTTATTTTTATATTCTCAACTTGCGTGTTAACTAGTAGGTCCGTACATTAAGGCCGTTTTACTAAAATCTTGGAAGTGATGTAACTTGGAAATGAAAAGCAACTTCTAGAACTAAGTACTTTCTGTTGTACCTTGGAGAATCACAACCCAAAATACCATTCTTGAGCACAAGAGTCCACAACCTCTGAAGTAATATCTTCAGCTAATCAGATAATTTGTTTTATGCCTATATGAGAGCGTTGGTTCCCTCTCAATGCGATTTGTGGAAAAAAAAAAACTCACTACATTTTGGGCAATATGACAACGGAGATTGAACTTCTTCTTCGAAATTGTTCGTGATGTTTCATGATTTTGTTTATTTAGGATCCACATAATAAAAATACCTAGGTACCGGAATAGAAAACAAGGCTGGTTCTTCAACTGGGGGAAAAGTTTCCGAAACGCAATCTAACTGGGGTAATTTTTGGCATCTAACTGGGGGAAGGTTCGGGGGACCCTCAATTGAACTGGGGGAATGACGAAATCTGGAAAATTGCTAATATTGAATTACTTCATTAAATATTGAATTACTTTATTAAACATAAAAAATGGTACTGTCATCACAACCACTATCTATTTGTCCAACTGATCCATACTTTACTGGAAGGGTTTATGTGGGATTTTTTGTTTGTTTTTGAGATACGACCGAAGCGAGAGGTAATCAGATCTCATAAAAACGATAAGGTTCGATTTTTCGGACCTGTCTAGAGCCGGAGGGACGTGTCGAAACACGACGCTCAACAAACAGATGAAATTGTTGGAGACAAGGCATTTTCTTTGTGTACCTACTTCTCCTTACTTAAATTGTACCTATTCTTCTGTTACCATTTCACAAACACATGAAATCAAACATGTAAATGATTTTTTGAATTAAAATTCTACCAAACACCAATTTCACTTTCAGTTATAAGACCTGAAATATCATTTTACAGCAACATATCAAACAAACCTCACGCCATTTTAGTTTAGAGTGCCATTCACCTCTTGCTCTGACGATATCAAGCCAATAAACACCAAAAATTGACACTCCCTCAATTTTCACAATTTTCTCCTCCTAGAATGCGGGAATCTTACACTTGTATGGCTTCTAGAACTTTGTTTAGAAGGCACTTGTGCAAGCAACTAACATGTTTTGGCGTGAACGGCACATATTTCAGAACAGTTGAGCTTTTCAGATCACATGTTTATGGGGTGGTTATTGAAATAAAATTAGAACTAATAAAATTGCATCCCGGACATAAAATGATGAAAAGGTCGGTCGTCGTTGAGCATGTCACATACGAACGTGGTGACAGCAATGTGTAGCCAATCTATGGGCCAGTCGTCAATTTGGAATCAGACGTTACACACAGTATTCGGGTCAGTCATCCAAAAAAGCTTATCGTGCTCGTGGGAGACTGTGGGCAATCATGTAGCTATGTGGAGCAACTCAATAATTAGAAAAAACCTCCCCCTCAAAAAGCGAAGGTACATGATCTAACAAGAGTGAACGTGTACTCTAATTTTTCAAGTAATGCCCAACACTTCCACGGTCAAATGTCGTGAAAGCGGTCTACTCTTATTAGGAAACGTCTCGTTACGGCATCCAGCTCATATCGTACCATTAAATCAAGTAGCCGGGTGAATTGAAGTGGCTCATGTCACAACGATTCTCATTTGACGTGAGAACAAGCTGCATGTAAGAACTCCTGAGGGAGATAAACCCTTCCCAGTCACAATCGCTTTTAACAGAAGGGGACAAACATATTTACACGTATTCGGGACAGCATTAATGAAGCATACTCCCATGTTAACTCACACCAAGGACAGAGAATGGGTGTTAATTACGTTTTTGTTGGGTACTAATGTAATGAAAGTTAAGATCATCAAGATATAAAACACAATGATTGCATTTTTCCATGTATTTTGTAAAGATACCACTGGCCTGGTATGGGTACTTCCTTATATCCTATATTGGTAACGTTCCGTTTTGAACTTGTAGTTTTGAAACTGCAATTTCTTCAATTTAATTTTGTTAACTATACATATAGTCATGGTCAATAGCTTCAATGTGTCTATCATATATAGAATTTGATAATTATAATGGGTAGGTATGTATTTTATTCTTACAGTACATACTTATAATTATAATTATCATTGTAGAAACCTTCATGTTTACATCAAGAGTACATACTTACATACTGTAAGAATAAAATACATACCTACCCATTATAATTATTATATTCTATGATTATATCATTAATCTATTTTCTATGATTATAATATCTAATGATTATAATCATTACTTATCAGATAGTAAAACCATCATCGAAATAATAAACATTCAAAAATCCTACGTTTTTCACATATCGCCTTGCCGAAAAAAATCCAGTCATGCAGAATGATTGTACGGGTGGATTAGTCGTATTAAATTGATGTTATTTTTTCAAGATTAGAGCAAACGAATGAAGAGAGACCTTTAATTTTATGGGCGAAGCTTTCCCTAAATAATAATCAGGTTTCCAAACAAAATGTTGGTGGTTTTTCGATCTTATTATTATAATAACATCTTTTTTTTTTCAGCATAATATAGTTGATAAATGATAGAATGTTGTCGTTAACAGTTGATTTACTCTTTTGAGATATGTTCTACCAAAGTTTTGAGAATTAAAAATTTTCAACCGTTTACACCCTTTTTAGTGACTTTTTACAAAAACATTCTTTGAAATTTGGCCAAATTGTGGAGCTCAAAACTTCTGTCCAAATACTCTGATTTTGGAAATTCTGGTTTTTCATCGCAGTCCCAAGGAATGTTACCATTTGAAATAAAAACATGCTTAGCTACATATAAATAACAAAGAATTGAAGTTCTTCAATAGTCTCAGAAAAGTCTCAAAACAGATTTCCGTGACTGAAATTTTCTATAAATTTTCGCTAAATGACAAAATACACGCAATACCACGTTGTCGTTCATGAAGGTCATTGTGTAGAAGGCAGTCTGTAGTACCAAACTGCATGCAATCATTTGGTCATTCATGAGATGGAGATGAATATACTTAAAAACCGTTGCTTCGAAACCGGAATATTCCAGACTTAGAAGAGAGCGAATTTAAATTATGCAGAAGCCTCTGTAAATCAATCACTTGGAACGCAAGTCCACAACTTGATGGTTTTGAATTGCTAATAAAAACCAGGGGAACATGCGTTTAGCAATCTGACCTATCTGTTCCTAACCTAACTGAAACCAAATCCTACAAAATTGAAAATTTATGAACAGTCAGTGGGCTGTAATGTCTATAAACGAGGATGCAGTGTTTTTGCATAATAATGAACCAAAGTCCTAAATAAAGGCAGAACAGTTGAATCCAGGTAATAAACATGATACTTAAACGAAAGAATCACATTTGGCTCATTCTTAAGAAAACGACAGATTGTGGTTATGGTTAAGATTTGAACCGGTGCTGATGGCTTTCGGTACTAAAAGAGTATTTTTTCTATATTAAATGTTGCTTACTTACCAGCATAGATGTTCCCAATGAGTTGAAGTGATAACTACAATAATTATTATTGTTTACTTCCTAAAAACTTGATTAAATGTTGGAAAGTCAGTCCTTAACTGACAACTGTTACTAGCAAAATTCAATCTCCCAGCAACGTTACCGATTGCATATTTATGATATTTTGTCTGTAAGTAATCAGGTGTTGTCTTAAATGTCAAATTCCGAAACTTTTTAATTTTGTAAATAAATTTAGGAAGTGAAAAGATGTTTGTACACAGAAGTTTGTATGAATCCTTCATCCATTCGGTGAAAATTCAGGTTTCCGTTGCTCGGATGATAACTCTTTTTGTCTAGCGTAAAATTTTATGTGGCTTTCCTGTGTTCATGCTACAGAAGTGGAAGCAGTTAATAAACGTCTACGTGTTTTGATTTGGGTCCACCATAAGATAAGATGATAGACGCTTTTAACGAAACCGAAATCAGTTTCCTCCTTTCTAGGCCGGTATAAGGACTACGGAAATGATAAGCCACCAGCTTTTCACTTCAAAGGAAATTGGTTTTGCCTTGATCAACATGGGGTCTAGGTATTTAGGATGGGCAAAAGTAGTAGGGGATGAGTACATGAAACTTTTTCCCCTGAACTGGTTAAGTATTGTACTGTGGCATGGGGCTTAAAGGTTTATTAGAGTAGGTCCTCACTCCGTTAAGGGCTTCTTTTCTGCAGCTTTCAATCGGATTGTCTTGCTCCAAGTGATGTCTATTTATGGATTCTTTTTTATATTTTATTTTCCTCACAATGTATTGTAATAAACGTAATATCATTTCAAGCACTTTATGTGTTTCTTGTATTTGTACTAAGAAGGCTAACCAATCAGACGGTGGGTTGTGACCATGATTATGCATATACTAATCTGCTCTTGACAGAAATTTATTCATTTATCAATGATGTCATGTTTTTATTCATTCATTCATGGTAAGCCACCATGGAAATGGGCATGGACGGAAAACATAATTACGGTTTTTCTTAAAATTCAACAATGGGAAACAGCCGTCAGAGTGGGAAAGAGAAGAGGGGTTGCCACAATAGAACTGCTAGTATCACTGGGGCATCAGTTTTTCCCACATGATCGCAAGGTCGTTCCAGCACAATGGTGGTTCACCCGCGCTAACAACTACCGAAGAGGCGAGGCGCTGACAAGGCACTTACCTCCTGACTACGCGTATCTCGGATCTCGTCTTAGATCGCGTAAATGATACAACAGTATTCAGAGCCAAACGGTATCAGTTGTTCTTCTCTACCGTGGTTATAAATGTTAATCACCGAATCGCAAAACGAACAAGGAACAATAAAAATGCAAGTTTCTTCTACCTTCAAGTAATTACTGGGTTCTCAAGTTATGTATGTCGTATCCCCATATTATCCGATCGTGAGATATCCCTAGGTATGTCCTTTCTTAAATATTTTAAATTGCAGACAATATACAAAACTTTTGTTCAATAAATGTGATTTGCTGATACCACTACCACTTAAAAACCACTACCAATTAAAAATTACTGTAATATTCGTAGGATGATTATTTCAACCAAGACGGTTGATTTGCACGCCGATTCTATTTTTAGGTAAAATATTTAGCTCACTAATTCTCGCTGAGCCCAACCGTCTTCCCACATCACAACATAAAGTGTTAGCAATGCTTTGAGTGAATTTTAGGTAAATCTTCAGTTATTTTCTGTCTTTGATCAATATTTTCGTGAAATTTTGGCAAGTTCTTTGCAAAAAAAGGTAGGTAAACGCGCAAAATTAAGGGCGACAAATAATGGCACCAAAGTATCTTTTCAACCAAAAATTACCATTCTCAGAATGGCCTTAAACGGATTTGTATACAGTTATTTATTTATTCTTTAATCATGTTTGGGTCGTCTCTGACCACCAAAATCAATTCTTATACGCGTCTCTATTCTTATTAAGCTTTGTTTCAGAAGGACGTCATAAAAAAACTATCATTTGGACTAAGGCTATCCGCCAGCTGATATGATTTCAATGAAATTCAGATATCGATAAACGATGGATGCTTCATATAGACCTTGGTACAACTATTGATTTACTGATAAAACACTACTACTTTAATAGACTACTCGTTAAGTACATATATACGGACTTGTAAATGGGTAGATGTCTTGTTCAACGCAGATAATTATCTTTCGATTACTAAGTGATTGCATCGTTTTAGTGAAGTTATATTAAGCTGTTTCCCACTCTTCCTAGAGAATGATGTACCTTCATTCTTGATATCAACAGATGGATAAAGCTTCTCGTCAACTGAGACCGGGAAGTTGCTAATAGTTGCGAAATCAGAATTCTCCTCGAAAGCACAGAGAGCATCCAATCATGTGGGGAAGCACTGGGCCCGAATCGTTCGTCATTTTTGTACGACCAGATGGGAAGTGATCTGATCGTGTACGAACACTCACAGAAACTTGAATTATGAAAAATTTTACTGGTGCGAGAAAGGAAATATCAGTGGGACCATGACCAAAATACCTTTGCTCGTGCAAAGCGTACAAAAACAATTTTGTGAAGAATATATTGAAAAGAGTTCTTTTTCATTAAAAAATAGCAAAAACGGTGATATCATCGTTTTGAAGACGATGCCACAAATGAGAATATAAATCAAACTCTTTTCTTTTTACGAGAATGTGGTTCACCCATACTTCTTGTCACCGTATATTTATATTCGCTTTTGTGAGTAATAAACCAAAGCTGATAATCCAAACGGTGAAATCAGCCAAAAATCGTCGGAAAATCGTTCCGAAGATAAATTTTGCTTGAGAGTTTGGATGTACAATGTGAATCAATGGAAGATCAGCATTCACACAATTTCCGACGATCGGCGTTCGGGCAAATTCGCTGCTTGGCTGTTCACAGCTTTCCGTCCTCATTAACGGCTAACAAGAAAATCTAGAACCTTCGAAGTATTAAGCGTTTGTGTGTAGCTTTATTAGTTACAATGGTGTATTTCTTATTGGCTCTACGGGCATTACATAAAATACCTCCGAAACGAATGAACGATTTCTGGGTCGTAGCTGCAAGACCTCTGACATTAAGTTGTGTACATACCTACTATTTACCTCCTTTAAACTTATAGCAGCCTGTACATTTGTAATGTCCTTAGGAGGATTGTGGACCTCTAAAACCCCTACCATATCTTTTTACCGTTGGAAAAACCTACTGAACTCGGTAAAGAAGTCTTGGAAGGTCCATTTCAAGGATGAAAAACTATCAAGGCGGGAGAGGTGGGTCGGGGGAGAGCTCAAGTTTGAATCCCCAAGTTCGAGAGGCCGCAGTAACTTTGTCCGATTAAGCGCACGGAATCAATTGTTAAGTATTGGATTGTCCTTCCTGAGGATCCCCTAGATGTCCTCATTTCCGATGTACGGCCTTCACGCGAAAATAGCAGTCTTGGCAACGAGTCGCTTTGCAGACTTCTACAACTAAAAACGATTGAACAAAGTGAAATCACGTAGAACAAGGTTATTGTGTTCATTACAAGAGCAGTCATAGAACTGAATATTGTGCTCAATTTCAAATACTGATAGTTCTATTTGACGTAGACTTCACTCCAATTCATCATACGATTTGGTACCGCTACTCACGACTCGTCCTCGTTATACTTTCTGTGACCTGAATGTTGCTGCTCTTAACAATTAACCCTCTAATTGAATTGATTAAATTATAAACCATTTTAGATTATTCACAACAGTTTGATGAGGAATTATACATTCTTGTTTTGGACAAAAGGAAGCTATGAGCCTCAGCCAACTTGACAAATCTCTTTTGGTTCATTTTTCCAACTTTCAAAATTGTAAGCAACGCTCTCGGGTCATTGGGTCATTCTATTTTTTTCCGCTTTGGTACTTAGACAAAAACTTATAAAAACAGAAAAGATAAAGCTACCAAAAAATACATACTGGGTATATATTTGGCCCGTGATTACTAGACGTTCTACTGTAGGATATCATTCGGTACACAAACAGCAAGTTTTACATCAATTTCATACATTTTATCAAGTGATAAAACGTGATGTGCAACTTATGCGTGTTACCAGTATTGGAAAATTAATTTCAGTGGAAATGATGAAGTTTATAAAATTGTTCACGGGGATTAATTGAGTACACACGAAAAGAGTTGAAACCTATTATTAAAGTTCCAAATAACTCATGTTATTACCGCTCTTTTGCCTTTGCCTTCTGGATTATCCACTAAAACTCAGGTGCGATGTAATTTTAGGCAGGAACTCGTTCATTTACCTCGAAGTGGCTGCTCTCAATCAAGCTAGCCGGGTATCAATTTTTCAAACTCTCTCAAATGAAAGGTAGTTTTTAATTGTCAGCTAAATTCTAAAAAGCAGCACTCAAGGGACGTGAAGGAAAAACTAATCAAAACAGTTATAATGGAAATTAGCATTTTGTTCACTTCACGCAGTAACTAGTAGACAATGTCAACTTTTTCAGCACAGTAAATTGGTCAAATCGTGAAAATGTGATTTGTTAGTAAAATAAATAAAAATTACCGGAAACGACTCTTTAAATTTAAATTTTGTGAACAGAATTTCATTTATTCAAAAATATAATCAATAATAACTTAAGTCCATGAAAAATTGATTCAAATGTATGTTTAAAAGTATAAATGCGTTTCCTTAAAATGTGCTAAGAAATCGATATAAATATTTTTTTTAAATCCTGAATCTCTATTTAAATTGATAATTATCATTTAGAACAAATCCCCCCCATAAAACTGATAGGGAACAATATCTTCGAACACAAGGTGCTCAAATGTCAACTCAATTTATCATGACTGTGATACGGTAAGTTTGAAATATTCGCTCATACAATGATGCAGCATGACTCGAACTTTTTCCGTTTTATCTATTTCTTTACCTTCTATGATCAAATTTTGCCCTTTTGTCGATTGTTGAGGTATGTATGAAATTAATGAGCATCGTGTGTGCTATTCACTTGTGCAGAAAGGCCTTACTGCAGCCGGTGATGTACATCGCTGCTGTTCTTCAGTAGCAGACAAAGCCTTAAAAAGTAGTAGACAGTTGAAAGCGAAAAGTTTTAACCTTACAATTTTATTCTCAAAATAGTTACTGTATTCTCAGATGTATCAATCATGTTTGGTATCACTCCTTAGAGGTAACACTCATTGCCAACAGCATTGTCATTCAATATTGCGTCCTACGGGATGATGAAGAAGAATGGTGGATTGGTTAGTGTGTGGAAGCTGTCACCAAGCAGTATTGTTGTTGATTACTATTCTTTCAAATACGAACTTACAGAATTTTTGACACGCGAGTCCGAATGAAAATACTCACCATGTTTCCTGTCTAGCATTACCATTTAAAATCCAGAAAAGTTCACTCACTTCATTGGGGTTGCGCATTGCTATCTCGACACCATCATATTTAAACGTTCTTCATCATTTTACACCTACCATGTTGATTATGAGGTTCTATTGACAAGAAAACATGGAGAGAATCTGAAAATCCACTTTTCCAGTGGGAAGTTACATCCTCATTCATTTATAACTCTAATCTAAATAAAGTGGAACCTACCTACTGCAGCTGGTAACCTTGGCCAGTTCTGGTTTGGTCAAGTTTAACATCTACCTACTTCATTCTACTTGCAAGGTCTGAGGGGACAGTAACACTCATGAGTTTTTACGATTCAGGTAGTATACCTGATCAATGTGTGTTGGTTGAAGTTGTTTTTGGTAGCATAAAATGTTATTATTTATCTCCCACCGTTTGCGATAATTTGTATTGGTCCAATCGCCATTCTTCATTGAAAATTGTGAGAATACGTCATTAGGAACATGAAATCGGGCTGAAAAGCTGAAATATAATGACCCTTCCTGCTAGTTTGCGTAATTTTCTTTATAATGGGCAATTACATTCCGTTTTAATTGGATAGTACCTACATTTAAACCAGGCAGCAATTCAATGATTCGCAGTCGCACATCCTCAACGCGTGTACGATCGGTATCTGGGGCGGAATCAGCACAGGGCGTGTTGTTATACTGAGCTTGGAAGTTGTGCGCCTCGAGATGGCAATATAAATCTCGGCATACCAGAGCTCCCGTGCTCGTCGCCCCAACCTCCTCCCTTTACTTCGCAACCTTACGAACTTACGACCTTACGACAAAGCCCCCCTCCGCATCGTAAACCCTATTCGCTCCTTTTTCCTTGGGGAGGTTTATATCCAGTCTAGCGCATTAATAAAACGGCGTTATAAAGACATCATTTCTGATTAAAGCAGGAAAATATTTTTGTAAGCCATATTTTTATTTCTGGATCTGGACATCGTTATGAAGAAATAACTGAATATTGTACGGCATTAGTTATTGTTGGTTTATTGTTAATTTATTACATTAAACGTGTGAATCCACCAGAGTTGTTGTACAAAAGTATGCCATATTATGGCATTTAAAGTATTTTCTTCAAGTGCTTCATCAAATCTATCTATAATTTTTCTTCTAACTCGAAGGGACAGGATCCTACAGCGAGGAATACACACAAATTACACAAGGTGCAAGTACTTCGACAATACTTGCCAGGCACCCAGTACAATTACTCGCAGCTGCAATTCCACACTTTAGTAAATACAGATACACGTCTTACGTGCTTTGATTACACGGACTTGTACCTAATTGAGTGATGCAAGCACGATACAAATATTTGTAAAATCGATGTGTGTGAATTTAATGCAAATACTTTCGCTGTTAAATTCAAAAGCGAGGTATACTTTTGACTCAATAAAAAAATTGTGTTTTTGCTTTTACCGCGATTCTGTCAGCAAAAAATAGTCAAAAAAAGTTTCGAGCGCAGTAAGAACTGTTATGAGACTAAGGTTTTCACAAATTAGAGTGATTGTCAATAAACAATTTGGCCAAACAGTATTAATTCATACAAACAAAATATTATCAATTAAATGAAGTATAACTACAATGTTTGCGTAGATAGCGACATGACAGGGTAAAGTAATTTTTGGTAAAAACTTTAAAATTGAGGTATCAATAGGTTTCAAACCCTGAGCTACATCAATTCCTCTTCAAGGAAAAAATTTGTATTGCGATATTCGTAACGTAGTAAATTGATCGAAATTGCAACAAAAGTACATAAAAACTCACTAAGAAAAAAACCTTAATTCATTTTTTTTTTCATTTTCTTAGCAGTTATTTGGGCAGACTGATGTTTTAAAATGTCATTGAAATCAGATTACAATCCATGGAAACTGTGGAAAAGGGTTTGGGGAAAACTTTCGTTTGAACAGTAAAATATTAGGATGCCAATATAAATAGCGAATGATTTGAAAGGCACATATGTTGAAACCCAAGGATGGAACAGCTGAAATCTAACAAGAATATAACTTCTACCTTTTTCAGCTACTCCTAAATACTTTCTACCTACTTCTATCTACTTCATTTGACGATGAATACATAACAACCAATAATGAATGACTAGATTTCAAAAGGAACTTTGGAAAAACACAATTCCATTGCAATTATATCAGCTGATTCGTTCGTAACAATTCACTGAGTGGTTATGAAATGTTTGGGACATTTCAAAATTAATGGTGATTTTATGTCACAAGCCCTTGCCTGCCATACTATTTGTGCTATAAATTCGGAATTTCTTCGAGTGTTTAGAACACCTTGGCCCCAACATAAATCCACGGATTTTGAGTTGAATACTTAATTATGTATTTAATTATATTTGATTAACTACCCAATTTCTCACAACCTAGGTACAACTGTCACAAGGTGTTGCTCCGATATTTGACTTTCTTTATTTAATGCCATTGCTCATCTTTTAAAAAATTCAAAAAACGTTTTAGTCGGAAGATTGGCACCACTTTGAGAATACATGACTGGAAAAAGCAAATTTCATTGTTGCATTAGATTTTTTCTCCAGTTCTAGGTGTCACAAGGTTTCGTTTCACAACCTACAATTTTTTTCAACCTTTCCTCACATCCTGAAAACGTAAAAATTTGTAGCAACTGGGAAACAACATGGCTTCTTGTTTTTGTTTTTTTTTCTTCATCAGTTGTGATCTGCGTTTTTAAAAATTCGTTGAGTGTAATAAATCATGTGCCTCTTTCAATACATTCTCACAACCTACAACAGTGCTATTCCTCGAGAAGTTGGCCAAATTAGGTGAGACCAGTGAGTTACTATCAACATTTATGTCAAGTTTGATATTACATTGTTTCAATCCAGCAATCAGCCACACAGCGCCTGCCATCTCATCAAAACCTCTCAATTCTCACAATCTACAACCTCACAACCTACAACTTCACACCCTACGAAAAATGTAATATTCGTAATTATAGGCTGTGAGAATTGGTGAGGGGAGTGAAAATAAGATCGTTTGAGTGAGTTTAAAACGCTGCAGGTTATTACGTAAAGGTTTATTGTTTCTGTATTAGATAACCCTTCTACGTAAATCCCTAGTCTATGTTTATTAGACATCATCTGTGGTACATTCCATACCTCGTAATTGCATTGCAGACTTTATTCATGCAAGGTTATTTCAGCAAGGTTGATATTGGAAGAAATGAGTCAGAATGCTCCTTCAGCTGACGTACAACTACGTTTTTCTCACAACCTACAACTGTTCTTACGCCCAACTCAAAGGAAAAGTCTCCCAAAGTTCCAAGATTCCGTATCTTAAAAAATGTGCAGTTAAATGTGTGCCCACTCCAGGGTGTGTCTAAGAACATGTTCAGAAATTGGAAGGAACCAAAAAACATTTTGAAAATCGGAGTTGAATTTTGATTTTGTTTGTCCTCAAAATCACCCATAATTTAAGAATGACCAGTTTACGAAGGTTCACATTCACATTTCTTTTAGCCCTTAGCGATAGGGTACAGACGAACATATTTCGGACCGAGTGGATAAACATCTTAGAATATAAGGAGATTGGCGTTACTTTGAGACTGTTCGATATTCTGATTTATTCATTTTTCAGCACTTCGTTTTCACCCATTTGAATTGCTCAAGATTGGTGCCTGGGATTTCGTACCATCTTCGGCCCCTTTGTGATTTTAATAAAAGATTTATCAACTTTGGACAACTGATGAACAGATTTTCTTTAAATCCACTTTTGGATTCCATTCTTTGTGAAACATAAACCAACCAGCTTTAAGCAGGGATTTTCAATTTTTTTCTTGTTCGATTACAAAGGTTCTTTATTGAAAATAATGAAACAAAATCATTCATGCAGACTTTTGCGCATTGATGAAGATATTGCACCAGTGGTGGTTTCATTAATTTGAACGTTTAAATGTTTATGGAACGAATAAAAACTGTCAAGAGGAGGAAATGGGTGAACAAAAGCCATGAAACGGGATAAAACGGACAAATACACAGGATTAAAGCAAGTGGATTTTTCTCAGCAATCAATTCGATTACTCCGACGCGATTACTACTGTAACTAAGCACTTAACAGCGAAGAAAGTAAATTGTATGATGATCTTGATCATCAACGTTCATTCTTCAAAGAATCTAGCGAGCTAACGACATCAACACAAGTTGCTTAAGAATGTGATGGGGGTTTGACTAATTGCTTCGATAGAACTAATGGACCTACTCTTTTGTGTCTCCGACTGAATGAGGAGTGATGGGGAAAGATAATACTGAAGCGTCATCTTATCGTCAATGTGTGTAGGGTCCCTCCTAATAGGTTTTAATGCAGATGTCAGTTAACGGTTGGTTTAAACACTAGAACGTGGTGTCGTGCCCGTGGAATTCCTTGAACTAATCTTCGGGCCTTGAATTTCCGTTATGCAAAAGTAACAAAACCGTCTGCCAGGCTGTGGCATATAACTGTCTTGTTTTTTAAACATGAATATAAATAACATCGGAACCTATTAAGTAATATTAGAACTTTCTTAATCATCAAAGAAGCAGAAATTAAAGTTGTTGAAATATTTGTTTTTTCACGCGATAACAATTTTACAGGACATGTTCCCACAGTCACTCCAAGCGTTCAAGTGGGTGCATTGCGGGTTACCGGTGCTAATTGCATAACACTTGATACGATAATAGGATTGTGTTGAAGTGTGTATAAAGCCCCGAGCATCTTCATCTGATTTCCAACGAGCACGTTTAGAACGGGTACCACTGTTGACACTGCCCGAGCATTTCCGAATATCAGTCACTCGCAATAATTTCCTACGATCAGATGGCGCCCGTGTTATTGTCGAGAATCGACGAACATCAGTCCGGGGTAATAAACTTCCCTCTAGTTACTAAAGGGTTTACTAAAGGGTAGTAAACTTCCCTCTCGTTTCATTGAGGACTATTTCCAGCATAACCTGCACATCCGTTATGAATTTCGTCAAAATTAAAAATTGCTTGTAGAAATTAGGCTTGTTTCAAGGATTTCACGGTTGCGCTCGCCAAGCACCTACTAATGATATAATATTGTTTAACGATCAATGGTGTTGAGCCATTGAGCAGATGTGGTTTCCACGCTTAAAGTCTCAGCAAATTTAGAACAAATCTTTGTGGCGAAAATTGAGCATGTTACAACAATTGCGGACACAAGTACATATATAAACACAGAACGAAAGTAGTTCAGGATGTAAGGGGCTAAAACGTGAAATGCTATTGGAGTTAAATTTGGAGAAGAAAAACATTTTGATCTCCCAATAGTTAAAACAAAGCTTCCACCATTTACCCATATGATGACTCGGAACCAAGAAGTTTTTAAGTAGCTACTCAAAATCTAGATAATTTACTGATCTTTCCATGGGTGTTCTCTAATTAGAAACTACAGTCCAAGTTAACTTTCTGGAGACAACGTGCGGGTCAAAATGACACGAGGAAAGAGAAGACGCTCATTGGTCGTAAGGGAGCTTGGGTTCTTGAATTCCTGTAAAACCTGTGGATGTCAACGTAGTCGAAACCGATTCCAAAGGCGAGTCACCTTGTCAAAATTGATAAAAGTGAAAGAAAATGTGATCTGGGTCAACATGTATGATTTGTTGGTAAATCATTTTGTTTTTCCTAGTATTTTTTTACTGTTTTGGTAGGATAATTTTCATGCTGTTGAAATCAATAATCTCATCATTGTTTGTGTTTTCTGTTTTTTTTTTCTTTTCTTTTCAAATCAATTATTTAATTTTCTTGTTCCTTTCACCTTGTGCTTTGGCGCTATGTGCAACAAGTTGAACTCACTTGCATTGTTTCAACCGTGGCGAACAGTCCTCATTTGCAACTGATGATAAGGAGATCAAAAAGGAAGTGGAAAAGATCATTGAAAGTTCATGTTATTCTGACGTTGATTGAGATTTTGAAATGTAGTAATTTGTACATTCTTCTTTCTTCCCTTTGAAATATCTGAGCAATAATAATTTTAGGGAATTACATTTTGTTTTTCTTGTGATTGGGGAGTTCATTAGGTACTTTGAACTTGTATGAGATTTTGATTACTAACTCGTTGACTTTAGATTGAAAATATTGTTTTATGACAGAAAAAGAACTAAATTGCTTCCCAGAATATTTTGAATGACTCCCCTTCTATCTTATTGTGATGATGGGTCAAAATGACCCCGCGTTGTCTGATATGTCCTGAAAGTTCACCTTGTATCTGGAAGGTTAAGGGAGCTAAGGCCGCTATGACGTGAGATCGAAGGAGGATGACAACTTTAAAACCTTAAATGACTCGAGTTTTGAAAAAAAATATTTAAGTGCTTTTTATTTTACATTTGTTGTAGAATAGATCCATTTTGAGATAGTTGTGAGTTATGTTAGACTCTTTAAAGTAGGTTTACACAGAAAGCGCATGAATTTAGGAGGTTTTCTGTTCATTGCAAAAGTTTTGCTGGTACTATTTCACTCTTCGGGATTGCGGTCAGATCTTCCCACCAATAGCCCGTGAGTCACCACACTTGAAATCCCAGGTGAAGAACCAGTCATCACTACCGTTGAGTCCTTACCACCTTCTCTTGAAAAAGTATGTGTGGTAGAGAAGGGGAGAGGGGCGAGAGGTCAAAAAAGAAGTATAAACGGTTTTTCTCGGAAGCCTGCGTGAGTCACCGATTGTGTCGTCATGGATTGGCCGCAGCCGGTTCGACCTCGACCAAGGACTCGCCTGACCACGCAAGAGCTCCAGTATGCGGGCGTGAATGTCCTCTGTAACTGTTATCCACTCCAGATGGAACTACCAATCACACTTAAGATCCCTGCAGAAGTAATTGGCGTGGAAAAAAAGTCCGCCCAGTTAGGAGTGCCTTGTGGTTCCCAGGTTTTCACATATGATTGTATATTGTAAGAGAGAAAAGGAAAAATACCAGCATAATTTGCCCATCCTCCAGAATTTGCCACAATATTAGTGGGACCTAATCATCATATAATTCTCAATCAATATTCGTGATTTTTTTGTGATTTTGTGTGAAGACCTCGGAAATTTTAGTTTAACGCTGATAGAAGGCTAGGTGGAGGGAGTAATAGCCAATCCTTTAAATTGCCTCTCAAGCGATAATTATTGATTGATTCATGCCCTGTTCCACGTGACGTTCTTCTTTCGCTCTTTAATATTTTGCTTTAGTATTCAAACGTATTTTAGAATTTTCAACTTTCATTACGAAAGGGGGTTAATGGAGAGGGTTCAACATTGATCATTACATGCTCACTATTTACACCATGTTTTCGACATTGATTCATTTTATTGATTTTCGATGTTTGACTACAATTTGTTGTGCAACAAACGTCAACGATTTTGAATATTCTGCCTGGAAAGGGAATGGAGAGGGTAACCGACAATCCATCCAAGTGCTACTCTTACAACCGTATACTGCCGATTTTATTGCTTCTGTTTTGGTTCGATTGAGAATTTTGGCCAAGTTTTGAAACAGATTTCATAACAATATGTTTCAAATTTAATTATGGAGAGGTTAATATTGAGGAATCATTAGGTATATCTCCACTATTTTCATCTGATTCTTTCGATCTGAATCATGTAACAAACTTATCTTACGAAATGAATCGCGCTAATTTTTGATTTGCTGACGGGAGGGGTTATGGAGGGGGCAATGGCCGATCCATTCTATCGCTGCTCACTACTATATTTTCGATTTTTTTTTTTTTTTTTTTCAATCGACATTTCGATCCAGTTTTTACAAATATTTATTATTGTTTATAGGTATGATTCTCCTTAAGTATGTTTTATACATAGGACCGTCCCTGGAATGCAACCTTCCTTATCTTTATGTTCTATATTTTTTTAATAAAGGTTGATAGACAATCCGAATGATTTCTGAGACAATCTGAGGATGAGTCGTCATCCCAAACCAGAAGTTTCATCTAGAACATGCTTGTAAGGGCTTGCCATGCTTGTAAGGGCCTTGTCGACGATCGTGATAGGTACCATGTTTGTTTTTCTTCAAAGTGGCATATGTGAGTAATGGATGATAAGTTCTGCAAGATACGTTACACCGGTGTCTTTTTTCTTCTTTCTTTTCTTCAGCAGTTCGAAGAGGGCGAATTCAAAACGAGAAAGATAATAGGAACGTATTTACAAAAGCGATAAGAAGTAATCTCCGCATGAGACGAAGCCAATATCCAACCAATCCAAGACTCATGCATCTAAATGTGATTAGTTTCTTAAAACTGTGGTGCGAAGAGCAGATGATTCGGTAAACAATTTCATTCCATGGCATTCACCAATGGCTTGATTTACAAGCCGTAGCTGTCTGCATAGTGAATGCCAGAGGTGCATACAAAATGTGAATGGGAATGGGATTCATAAGCCAGGTGGAGGTACCAAAACATCTTAATATTAGAGGTTACAATAACTTGAAGGGTTAGAGTAAATGAATTTCATTCGCATAATCTTCGTATGCATATTCTAAGACATATCTCTTAACAATCATATCACATAAGGCTAGCTCTGATCACATATCATTGTTATGATTGGTCCTTAAAGTAATATGTAAAAGGGATTGATTCCAGTAAGGAAAAACTTCAATCTTTGGCCTTCGATCGTTTTCAACAATTATACTTACTTTATAATTGAATGAAGAAATAAATCATGTGAAAATCATAATTCGTGCAACTCCCACCCGAGAACCAAACGAAAGATCATGCTGACTAGAGATTAAAGCCTTGTACTGTGTTTTTTTTTTTTTTTTTCATCTCTTTGAATTACAGTTGTTCTATTCTATGGGTTTAGTTTAACTAGAGTTATGTAAAACAGAAATAATAAACCTCCGTTATTCATTGTGTTTTGAAGGCTGTACAAGTTACATTTTTGCCCTTGTAGAATGGTAGGGTGGAATTCAAAAGCAAAAATTCAACTTTGCTCCGGACACTGCACTCTAATCAGATCCTTAAATCAGCCGTCCTGCGTACCATATAGTTCAATAAGGTCGTATATCAATAATCAATTCAATCAACCCGGACCTGAGTTGGATATGCGGTATCGTGATGACGACCGGTGCCTTCCAGTTCCTCCTTCTAATGACGACAAGTTCGCTGGAACGGAACCTGAAGGCAACCGCTTAACTGAACCGTAAAGAGATTTAATAACGATCCAGATTAAACTCAATTAAACCTCCGTAAAATTTACGGCGAGGTTCATTTCCCTCTCCAACGGATACGCCGTTGTAACGAGAACAAAAGAGGGCCTTGAGATAACAGGTACCAATGGTACCTACCTGCTCCAATGAAAAAAATGGAGGTAGATTAAACTATTGGGCTGAACGAGAAGGATCAGTTTAGAACCAGGAAGTTGAGCACCTATGACCTTGCCCAAAAAAACCACTTGAATTTTTTCGTCAGAGAAAATTAATACTTTGAAATTGAGATATTGCCTCTATAATACTGAGGGACCTCTTCAACACCTACGAGATTGGGATCCAAATGTCTGCTTATTACTTGCGATCCATAGCTAACCAGCCCAGCTGTCACCGAAAACTTTTTACACCACATACCCTTTTCTTTTATTGTATACAAATAATTATGCTTTACCCTTTTGCTTTTGTCAATGGCGGTTTGAGTATTCTGTAAAACCTTATTTCAATTTTTTATTCGTGTACATATTTGAGTTTTATGATAGAATTGTTTAATTAAATTGACTTGTGATTCTGAAACTCTTGGCACTATTGCCCTTGACTTTGTCAACTGTCGTTTTCCTTGATTATTATTATGTGTGTGAGATTTTATAAACATTGTATTCACTACCTACCAGTTCTTTCTCTTTATTCTCTACATTATTCAATAACTGAAGTAGCAATTATTGCTTCTTTTCTTTTTGATTTTGTTCCTTTGCGAACGACTATCGACTGGGACTTTGTATTTCTATACGCACGTAGTAATTTCTTGCCCTAACTCATGGGAGCTTAAACTAAATCATAGTCGTTGGATAAAATTGCCAAGGGATTTTATGAATCAGCCCCCAAACGGTTTCAATAATTCATGAGCAACTAGCATGTCCCTATGCAGGGTAGAGCGTTCCTATAAAAATTAAAAATGTGTTCCTTCTGAAAAGGTTCATCTTTTTCTTCAGTTAACAACCTACCACTGACAAAAACTACTACAAACATGGAGTAATAAGCCTCGAATCTTATAATTGTATGTTAATCAATTGGGAAATATGATTTTTCTAAGTTTTGAAAAATAAATGTTTCAAGTTCAAAACTTTACATTTTGAAAATTTAAAAACATTACATTTATTAGTGATCTATTAATCGTTTATTTTTCGTTATCTTGAAAATTATCTATGAATCGCCTGAAAGCGAGTTGTAGTTTGGTTTTTGAGAAGAGTAGTCCAAATCCGTAACATAAATCAAACATGAAAACACTTTTAAAAGTTGTGTGTTTTGGAAGGCAGTTATAAAACTCTCGGTAACAGGTACTCACAAAACTAATACCACTTAGATAATAATCGTATTGTTATTCATAAAGGTATAAATTTGCCATCCATGTTGTAGAGAAGTTTGTGATTCTGCACGATAATTTATATTCAGTGATTATGATACAAGAAACGTTTTACGAGAAATAGTCACGTCAAAACCTTTAGAAAGTGGTAATGCTCAAGAAGTTTGACGGTGAAGCTAGAGATAAACTATTATTTAAAAACAATCAACGATGTGTTTCATCGTATCAAGATATCAATTGATTGAACAACAGATGTGGGTAAAGTAACAGAGGGTACTGTAGTGAAAACAGGAAAATAACTCTACGTCATCAAGTTTGTAGGTGCCCACGATGTTTGTCACCAGCATGATACTACAAACGGCAGTTCAGACGGTTAGAGGAAGTGCTGCTGCGAATGTCCGAGTGTATTATAGGAGCTACTCTAGGTCACAAAGTATCATAGTGGTCGTATCTTTTTTCATGCCCTTCGCCTAGATCTCTTTTCACGGAGCTGTCATAAACGGTTATACACATGTGGTAATCTTTGCTCAATCGTTACGACTCATAAAGACTCCCAATCTCTTTGTCGGTGCCCAGTCCTTTCACGACCACGCTGGTGGTAATCCACACTTGACTGAAGCGGCGGTTTTATTATTTAAGTAGGTAGTTTCTTGAAACATCTGGGGTTGTTGTCACTTGAGAATCTATTGTTATCGCGATACTTGAAACATTTCACGATCTAGTTGAAATGGATCAACTCCATGAAATATCGATTGGAACAATGCCTTCATGAAGATAGAATCCGAAACGACTAAAATTTGAACGTACGTAAGACTGTGTTTAATTTAGGCCTCGATACAGGGGCAAAACGAACTATAACAAAATCCAATCACACATCATAACTGTGTAATCAAATTTTGTATAACTTCCATATTGAATTCGCTCGAATTTAGCTCACTTTCTGGGCGGAAAACTTATAGATTGTAAATTGGCGGATGCTTTTTTTCTCAATAACTTGGATAATTTCAGAATTGTCCACTTTTTTTCTTTTCTTTTTATTTATTTATTCTTTAATTCGAGTTTCAACATATTTCAATAAAACGTAGATACGTTTGCCAGGAAAAAGAGTCCTACATGTTTGAACGTTTCAATTCATAGTTGATATGCCGCAGTACTTTTTAAAAGTAATATTCTCCAAGAAATCTAAATTCATAAAATTGGTTGTTTTTCCACATTTTGTGAAATTTAATCAATTTCATTGTCTAAACAGTGTCGCGCCAAGAACTGATCCGATCTTCTGGAATGCTCAATTTTTGGTAAATGATCGGATTTTGTTATCTCTATTGTTCGAGAAGTTATAACAAGGAGAATAAGTTATGGACCACCTGCTCCTTCCGAGGTTTGAGACGATAAGCCTGCAAAACCCAGAGGGTGCCCCCGAGTTGTACGCTCACGTTCAGTTTTGAGCTCAGTCTAAGCAGTTTCATAAAATAGGAAGGGGAACTTACAGCGTCCTACACCCAGTTATTTTCTACCATGACATATTATAGTATATTAAACCCTGGAATCATTTTAGAATGCCTCAAACAAGAATTCTATATGGATAAAATAAAAGGTGAAAAATTATCTGCTGAAAGCTGCCAAAAATGAGTGGGTGATTCAATTCCCCTAAGTACCAGCAGGTAGTTCTTTGGATGGTCTGGAAAGAGTGAAATGTTGGTAGCAAAAAATATGTTATCGATTCAAAGTCTGATGAAACATTTTTTAGAAAAAATCAAGTAATGCTCTAGCAATGGAAGATTGTACGTGAGGTGTTTCAGAAAATACAAGTTCCTAACTAATGTGATTACATAATCGTATTTTGTCTTGCAATTTCATCAATTGTTTTGTTTTGAGAGGGGTAATGAAGAAATGATACGATGCTAAAAACCTGTAACACACTACAAGTACAATATGCAGGAGATATGATGATAGGAACACCGATAAACTATGATAGAGCAGCTTCGCTATTATTTTTCCAGTTACATAACCTGCCGTGCGTGGAGACAATGATCAAGAAATAAAATCCCACGGGAGATTAACGTAAAAGCTGGATCAGGTATAGGTGCATATTTCATAATAGTTTAGTTCAATTACACTAACATGAAGTTATTACACAACGTTAGAAAGGAAACGTGTAAGAGAGTCCCGAACCCTGACACTCTTCGTTGTTCGTCTGCTTCGGTTACTCCAACGCCGCATCATCCGACCTTGTCAACGTTCCCATTAACGGAGTAAATTGCCGTTGTGAAATACTCACCGTTAGCAAGTGTTATCCGTTGGGGAGTCTTTTGAACAAATCGTTTGGATGTTCAACCCTAAGTGCAGTCCACGCGCCTTGAACTTTTACCGGTCGTCAATACAAGTTTTAAGAGTCATCTAATGGGCTCATGACATTTCATTCGCTGCGAAAACCATTAGGTACAGCCAAATCATAGTTATCAGACTGAAGAGCAAAACCCTTACGTATTCAGTGGGTTTTTATTAACAGGACCTTTACAAAATAATAGAACATAAAATATGAAATAACAATATAAATAAAGAAATCATAAACATTTGAAGTACATTGAAAATTAACTCATGTGATGTTCCGTTTGTATTATCACGTAACTGCCCTCTGTTCAATCACGGAATTATGCACTATTGGTTGAATCCTGTAGGATTTTGAGAGATCAAGTTCCATTTTTTTGCATTCTCATTTCAGAATATGAAGAATTTAAAAATTCCGAACAAAAACAAATCCAACTATCCGGCGATCGAAGTTTTTCTCAGAAACTGGGCAAAAAAGTCAGCCAGGTAAGGGGGTAACATAGTTAGAAGACGAGAATGTTTTGGTACGTTGTTTCAGCAATGAGCCTTAGTAATCGACCGAGAAAAAGAAATGTTTAAACCACCCTCAAATGTTGTTGGCTTACGTTTCATGATTCCTAGATTTCAAAAAACGAATTAAAAAAACATATATACAAAAATGGCGTCCGTCCTCCACCGGAACCTTTTCTTCGAAACTAGTGAATCGAAGTTAACGAATTTTATCTCAAATATCCAAAATCGATTCGGGTGGTGCCAGTAATCTCACCATCTTGATAAAATCAATCCTTAGGGACTATCTTCAGGGAATAAACTATAGAAAACTCGGAATCTTAAAAAATGTAAGACGGTAGTTTTTTGTTTGACTCAAATAGAAATTAGTTCCGTGATTCGAATGACCATTCGGGTTGCTGTGCGGTCATCCGTTTGAAAAGTGTGTCAGGCAGACGGTGTGGATGAAGCCTCTAAGTTCATCTGTAGGTCTGAATAAGACCGCTTCGGTGGCGACCGCCCAAGCAGTACGGTTGATTCAATACGATTATCCCATTTACAACGCCATTTCCGAAGTTTCAATTCGGTTGAGGAGACCAAGAGGAAATATTATTTTTGTTTGTATTTTGATTTCCCCGCTTTAAATTTCAGTTGGGTTTCCACGTGTAGTTTTGAATGTATCTAGAAAGTTTTAACTCTGATGTACAGCCCAGTACTTGCAGTCCGGTGATCCGCCTAGGAGGGCAATCTAATATAACAAAGCTTTTTGTAAAAACTTGCGGCGTTTTAACAAGAAACAATTTAAATGTTTTAAATCACAACAAAACATTGAAAGATGTCATAATTGAGATTCAGGGGACATAATTTCCCATAGGTATAAACCCACTCTAGAGGATGGTTGACGTATTGTAGGTTGGACGTGGCACTCATCCAAAAGTGAGAACAATTACGGTGCGATCCTTTTTAGAGCTGATATGAAATTTTAAAACCCCCGACTACCCCCGAAGTTTAACAAGGTCGAACGATTACAACGTAATAAAATTATACTTGACGGATATTACTGAAGATTTGAATATTAATGAACAGTGAACCAACTCATAAGGAGGACATCTCCGACATATTGCGCAAAAGCCCTGCATTTTTTATTCAAACCAGATGAACACTCAAGCAATTAAGCTTGTTACAAGAATGTTATTACACAGGCAAAATTGTTTAGAAAGGTCTAAAACATGAATTGCGAGTGGAAATTTCAATTCTGGAGAAAAAGCCGAAAGTGAAAACAAAGCTTTCTCTTGCTATAAGAAGACTCAGAAGCAATAACTACTGATTGAACCTTTTCCCATCTTCTTGTGTAAACTGCAAACTTACGAATTCAAACATTTTATTCGCTTTGGTTATTTTAGATACACCATTATAAATACTTCTTCTCCACTGCTAAACGTTTTTGTGTTTATGACTTTCCCAAAAATAGATGCTCTTGTATGTTTTCCACGAGTTGAGGGCATCAGTTCACAAATAATGATGAAAAAGTGTTGAAAAAAGGACATTCTAGAATTCATCAATCCAGCGCTTCATTTTCAATAAATATCTTCTTGCAGATCATTACTAATTATTACAAAAAAAAATCAAAACAAACAGTAGCTCCTCAAAAAATGGACCAACATTGAGAAACTAGTAATTTTTTTTAACAATGTTTAAAATTCGATTTATTTACCACTTTTTAAAATCATTCTTTTTAGTATTATTATTCCGTCATGATAGAGGTAAGAAATTCAGAAACAATAATGGTAAATCAAAATTAACTTACCTACAATCTGATACACCTAACAATGACAATAGATAAGAAATATAATAAATATATTTCTTATCTATTGTCAAATTTTGAGCTCTGTCGACGTAGTGAAGGACAAAACTACTCATCTCAAATCAATGACCTCGGACAAGGAAATGTGTGTCGGATTTCTTGTGTTACGTGGTCAATTATGTATATCATTAAAAAGATGAACCTCTAAATATAATACTATACGATTTGAAGCACCGAGTCGCATTTGGAACGTTATGAAGCCGTTTTGTAACGCAGATAAACACAGGAAGATAAACCTCTTGTTATAATAATCTGCCGGAGTTGGGTATTACATATCCCGGAACGAGTAAGGAATTAACCCGTGAAATACCTCAGGTGGTTTCTATTGCATATTCGAGTTGTGAGTAGTTGCAATTCACATGGACTAAGAAATATAGCGCAAATGCAGACACAGTAATTTTCATTACATCAGACCAGTTGCATTATGAAGTGTTTCTTTTGATAATAACGGTTTTCCTCACAGTATGTAATAAAGAGTTAACGGTTTTGGGAAAGCCTTTCCCAGCGTTGAAATTCAAGTGAGAATGGTAGTTGTTACAAGTGTCTGGCCGGCGAGTTCCTCCTTACTACCTACTAGGGTGTTGAGTAGAGGCCACTGTTTATACGGAGGTCGGTACTCGGTTCAGTTTGGTTGTGTGGAAGATCGCAATGTTCTCACCTTAAAGGGGAATTAAAATATCCTTAATCAATGCTTTTAGTGGTTCATAGATCAGCTGGGCGTATGAATTGGTATCTTTGGTAAAACTTGCGCGATGGAAATTAGTGGTCTCCGTACAACACCATATAATATGATAACATGTTCTCCGTACAACGTTTTATGGAAATCATAAAAAACCAGCGCTTCGTACGAAACATAAAATTTCTGTCGAAGCCTTTTCCAGTTGACACGATTTTCTGCACCCAATAAACTGGCGGTTTGCTACCATTATAACAGAAGTTCTGGAACCTAATTAATCTGTAGAAGAGGTAGCACCTTTTATGATGTGGAGGATGTTTTGGAGGTTCTGACCTAGTCTATGTTGCGCGCCGAAACTTGCTGATCATTTTACGACAGCTCCCGTCAAAATCTGTCCGGCAGTTTAAACCGCCTGTTGGGAATATACATATATCCTACAAACATTGAGTTTTGGTTTATTATTCAATAATAAACCATTATAATTGATCTTGAAAAAAAAAAAAAAAAAAAAAAATCTAACCCCCCCCCCTGAAAATTTCATGGTTCACGTTTCAAAGGGTGTAGAATCCGAATCTGCAATAAAAATTTTCCCGTCCGTCCGCCGTACGCCGTTCGCACGATTTCTCCCGAACGGCTGGAGCAAAAATCTGCAATTTTCAGGAAAAATCAATATTGGTCCTACAACGACCCAATTCTTTAGCCAGCACTCTCAGTTAATTTAAAGTGCCCTTAAGGGTTGCCAAAGTTTTGTAAAATCCCTAAAAACCTCAAGACAAAAGTCGAGGCAGCATAAATTTGGACTTTTTTTTAAGAACGTTCCATGAGAAATCGAATGAGCCCTTCCCCAGGTCCGTAGCTCAAACCATTCCCGATGTATGGTCCGATTTATGGTGCCAACATTTGCGTTTCTATGGTTTATTATTGTGTATTTGTTTTGATAGCAGTAACCTAGTGACGTAGTGATGTAGTGATGTAGTAATGTGGATACTGGAGTGAACTCCTAAAAGGCTTTGTAGTCGATACACGGGTTGAAGCATTCTGATATGCATGAAACGCTGCAAATTCTTTCACTGGGGCTTATTATTCTATTGGCTTGCGTTCACAATTTGAATTTCTACTAAGCTTTGGAGTGTGCGTGTTTCACAAGTTATAGAGCGATTATTGAATTTTAGGAGGCACACAAATATGATCAACTGATCAATCCAAATAGGTATTTTGGTTGAAAACAGATTTACGTGCTCTAAGCATATCTCCTGAAATTCAATAATCGCTCTATCGCCTGTGAAACACGCACACGCCAAAGCTTAGTAGAAATTAAAATCATGAACGCAAGCCAATTGAATAATAAACCCCAGTGAAAGACTTTGCAGCGTTTATGTATTGGATACTATCAAATGAGAGCTCGGCGGCCAGTCATTTTATTAAACTTAGCTTTAGACTTTCGATAAAAATGTCTATTCTGCCTAACTGTGGTTAAATTGTTGCTCACCAAATTTGCGTGGTATACACTCGTAATAACAAAAATCATTCTGTATCGTTCACTGTTGACAATTTCCCATCTTACCCGGTTCCTCCTTGCGGCTCATACAAAAGAACCGCATCTAAACAACGTTAACGCGCGGCGAATTACTTTTCCTTATTAGCGGTTCGCCTTTAATGAAAGTTACCTCGGAAGCTTCCTCGAATTTGAGCATCCTCTTTCATATTAATCGAGTGCAAACTCGTAAACCGCCCGATAACCTCGTTAATCATGGATTCTTTTCTGTGTAATCCTCGACGACAAAACTCCTATCTCTTGATCATCTTTACTGATACCTGCGTGATTTTAAATGAGGTCAAAGAGAACCTCAAGCGGATCCATATGGTATCATATCAATCTGAGGGAAGTTCAGGCTAACACAGGGACTGCAGTATCCGATAGCTATCTCGTCATCGGAAACCGGATTTCCTTCAGTTGAATATTCAATTGATAATAACTGATGGATAATAACTTTGATGTAAAGTTATAAATTAGTTATAAGAAGAGAGCGATATAAAGGAAAATGTGTCCCCTCTCAAGATTTGAGGCGATAATACGCCCAGGGCGATAATACCCTTGAAGTTCAAAAGCTTCAGATACATGCTCAACTATTGCAGTTTCAAGAAACAGGAAGGGGGTACACTCACAACATTTTTCAGATTCCTGATGATTTCAACAAGGAGGGAAGAAAGCAGTAAGTAGCCAAGAGGAGGTCTGAGGTCTCTAAGCACGCACGGCTGAGACAACAGCATAAAGCTTAGGGGTAGTACCTAGTAAGCTCTTTATTGCCCTTAATGCCTGTGGATGCCTGCAAAAGGCAGGGGATCACGACATCAATACTAGCGGGAAAACAACGCTCTGCTACCTTATGACAATGGAGGTGATGGAATGGAGAATTTTTCGTTCTGACGTCTGAGACAATGAGCATGCAACACCCAGATTATACCCTTTAAGTTCAAATACGTACGGTATGTATATGCTCAAGCATAGTTTCGAAGCGCATTTATAAGAAACACATTTGATGGACAGTCTATCACTGTCCGTCAATCTACTTTCTGCCGGTACAAATTGCTTGACACTCCCAAATTTATTCCAAGGTTTAGTCCTGCATTAATTTGATCTCCATCTGGGGCAGCTGCTTATAGGATCACGGCAACCCCGAACCGATAAAAAAAAGATAATCAAATCCCTCCACAACAAGAATGGACTCACCCTATTTGAAACAACGAACCAATAGATCTCCCAATCATAAGGAAGTGAGTACTTCCTCCAAGGATACGATGAAGAGTCGTGAGGCATTTCAAGTTTTCACTGAGGCGTTCATAAGCTATTTACTAATCATGAGCTCAAAAAACTTGAAGAAGGATCATTTTAATTCGTTAGGCCCCCCCCCCCCCTGCATATTTTGATATTATCACTGGGTTCTAACTACTCAGAGTCACTGTTCGGTTATCGGAGTTTTCTATTAGCGGCTTGTTTATATCAAACTAACATTATTCGCGAACGATGTTCCAAACAACCATCAGCAAGATGTTCGGTGCTGTTTGAACTGTCACATAATTTACAAACCCTTGATACAAACGCTCTCGAATATATAATCGCGTTTCGCCACATGTTGGTGAGCCTAGTGGATCTGTTACTCAGTGCGCTAAACTGACGAATCGTCGAAAGGGATTCATGCTATTTGTTCATCCAGTGTAGTAAGTGGCACATAAAGTACGAATGGATGTTGGTGCCAATTGTGTTACTTAGAAGCTGTCAAGGTAATTAAGTATTGTCATCTATACCAAATTTTGGTGCTTACAACGTTTTTGTTTTCATGGAAACGAGCCAAGCGCAAGCGAGACTCAGGCAAGTTGAAATTTGTATTTTCCCAAGAAAAATAATATTTTTCTTGGGAAAATACAAATTTCAACTTATCTCTTCTGATAAGTTATCTTCTGATAAGAAAAATAATATTTTTCTTGGGAAAATACAAATTTCAACTGATCTCTTCTGATAAGTTATCTTCTGATAAGAAAAATAATATTTTTCTTGGGAAAATACAAATTTCAACTTATCTCTTCTGATAAGATATTATCTTTTCTGTCTCCTTAGTGATATAGCCTCAGGTTAGGGCAGGGATACGAGAAGAAAGGTCTCCAGTCGCAGTGTTTTTGTCATCGTGCTAGTATTTCGTAGATTTAGATCTATACATTACCGATCTATACATATCTAATCTAGATGTATCAAATCTATAAATTACTGGAGGGACTGATTTATATTTTTTTATTTTCGAGATGCGCCTAAGTCAGAACACCAAACTGAGCAGAACATTGAACACTGGCTTTGTACACTACTAAGCGTGTTGTACTAACCTAACTTTGTTCTAACTTATTTTCATACCTAAGAGGACTTTTCCCGTAGATCCTATTCACACCTGATGTCTTAGGAGAGGGTCCATCACTGATTAACATGCAAATATAGACGACTACTAAGTTTATACCCCAACTTTCCTAGTTTATGATCATTTGATACAATCTATTTGTCGTTTAAACAGCTTGAAGACTCTAGGAGGCTTTTGGAATGAACCAGCTGCTGACGCTGGACTGATGCCAGATTTTCGCCTAATACATGGGTTTATGACCTCCTTGCCTATTACTTCCCATAATATCGACCAGCGGTCTGACAACATCCTCAGGGGCCTGCCCAGATTATGGATCAATTGCCCTCCAATAATCTTCGTTCCCTCCCCAGGAGCATCTCACTTAGAATTGGCCAATGATCACCCTTCACTCAATGGCTCTACACGTACCAAAGATCCTACAAACTCCAAAGATGAGTCAAGATAAATCTAAATATTAATACATCATTGTCTTCATGGTATGGCCCTTTTTATGTTTTTAGGTTTTATGATAACTAGGTACTTTATATAATGAAGAGTAAGTATATTGAAATCCTTCGACTGTTATATAATAATTATATGTCTAGGTTATTATTAAGTGGAAACATACTGAATAGTATGTAAAAGTAAATGTCATCACGGGCACTAGCAAATTGTTGAACTTACTGTGGCAATAACAACTCTGCAACGTCATAATTGGGAAAATTACAACCTGGAAGGGCAACAAGGTTGCCAGAAGTCGGTAGCTCGTAACCCTGAGTGCAGAAATTATGAAAATAGAGGAAGGAGTTATCTGTACCAGACGGTCGAGGTTGACCGCGTCGGTCGTAGGTCAGGTTGCATCCTCTCCAGGGACAAGACATTGGTTGTTTACCGTCGTCAGAATTCTGGCTGTAATCTACCAATCGGCGTTCTAAGTGAGGAAAATTGAAAATTTCCGGCAAAGACGGGACCACACTTCGCAAATTGACGCAATTGCCCAATTGAAACGGTTCGCCTTACAAGGCCTGAGAGGTTCATGTAAGTTACGCAACAGGGACGATAAGTCTATATTTATAAGGGGTGACAACGTTAAGGTCAAATCACCATGAGGACAAAATAAATGCAGCGATGCAAAAGTTATGTTTGAAAAGTTAACATTTTTACATGTTATTGTTATCAAGTTGAAACAGCGTCCTACTTTACTCTTTGGTTATTGGTAATATATTCAACCAGAGTGAGTTCGTCAGTGTATATTCAAGCAGATAGCTTCGTCATCACTTATTCCCGTACCAGATGTTGATGTGCATAGGTATGTCGGGTATAATACATGATGCCAGAAGGGTGGGATTGACAGACGGAACCCGCTTTAAAAATTAAACTGTTTAGTGAAACTATTGTGGTAATAACATGAACAAGCGCTAAGTACTTGATACTGTTGTATATGGCGCTGGGCCAGCCTGTGATACAGTACAGCAAAGCTGTTCGCGGGGGAACTAAACATAACTACCCGTCGGACTGAAACGAATCAGCCTCGTCTACGTCCTGGTATAAAACTTCAATTCACTCCAATTCAGAAAATCTACTAACTTTGGGACAAACTTGTTGTTTCAAAACTTGTATTTTCTTCCAGTTTTTGCGGTCGTTCAGTCAATTGGACAATTCGGCTGAGACAGAACTTGAATCTATCACGAAAAGTGGGAGATTTCATTCGAAAAGACGGAAGTTGGGAGCTTCAGCTCCACTGTGGCTCGTTATAATGGAAATCTGTTGTCATTATTGATTAGCAATTGAAAACGCTGCAAATTATAATGAAAAGGCTAATCACTGATACAGGTTTATAAGACGTAGTCTGAGAAACATTATCAAAATTCGCTTCCCTGTTCTATTATTGTATTCTACATGGCTTAGGTTGACTAGGAAAGAATATAAACCACAAGGGCCCCTCAACCTATCAGTGTGTCTCCGTACATTCTAACTGGTTTCTAGATGTCCCAAAGGCGGTAGGATGACTTCGCCACACACCCCTCTCCGTAATCGTCTGGCAAGTTACTCGCCCCTAAGTATATTACAGATGCTGATATCTCAATACATTAAGTGGTCAGATATACTTTGCATCGACACTTGTAACCGACTTCCGACCTGAAAGGTTTCATTTATCCATAAATAAATAATAACAGATACGAAAAAATCGATTTCAAATGGAACTCTTGAAACTCCGGTGCTATTATATCGGCTGATTCGGTCATCAAACTTTACTAAGCGGTTATTACTTTGTTCAAACACGTTCTCATTTATGTTGAGAATTTTTTTCAGCCCAAGTTCTTCGCATGGGAGCGTATGGGCGAACGTAAACAGGTCCGAGTGGTGTCGTCCGATTCATTAGAGAGATGCCTATCAAAAACAGACATAAAAACGTTTGCTTCAATTTGAGAATTTCAGATTTTCAAATATTTCGGTGATTGGATTTCATCTTTCACGGTTGGTCGAGCTTGATGCCGGTGAATGGTAATCATTCTCGGCCCATTTGTGATGTTCAAATTTCATCAGCTTAGGTAAGGCTTGTAGCTTTTACTCCGCAGCAAATAGAAGTAGTCCTGTTTGTGAATTCTATACATCTGTTAACATGAATTAACTGATTTGGAGAGGGTTAACATTTGTTTTTCTTGTTCGACTATAAAGATTCGTTATTTTGAATAATATTCGTGAGTAACGGGAAATTACCGTTCAAAGTTCTTTGTTATTACCGAAAACTGGAAAAAAATAATATAGGCGGCATGCGTAGATGAGACACATTATGATTTAGTTAATACATTGTATGGGTCTAATATACCATCGTCATAAAAGAAAATAATAATACGAACCGGATTTATTACCAACCCAAATAGAGAAAAACGAGCTCAGAGCGTTAAAAATGGTAATGTTTTCATTTAAGAGAAAAGAGGTCTCCATCGTACAGTGTATAAGGTACCTTATACATCTTTGTACTCTATACAATCACACACACAATTTCGCAACACGGAACAGTGGCTGTTGGGTTATAGTTGTCGATTTAACAAAAGAGCGCTCGATGCTCCGTTTTTTCCCTCGAAGAAAGAGTAATTGTTTTTCCAACGCCAACAGAGAGGAGAAAAGATACGATGGGAGAGCGAAAAAAAATGCAAAAAGGAATATTTGTGTTGGTATGTGCGCCGGACTTGTTCAAACGGAGACCATTAGTTAAGGAAGGACCCCATAAATTTCTATGGGAACGGACGTTAACTTGTAGAAACAGTGAGAAGCGAAAGGGTGTAAAAGATTTAATGCTTCCCTTCAAGCATTTCACAAGTATAAATATCTTCTATGGCGGGAATAAAGGAAAGAAGACAGGTTTCCAAAATATGGATTCACAATATAAATTATTGTGGTGACGTCAGAACACTTTTTTGGTCTATTATTTTCAACGATGATCCTTGATAATGGACAAAGATTCATTCACGTATAGAACATCTGCAATTTAACGAGATAAAATAAAACACCTAACTAAGCTCCAAATATCCGCAAAAGTATAATATAAGTTCTCAAAAACTCAATTTCAAAAGGAACAAGAAAAGGGAATGATACAAATATCATGGCAATCGTATCAGCTGAGATGCTGATGCTTGATGTTGTTTTTTGTGTCAATATTGTACCTCTTAGGGACAGGGTGAACGTAAAGCGGTATGAGTGGGCTCAACATTCCCTCAGAATTTCGTCAAATCGTTTGAAAACTTTAGAAATTAGGCGTCACAAGTATTAGCGGACATACGACTGACACACAGACAAGGAGATAAATAGATAGTCATGAAACCCGAATTGTTCACAAAGGTGTACATTGTAAAAAGCGAAATGAAATTTTAATTCTGGAGAAACAAATTTCTTCTGAGTATCAGTAGAATACTTGAAAGCAAAAGTTTATAGAGGAATAAAAATATTTGCTCCATCGAATATATTAATCCATGACATCATCACATGAAGGATAACAATAAGCGATAAGTCTTATCATTGAGTTGGGACTGTCCTTTCAAGAACTTCAGGGATTGCCACTAATATCCTAGAGACGACATCTACCGTACAACTACCGAACCCAGTAGTCACATTCAATACAGTAACATTAATATTTAAATCTGCATAAAACACTGTCCTTTTATTTATGTTTTTGAGATTTGGATTCCGGTTTATTATTTCAAACAATGAAATATTCATGTGTGGAAAGCTGTTTTTCATCACAAATAATGAGCCTATGTTCAATAATATTCAGCATTTTTGTTGAAGTCAAACATTGCAGATTGTAAAATACCTCTACACGAATCAACATTCATGAATTCAAACTTAGTGTACTAGTGGCACGAATACGGGACAGGCCTAGAAAGCTGGATTTGTGTGAAAATGTGCATATAAATTATTTATCATTTTTACGAGAGAGGCCGCAAAAAGAGGTGAAATTCCGACACTTCATGGAAATTCTAGATGCGTGACGCGTATAATGTGAAAGTAAGAAATTACGATAGAGCCTGATTTTAAAATGGGAAAAATTTTCATTTTCTCTCTTGGGATCCTCGTCGCTGCAGAAAGGTACCGCCCGAGTCGAATTTATGGTGTACAATGGAGATACGAATAAAAAAAGGATACGAGTGTCTGAGGAAGAAACGGAGAGGCTCACGTAGGTGGTTGGAAATGGTCGTTACAAACGACGCAAATCTCGTAGTCGTTATTTTTTGTGTTCATTGCTGAGAGGGTTTCTTGAGAGGAACATAAGTACGTTTTCATGATAAGCTCTGGTGAGGTGCCAGTTAATAATGGCATGTATCTTTTCCATTTGCAGAATGTATAAATACATACGATTTTCAAACGGAAAAAACACATGAATTGCGACAATATATTACACACTTCGCGCCCCTTAACAGAATACACCTACAACAACAACGTCAAGCTACAAGAAGGGTGAACAACTTCCCCAAATGAACTATTTATTACAAGAATTGAAGATGTTACGGTGAGCTATGCTGTTTTCTCGCAGAATATAGCCAATCGAACCAATCTGACAGATGAAGACTTTCATCAGTAACCATTTCAAATTATAAGTATTTAAACAATGAATATTAATTAAGTTTGCGAACCTCATTGGATACAAAATCTATTAAAATTTAAATGAGCTACAGATTATTTCACTAAGGTTTATTATTGCATTATTAAAAGGCCCTATGCTAACAAAATTTGTGATATCAAGTAAACAACAAATCTTTAGCTGACAACAACAGCTAATACACATAGACGTAAATGGTGAATGGGAACACATGAACGGTGAATACCAATAATTTAAGTACACACCTACGATCGTGAGAGATAAAATAAAACATCAACCATTAGCGCGACAACTATTCAATGGTTGTGATAAACTCAGTTTCATGAAACAAGAATTTCAATGAATTAATAACTGCTGATTGGATCTTTATTCACAAGAGTATTTTTACTGTGATTCCACTCGATTTGAATCATACAAATGTTGGTTTTCGCTTTTCCTAGGCTGGTTAAGGCCCCGAGGGAGAGCGAATGGATGAACGAGGAGCGATTTCAATGGGCACATTCGATTCATTGGAGTTGCACCTATGAGTTACAATAATAAAAACACTGCTTTTATTCGGATTAACAAAAGAGACACCCTCAAAATATATTTACGGAATTATTGTGATCGACTTTTGTAAAACTTCAAATGCCACGACAGAAACCTCACGCGTCAGACGACCGCCCCTCTTCATCATCCACATAGCAGGGAGGCGCTCGTTTCCTAGCTTTTCATCTCCTTTTCGAGCCACCATGTAGACAGTTAGCGGTTTTGTGTGTATAACAGACTTAGTGGTTTGGCGGACAATAGCCTATGGAATCAACGAGCCTGATGAAAGCCGTTGCAATGAAGAAGTCCATCAACTTTCGAAATCTGGCTTGAGGAGATTGTGCACCGGGAAAAGCAAGGAAATTTCATGGCATTCGACTCAATGTTAAACAAACTTATCCAAATATAAGGACAGCGCCTTGTGGACTCTAACTCGGCTAAGCCTGCACGTCTCCATTCTTCCTACGTTCAAATTTATGAGATTTTCAGTAGATCATTTTGGGATAAGTTAATCATTCGATATTGCTTCGCATTTTCGCTGGAAAGGACGTAGTCTACATACTTCAAAACCTCTGAATCTCCCACTTTCTGCACTAGAACTTCGTAGACATTGAAAAACTAACATAAATGGATCACAATAACCCGAGGATGATGATCTTCCTCATCGCTTTCGATCCGTCTAAGGGTGAATTTGAAGGACTAACTGACTAAAAATCAGGATTATAAATATTTGAAAACCACCCACTTTGTAATTTCAATTCAGGCTTCATTCCAAAGAATCGAATCAAACCACACTGTTCATTGGGCATTCATTTGTTTGCCTATTCTGAGGGTAAGAACATTTGCACAATAAATCCCTAATATTATAATAACTTAATGGACGATATGCATAGAACCACGTGAATCGGTTCAAACACCTATTTGGATTGATCAGTTGATGATATATTGTGTGCCTCCGATCATATAACTTATATGCATTTTAAATTGCAGAATTTATAAAAATTAATATCACAAAGGAAAAAACCCCGCCAAATGGTCTGCGAGCCTCGCCGTGGGGTCAGATTGTACGGGCAATCTTGGGTCGCCCTTTCAAGAGTGTTGTTCGTATTCTCCCGTGTTCTAACGCTATAGTAAAATTGTGTAGTGAATTGAAGTTATTTCCTCTTTAAACTGACTTCTGAAAACGAGATACCAACACTCGAATGTGAATGATGTGAACACAGTTAGTATTGCCTTATAAGCTACTATATTGAATCAGCAAATACATTGACAGTCGAATTCTCTTTTAGAGAACTAAAATCATTAAATGATTAATAAATTTTATTAATAAATGATCAATAAATGAGAAATAAATGTTATTTGTAGTTGGGTGCAAAAGTACAACCTTGTATTTGTGTCTAACCTAGAAATGATATATCTTTGTGTATCACTTGCAGCATTTCATGATGATTTTATCATGAACAGCTTTTAACAGCTGGTTGATTGGTGGGCGATGGTTTTCATCTCACACAAAGCTGGTCAAATATACCTAATTACAGCACACTGACGTTAGCTGCAAACATCTTCTCCGATTCGAATTTGTACTTCAAGGATCATAGTTATTTTTTGAGGTTGATCTGTTTGATTTCTAGTCTTGCCGAGTCAAAGTCCGATGGGGAAACGTGGTATGCAATCCGAATGACTTTCAAAAGTGCAGAGGGAGCTTCGTTTCAGCATCACTCGAAAAAGCTTTCACTTTCGAGAAAGAATGTCCGATTGGTAAAACAATGGGAAAGGCCTAAGCCGTCTTCATTGTAAAGTAAGCAACTTTTGTGATTAGAAGGGTAACCGGACGGTAGCCAGAGAAAACAATACCATTTGTATAAAGATTTCATAGAAGAAAACTGGAAGAGCTGGCCGAATGGGGTTATAAATAATTTATTCATATTGTATTGACATAATCTATACATTTTTCAGAAACATATAGAGACTCCGCGATTTTACCGTATCAGAGCCCCACTGCATAAAATGATCCTAATTACAAATAAATAGTTTATTCCAAACACTCAATGATCTCGTCGTTTCTCAGCAGTCTCAAACAGGTCTCATCCAAATATCAGCATCGTTCATTAAATTCAGAAGGTCTATTAGAAGAATCACCGAAAAATTAAGGTGAGTAATCATTGAGTATCATTGGGAATCATTGAGTAATCAACGATTTAAATAACTGTGGTTCAGTGAGTGAGGAAATAATAAAGCGTTTACAGGGATGTACTGGTTTGGTGGTCCCAGGTATGATTGATTTCATACTATGCTGCCCTGGGGTGGGGCAACGAATAGTATGATTCGATGCGGAGTTTCCAAATGGTTTAAGAGTTTCCAATTACCTCGTCATCATCATCACATCATCGTCATAACATTAGTTTGTGATTCGTGCATCATTACTCATACGTAAGTTGTTACCCGTATACTCATGTTGCTTTGTGGTGGGCTTCCATGGCGCTAATTATAGATGAAATGACAACCCATGAAAGCAAGGAAAATAATCAAAATAATTTCCCGTGAAGTCCTCGTCTGTTAGCTACCTACGTTACTAAATTACTGTCCCTCTGACACAAGTGAAAGTCATTTCCTTAAAGGCTATGAGAGTTTATGACATTGGCATTTTGTGTACCATCCAAAATGACTCTGCCTGAATGTATACAGGGAAGTTTTATGAAAATGATATTCTCTTAATTTGTAAAGATATATAAAAAACAAAGTTGAGTGTGGCTTTCATAGTTTTCATAGCTTTCGCGTTTCGGTACACGGATGTATATCATTTAAATACTGTGAATAAAACTTGAAAGATTAGGAATCTTAAAAGATGTCAAATTAGATAATCTCATCGTGGCGGTTCAAGGGACGAAAATGTCAAGTGGCATATTTCCGTCATCAACGCCTTCAATTGGGTGAGTCGACACATGTGCAGTACGTATTGAGGGAATCCTATTGTGGTTGTCGAATACTGGAACAATTCGGGTTTCTCCACATATCCTCTTAATGTTTGGAAGATCGGACCACCTAAGGAAATGATGTTTGATGGATTTCTCGTTTGTCAATAGGAAGGGTGATGTATTGAATTTTGGGCAGTGAAATTCATAGGGGAACATTACAGCTTAATTCCCTCAATTCACGGAAATCGGATGAAAAAAAAAAAAAAAAAAAAAACGCTGCAAATTCTCTCACTGGGGTTTATTATTCAATCGGCATGCGTTCATGATTTGAATTTCTACTAAGCTTTGGAGTGTGCGTGTTTCACAGGTGATAGAGCGATTATTGAATTTCAGGAGGCACATAAATATGACAACTGATCAATCCAAATAGGTATTTTGGTGGAGAACCGATTTACGTGCTCTATGCATATCTCCTGAAATTCAATAATCGCTCTATCACCTGTGAAACACGCACACTCCAAAGCTTAGTAGAAATTCAAATCATGAATGCAAGCCAAATGAATAAAATTGAATAATAAATAGAAATGACTACTGTTCACTTTATTTTCTTACATTTTGTGTCGATATCTTCTAACAATGATTTCTATTAGATCCGAAGTAATTTCAAGATGTCTCTAAGAAGAAGAAAATTGTGACTCGAAAAACAAGATATCCCACTTGGTGAATTATGTTGATTTTTCTATTGTTTTTCGATGATTAAATATTTGCGGGTATACATCGGTTGATATGTCCACTTTCTTGTTGGCGGTCTATGTTTTTTCCCAGTCAAATTGGTACTTTTCCCAACCAAATAAATAATTTTCCCAAACAAATTAATACTTTTCCCAACCAAATTGATCTTAAAATTTCAAGAAAATAGAATAACACAAAGCTTGCAAATCCAACGAATAATGAATTTATATTTCATTTTGTAATACAAATTATTGGCAGAAAAAAATATAGGTAGTTTATCATCTTAGTTGAAGTATATTTGGTTGGGAAAAGTATTAATTTGATTGGGATAGGTATCAATTGTTCGAAAAGTATTAATTTGGTTGGGAAAAATATTAATTTGTCTTGGAAAAGCTATATCATCACAATATTCTATCAAAGGTTTTCCAGAAACACCTACTTTCTCATGTTCCACCGCTCATGAAAAACTTCGCTCTAAGATTGATAATTATGTTGTTTTGGTAGGCAATTTCGTTGCATCATCTAGAGAACGATCAAATTAAAATTTAAAAAATCAGAACCGAGGGGTCTTTTGCGCCCTATGATCTTCGGAACAGGATGTTTGTGGGGTTTCGATAGAAAAACGGAATCATATCATCATACTTAATGCAATGATCCAGATTTATGTTCACAAGAAGTCAAAATCTCAAGGGGCAGAATTATCCTAATCAACCAAAAATTACATAATTCTGTTTTATAGGCTGCTGTACGGGCTCGAGCCCAAGTCGTATGGGATGCTCCACTCCTTGTCATCCTCCCATTTCCAAAAGGCTGTATAATGAAACAAACATTGATACGACATCAACCGCTTAAATTTGCTCAGAAGAGTTAGAGAGGGAAATTGAAATATGATTAAATGTTGGACGAATCAAGATATAACCGGATACAAAGGAAGAACAATGGTTACCGATTCTATTATATTGCTGATTCGTAACGCACGTTTTTGTTTCCTGTTTTGTAATCTTTCCTGTCAGTTATTCCTAGCTAAATCAACATGTTAAAATTGCGATACCGTCCACGATGATTAGGTTGTTAAATATGAATGCGTTAGATTAGGACGGAGAGACTTGATCGAAATAAGTCTTTCAGGGGGAGAAGAATCGCTCGTTTATTATTCAACGTAATTCTTCGTCCCCCGGGGCTGTGAAAGAGAACGATCCTCCGCCATTCTACTCGGGCCCGAGCAGTATGGGCTGTTGGAAACCAATGTGAAAAGATAATATTACGTCTCGCTTGATTGTTCAACAACACATGGACCTGTAATTTGCAGCTATTTTAATTATACGGAATTACCTGTCTACAAACAGCAACGCTTAACGGTTTGAGCTCAACATTTTATTCCGAACAATAGGGTCAGTGGCCTTGCAACACGCGCTCTCCTCTAGAAGTTATTCAACCTCTCTGAGTTCTTGAGATTCCTAATCGGAAGAGCTATTTCAGAATATCAAACGGACTTTGACAGCAACATACAAAACATGTATATTTTCTCACATATTTTTTCGTGGTACAATTTTCCAATTGGGTTTCATGTACAATCAATGCACAACGAAGCAGACGTAACCTAGATTAGGATTTAATCCGACAAAATTCTTTGACTACCTGCTAGTTCAAGTTGCCTCTAGTTTTATATTTCAAAATTTCCCACTATCGAAACTCTCGCTTCACGACCATAAAGTCAATTGAATTGTGCAACGTAATTTAGTGTTCGTAACTTGAGAAAGCGAAATATACGTCCACACATGATGAATATATCATTTCTAATTTGGCACCTCTGTAAGTTTGGCACCTTTGAAAGAATACAAAGCTATTGAAATTGGTAAAAACTTGAGCGTTAACAATAGGTAGACCACTTCTCAGAACACATATAGTTTCCAATTATTATTCAGAAAATATTAGTTCGATATGCTTTTGAATCTTAAATTTAAATTGTTATAATCCTAAATGGGTTCAAATTCATTTGTGTACACGTACGTGAATACACACCAACTCATCGAAAAGTAGGGAAGTACACATAAAACACTTGTGAACAATATGTACTCTAATCGTACGATTATGAGTTGCCCTTATGGGCAACTCGTTTTTTATTGAAAATGCGACCTTTTTTTTTTTTTTTTTAGTGTTACCAGATTCTTGTTTATGGTAAATAAATACTACAATCATAATTATTGTATTCTGTATTAATTTTTTTGTTTTGCAGTTTTGTAACATGCCGTTGTAGTTTCCTATGAGGAAATGGACTAGATTAGCGTGTTCTTTCTACCCCATTCCCATTCATTGCAATCATAATTATGTGTTTATCAAACAATGTATGTGTTATTATATTGGTAATGACAGGTCAAGTATAATGAATAATATTTGAGAGAAAGGTAAACGAATTCAATTCGAGTATTATTGAACGATTGAGATTAGCTGATGACTACTGGTTATTTGAGGAACTGAGGTCCAGGGGGAAGATGATTTGTCCCTTCTGTCTTCTTGCGATCGCTTGCTAACTGTTTCAAACTTAAACTGTAGGATAGGTGGGGGCAAACCCCCGTATCGTTTGGTTTAAGGAAAAGTATAACTTCGATTGCTGAGTTTTGTCATGAGATTCAAAGGTATGAATGTTAGTTAAACGGGCAGAAAAAAGGAACCAGATTGAATCTAGTAGGTACTTGTGAATTAAAGTTTTGATGTTAACTAAATTTGCTGGGCTAAGTCCCCCGAATTGGGGTGAGTTCCCGCAGGTTCTAGGGAATGAGAAACATTGATAAAAAAAATTAGTAAATTTTCCAAATAATCTGCATTAGGAAAATCTACCTTTTAGTCGTAATGAGGGTTGAACTTGAAAATCTGCTTGCCTTTGAGGTTTTTTGCAGTCCTGCCAATACCGGAATTAGGCACCCGGCATCGCGAATGATCACTCTTTGATCCACCGAAATTTACCAAACTCACGTTTTATCACAATAAGTCTGATTCCTCTGAGTTATGCTTTGAAAATACCTCAAACCATTATTGAAATCACGAACATGGAACAAAACGAAATTCTACATGGAAAACCCAACTTAACGCATTCTCTCCGTCGCCGTTAGCAAAAACCTCTAGAGCTATCGATAGGAACTGACTTTAATCTAGATGAAACTGCTGTTTAGTGGTCAAAGTTTCAACTATAAGGTCTTTCCCACAACCGGGCTATTGCCCCCGCCTACTCTATTATGAATTTCGTATTTAGAAGTTTAAACTTAATAAAATATAATATAAATAATAAACCATTGTAATCGCTCTTGAACAAAAAAAAAAAAAAAAAATGTGACCCCCCTGAAAATTTCATGGTTTACATTTCAAAGGGTGTAGAATCCGAATCTGCAATAACAAATTTTCCGTCCGTCCGCCGTACGCATGATTTCTCCCAAACGGCTGGGAGATATCTGAAATTTTCAGGAAAAATCAATATTGGTCCGACAACGCCCCAATTCTTTAGCCAGCACTCTCATTTACTTTAAAGTGCCCTTTAAGGGTTGTCTAAGTTTTGTAAAATCCCTAAGAACCTAAAAAAAGTCAAGGCGGCCTAAATGTGAACTTTTTTTTAAGAACTTTCCATGAGGAATCGAATGAGCCCCTCCCCAGGTCCGTAGCTCAAACCATTCGCGATGTATGGTCCGATTTATGGTGCCAACATTGCATCCATATTCACTGCATCACTAGTATAGGTTACTGCGATCAAAACAAACAACAGCGTTTTTTTTTTTTTTATTGCAGTAACCTAGTGATGTAGTGGATACTGGAGTGAACTCCTAAAAGGGTTTATAGCCGATAAACGGGTTGAAGCATTCTGATATGCATACTCCGTCCTATGATATTTAAAATTTCCAAACATATTTTTCTATAGTAATCGCTCTTGAGAAAAACGCTGCTAATTCTTTCACTGGGGTTTATTATTCAATGATTCATGATTTGAAGTTCTACTAAGCTTTGGAGTGTGCGTGTTTCACAGGTGATAGAGCGATTATCCAATTTCAGGAGGCACACAAATATGATCAACTGATCAATCCAAATAGGTATTTTGGTTGAGAACCGATTTAAGTGCTCTTTGCATATCTCCTGAAATTGAATAATATAACACCTGTGACACACGCACACTCCAAAGCTTAGTAGTAGCTTAGGAGTAGTAGAAATTCAAATCATGCAAGCATTGAATAATAAACAACAGTGAAAGAATTTGCAGCGTTTTAGGGATGTGATTTGGAAATAATTTAGGATTAGTGTTTTCTCGCTGTAGTTGTTGGAAATGATGTTTTCCATTTGACATATCGCGGTATGGTAACTTATGTTAGCATTCTAGGGTCAGATACGCGGTTCAGCGACCTGTTCGAGGTCACTGCTCCACTGGTGAGTTTACTATAGGTAGAATAACCAGGGAATAGACGTTCAAGAGCGCTGTCAATGGATGACCTTGATAGGTATGGGCCTCTCCCTAGGCACCGACTTCCTGCGGCAGGGGAGCTCCGCCTCGCAGACATCCTTCCCACCGCGCCGGCCGCATTCTAATAAGTCTTTGAGGTCACAGCATCTGAGCAATGTCTGCCTCAATCCCTCCTTCTCTCTTCGTTCCAAATACCGGACGATATTATTGGGTAACAGTTTCCGTCATTTCCCGAGATCCTCAGACTTTAATCAACGTCGGACCTCTTCGACACCGAGCGGAATCTTAAGCTTGGCTCCTTGTAATTTACCGTAATATATACCTAGCGGAATTATTCAACGCCAAAACTATCACAAAGACTAATGGTGCAGAAATTAATTACCAATGATTTATAAGTAGAAAATCTATTCCGCGTCGATGTTGAATTTCCTGAGATGAAAAAATCTGTTTGCGAATGATGGATCTCTTTTTAAAGACCATGAATGGGTCAACACGTACGAATCAGCAAAATATAACTTTTCAAAATCTGACCACGGCGTTTTTTATTATTCCAAAATTCAAAAATTTAGATCGAAGACCGATTTGGCAGAAGACTTTTGGATGCTCTTCAATGTTTGAGACAGACGCCATTAGGAGGGATCTCAAAGAAACGGAGTAAGATTGAACGTTGTCTGTATTTTCACGAAAATATTAAGTTACACAGTTGAATCGATTTCGACAGTTAGGTCACCATCGTCATAAACATGAACTGAAGGTATATCACAGAAACCACATCTTAAAATATAAGATCTATATTATAGATTGAATCCTATAGGCCCAGGGATTCAATTTCCTTTCACCTGGGCCCATACATGATGTGCATTCTATGATGTTCATGTTTGTTACTGATGATGACCTAACCGTCAACATCGATTCAACTGTGTAACTCATTATTTTCGTGGATATATAAACAACGTTCTATCTAACTCCGTTTTCACTGAGACGGGTTTCCCCAACTTCGTCGCGAGTGACTTAGTGCGTAGGAGGGATCTCTTCAGAATTCCATGTTAACAGAACAAAACAAACAAGAAACGTTCTCCTTTTACTATTCGGGTGACTTGCACCTATGCTCAACTTATAAACCAAAAAGCAAAAGCTTAATCCAAGAAACTTTGTCCTACAATTTTTCTTTCGTTTCTTGTGAGTTTTCCTCACAGTTAGATCTGAGCCAAAATTTTGCCTTTGATAAAATAGGTATATATTTAGATGGTAGAGTGTCCTAAACTCATAAACTTTAAAACCCTAGACGCATATACTGAAATTGCACTCACAAGGAAAGGAAATTTGTCTAGAATGATGCTTTATTTCCAACAAAGTCGTAATAAGTACTTAAATCTGCTGATTTTGATTGCTAGTTTTGATTCAATCAGTTTCCATCAATCATTGTTATCATCACATCATTGGAGTCCTACACAGTCCACTTGGAGGGAATGGAAGATTAATGATTGGAGAGAGTTTACATTCTAATTTCAGCCGACTCATTCTCGAGATATCGTTTGATATGTATGTTTTGAAACAAATAAATAAACATAACTACGTAGTTATTGTTAAGGGGATGTAATGTACCGAATTTGTGTGATTAATGGGAAAAGTGTGGTTCACTGTAATAATACCCAATGCAAATCCAAAAGACGTTAGAAGCCGCTAAGTTTGCGCCCACGCCTCTGATGTCAACGGCTGACCTTGCCAGGAATGCAGGGCCACGATTTCTCCTCTTTCTCTTGGCGTCGTAACGCCAACTCCTTCCAGCCAACATCTTTTTAACCCTACACTTCAAAAGGCGACTGATCTCTCTATGTCAGATAACGGTACGGCAGTAATAAAAATCTCATTTACTGTTTCAATAAGAAAGTGACGCTCGTTGCAGAGATCCGTTTTAAGTGGACAGAAGGAAATGGTAATTATAGAGCAATCATCTCGTATTCTTACTACAAAAAGGAAAATCCCAACTAGGTACCATCTTTCAGGTGCTATGATTAAGGACTAGGTCATGAATATAATAATCAGCTGAGCACCGCATCAGCCACGCTCTTCCTCAATTCACAAGTGCGAAAGATTTTCAGTTGTGAACTAGATTTTCATTTGTAGCTATAGTATGATTCATCCACAACATCATAATATCTGATCCGCGTCAGGATATGTACAAGTTTATATCATAATACACGTGTGCATATGCGTAAATATCCAAAATAAACTATTCAACTTCTGATTGTCTGCTAATATCAACAACAAACTTTGGTATTCCAAACGTACACGTGGGGAGCGAATAACCTTCTACCCTCTGACAATTCAAGTCTGTTACTGCCGCACTGCACACACCAGCTACCCATTAGGCAAATGGAGGCTCCGTTGACAATGAGTGACACAAATGGGCAGCGAACGGTTGACGGCTAATCCGTCTCTTTCCAAACCATTGCGTCTTACTCAATTAGTTCATGAGGCGTCATATTTGGAGGACACGAGACTAATGTTGGTCGGTACGCAATATCCAGCCTTATCATCTCAGAATACGGTGTTATTGCAGACATTTTTCATTGATTCTTAGCTCGAGTAGTGTAAAAAAGTAGACTTCCTTTGAAACTCCTCAATTCTATAATATTCTGGAGGCTTGAAGTTGCAAGAAGCATTCAGAACTGAGCCAGAACAAAAACGTTCCACTAACATAATTTTGGATATCCCGCCTCATTTAAGTTAAAATAAAAAATCAAAGTTTGACATTACAATTTATCAGACGAAAGTGTCCAATAACATAATAACCTAAGTTTTCTAAAACTCCCGTATCTAACTAATAAATATTAATGTAATTTTATAGGTATTTATTAATAAATTTAAAAAACATATATGTATAAAGATTTTCTTCATGTATTCTCTCCACCGAATGCCACTTGGGCTGTAAAAGGTTTTGGACGCGATGTAAGAAAACCGTTCACGCACAAATTCCACTAGGGGAGAAATAATTAAATATAGAAAATGATGAAATAAAATACTGTCGAATGAGAACTAGTGTAAATTTAATAAAATTCACTTTATACATAAACTACAACTTTCGAATGGTGATATATTATCAGAGGAATTTTCAAAAAGTCGAGGACGTTGTTATTGCAATTATTCGTATAAATATTGACTAGTGAAGCGCTGGTTGGGTTGGTGGAGAATATTGGTAAATTCTAACTTACTTGGAAGTCAGTTCTTGCGTTTTATAGAAGAATTACTAATACGTAGGAGTTTTATTACATTTCATTAATTTGATTCGTGTTGATTCCTACATCTATCTAGATAATATAGCTATCTATTCAACACGTATTAACTATAAGCCATTGATATGTGTTTTGTATCCAGACATTCATTTTGGTTCCATGTCCATGTTTAAATCTAATTTAAAATACGATTTTGTGAGCGAACAATTTATCTCATCAGTTAAGAAACCGAATTAGGTAAACTGAAATAGTCTTCGCTTTCATAGGGCGCTATTGAGAGAGTAAAACTATATCATGCTCTAAAATTAATTTCAAATTATTGTCATTGTATAATATGGTAGTGGTTAGGCAGGAAAAGGAAATGGTGATATTAACTTTTTTCTTCGTCTTCAATCTTCAATCGTAGCAGGGGACTCACTTAGCCCCACTAAAACACCAGTTTATGTTATAGATCTAGTTACAATTTCTGGGTTTTTTCCTTTGTTAGATAATAACTACCTATTTTATTTATTTTTCTAATGTATAATGGACAGTCTGGCATAACCAAACAGGGCTCATTTCGATTTCATCCCAAACGTGTCGAACGACTCCGTTACGTAAGTTGGCTCCCGAAACCATGTACCTATTACGTGAACCTTGACTAGACAATTACTCGAAAAATCGGAAACCAGGTAATAGGTTATTTTTAGTGACCAGCTGAATCCAAATTGTTCGATTGAAGAACTCTGACCAGAAGTTGTTGGATCGTCCACCGAATGAGCCGCATTACGGAATAAGAGAGACGAAAGTGTAGGTAAGTAGTTATTTTCAGCACGAACGTCCGGTTATTGTCGAACGTATTAAAGCTTTGCACGTTTCTGCTTAACAATAACATGAAAAAATATCGTAAATATCTTTACATCTTCACTCTATATAACAATGAAGTGATGAAATGGAATAGGGCTAAAGGCGATATGCCGGAATCACGCATAGGGCCCCAGGTTTAGTTGTTTCAAGAAAACTATCAACGTCCATCACATATACGACCTGCACAAAGATCTTTGTGTGCATCAGACTCTCGAAATACCTCGAAACATCTGAACCTTGTACTGACTTACTGAATTAAGTCTCCGGATCCCATTCGACAGACCCGACGTTGTCCTAAATGATCTGAAATGTAAATTGCACGATGAAAATTTGATTTTAACAAAGTCTCGCGTGAGAAACAATGTTGGACAACAACACATCAAATCGTCATTCCACAGCAGCGCTCCGAGTTTGAGCAGGATCGAACAGACGTACTAGAAAATGAAGCTTCGTGGAAATAACCTTTTATTTATATGCAAAGAGAATTATTAATTTGTGAGCAGCGAAACTGATAACTGATCGTCAACATTCTACCCTACTCATTCAGAGGTAAGACTTTTGAAATGTCATTAAAATCTGAAGGAAATTGTATACATTTAGATTGTCAGAAGGTTTGAAGGACATACAAACACATAAGTCCGATGTTGATAAGAATTTCCAATAAATAAAATAAGATCGGACTTAGAGATTGAAATGGGGGCCAAATCGTTGAGGGACGCAATTGATTGGAAGATTTATAGAAAAGAGTTTTGATATCAGAATAGTGACGGCAGTAACATAGACAATATTTTGAGCTGGATTTGATTCCCTACTCATCGATCACCATACGAATTTAGAAGTGATTATCATTGCGAAGAATAAAATACATAGAATACGGTTCGAGGTGTGTACAAGTTAAAGGTACCTGTGAATCTCAAGTATACACTAGAATATCCATAAGATCTTAGAGCTGATTCTTAAATTCGGAAGAGGTACACCATTTACAAAAAAACTAAACAAAATTGGTAGAGTGGGGCCCCAGGGATTGTGGAAGTTAGTATAATGGAAGAGGAGGAGAGGGATGAAATAGTGGTGATTCCAGGAAGCAATCCTGAAGAGAAGCCCAACTCGAATTACTCCGCGGCACATTTACCGTGGACATTATCTTGATATTATTACTTTTAGCTTCGGTACCAATTGCTTGAGGCAATCCCTATCATATTTGCTCCTCAGCATTCCAGATCTGCACCATATCTGTGCTGCCACTGACAACCTGGGCATCCAGGATTGTGCTATGAAAATCGGGCTTGACGGAAAAGATATCCATCTTCTTGTTTCCGCCACTCCTTAATCTCGTTGCACATCGCAGATGCTTGCCAGTACTTGATATCTGCTTGCCAACCCCTTCATGACGTAGATTGCGTTATCCGTAATATAATTCCAAGCTCACAGGGCAAACAAAATAGATCCTCAAATGCGATCACAATAAGGCCTAGGGAAAAAAATTCCCTTCATATCTCTAACATGTAATTGAAAGACGATTCTCAGTTTACTAAGTGTCTGCTTTTGTGATAAGATCCAGTTTAGATATTAGGCCTATGGTTTGTTAATGAGAGTGGAAGTATTAATTAATTTTGCAGTATTGTTTCGACATGGCCAATTGCGAAAAGTTGTTATGGTTGAAAATAAAATTAGAGGACGGCCCGAAGTGAAAGTGATGATGTAGATATCATGCGACCGCGAAGGAAGATCTGTTTAAAAATCGGGTCAAGCCTCATCTCAACATTTTTGGTAATTAAGCCGACAAAAAAAAACTCACTTTCAAGGATGGTCGTTCAAGCTGCTTTTCGTGAGAGGTGAGAAAGAGGATTTCAAATGATTTATGATAAGATAATCTGGTCTGGAGTAACTACTCCGACAAAAACCACTGAGCCAATAGGAATGATTAAAACGTTTTTTAAAGTGATAAAACGAAGTCACGAACGTTTTGATAAAGCTCGCTGATCGAGTATCCTTCTCAGCCCAGTTCCCGTTGCAAAATCCCCCGCCACGTTCGATTTTAATCGTTTTCACGGCGGGAAGCGGGTTTATTTGAATAATTCAATCGTTTCATATCCTTTACGAGTGTCTTGAAATTTCAACATCTCGCTTGTCAGAGGATCGTGAATTTCTTTAACAACCGGTTGATTATTTATTGGATCTCATTATGCGGGAAATTCATGGCTAGTCCTTATAAATAGTGAGGTTTGTATTTATTGTTATTGAGTAAGATAGTGAACATAGGTACTAGTATTCCTAACTATATGTATAAGATTCCGACTATATATGTATTAAGCTATGAATTTTTATTAGCCCCGAAGGTCCTAAATACCTCGTAAATAAATTTACCCTCCCCCTCCATTACTCATTTCCAGCATCTTTATTGAAATTTTCTTCAAGTGAAATGAAAATCCGCACTGAACTAGGGGTCGGTAGCGAACCAAGAAAGGTGACCAGGAAGTAGCGGATATAGGTAAATGGAGATTTTTCGAAATTTTCCCCTGTGGGGAGGAGGAGCTTTTAGATTTCTCAAAGCCTGGGCAACAGTTGGGCTGTTTATCCACGCAAAATGCATACGTATCTGCTGGGTCGGGTCACATCTAGCCACTATGCGAAAACGGTATCAAGATTAGGGTGTTGGACGTTGACAAGAAACGAAAAGGATGCGATTTATAACACAAAGGTTTATTATTTCTGTATTGATAACTCTTCTAGGCAGATCACCGGACTGACAAAACATCCGGAGATAATGCTCCGTAGGTACACTAGGAAACATTTGAAGAAATCCGGCTGAAACTACAATAAAATATAAAAAGGCAACAAGAATGGTTCCGCCTGTTTTCCTCAACTGCATTAAATCTTGGGAGATGGAGTTACTTATATAATCAGCATCTATCATTTTGTAAACATTGGTCAATTAGGTAGTTTTGAAGACCAAAGGGACAGTTTTTATTATTATTTTTATTTGTTAGTCCAATTTTTGAAATCTACGTATCTCGAAACGTTTTTGAGGGTTTGAGGGGATTACAAAGGTTCATGAATGACAATAATGTACCAAAAGTAGGTACCAAAACGGGTGCTCTAAACCGAGGCTTAGGCATTGTGTTGCTTTTCATCTCCACTACAGGATAATATGTTTTATGTTGCTCGGCCAGTCTGATATACTAAAAATGCGCAAATATGACCAACTCTGAACTCGAGTTATAAATATTGAAAAATTTTAACACAACAAAGAATACACCGTGAATATTTATTAAAATAAAGTAGGTACATCAATGTTTAAATATGTTCAATGAATGTTGAATATTTTAATTAATAAATACATTTTAATAAAATAACAATAGGATGAACATAACTCTAAAATAACTACTAAGGAAGAATAGTGTGAGTTGGAAAGTAGGTAACATTAAGAAAATGGGGGATAATAAACAATAACAAACTCTCATCGTTGGTTACTGTTGATGACCTAATCGTGGAAATCATTCCACATTCTACATTGTAACTCTCTTATTTCTTAAAACTAGAAAACATCATTCATTATAATTATCTTTCGTTTTCTTCATTGATATGGGTTTATACCAATTCATTGTGAGTTCTACTATTAAGTTCGTAGCTTTCCACCAAAAACAAAATCAGAGGTGAAGGTTTGAACATCCAGTTCCTTGCAGTAATAACGTACCATTGAAAGTAAGGATTGTAGAAATTTATGGAACAGCTACGCGGACTAATGGCGGTTCACTGCTCCTTGTCCTCTTTGACTCCCTCGACTCCCTGATTGTTGATGGATCAGTTTTTCCTTTGCCGTCTGTCAACTGGTAAGTAAGTGTTATACCCTTTTTTCGTGATTTATCAATTGCAATTATCTAGCAATTTTACATATCAATATAGGTACGTACACTTCAAGAGGGTAGGTTTACAGCAAAACCTAGCCCTTTATTATATAGCTCGATTAAATAGCACTGAGTTCGATTGCACTTCTATTCACGCAGCACAACTAAATCCAGTGGTTTGTTTCGCTTGAGATGTCGGATTTCACCTTCGTTGTCCAAACGTAAAGCATCTCCGGGTTCTCATGTTTGCGGAGGCGATGTTCATGCTTCCTTGCGTATTTTGCAATAATTTCATTGACTGTCTCCACCCTCAAATCTCGATAAATGTCATCGTCTCGCATGTACCAAGGGACTCCAACTATACTTCTCAGTATTTTATTATGAAAGGTTTGATTTTCTTAATATTTGATTTCTTGGCTCAGCCCCAGATCTGTATCCCATAGGTCCAAATAGGGCGAAGGATCTGTTTATATATAAGCAGTTTGTTGTGAAGAGAGAGATGGGATTCCTTCACATTAGCCAATACATCCTTCTGTACTTGATTTCAAGTTCTTCTTTCTTCTTTCCTATGAGCTTATCCCAGTTTAATTTGGAGTCGAGTGTCAAAACCAAGTATTTAACTGCTTCAGTATGCGGTATTTTATTCGAATTGATCTCAACATTCAAGATTGGGACTTTTCGGTTAGTGAAATTGATGTGGGCTGATTTTGATTCGTTCAGCTTCATTCTCCACATCTTGGCCCACTTAGAAACCTCAGTGGTAGACGTCTGTGGTTTGCGTGTTGCTTCTATATCATGTCCAACAGAGAGGATCTACAAAGGTGGCAACAGTTGTACCTTCTTGTTGGGGTAAGTCCCGTGTGTACAGGAGGTAGAGTACTGGCCCTAAGACACTCCCCTGCGGGACCAAGACGGAGTATTGGTCATCTTGCTTCACCCTGAAATGTCTATTTTGAAGGTAGGACTTCAGTAGTAAGTAGTACTGTCTTGGGAGATCCCTGTGCAGTTTGTACTCTAGTCCCTCGTGCCAAACCTTGTCAAAGGTTTGAGTTGTTATACCCTTAGTAGTGGTTTCTTTTATAAGCCAAAAGCTCCGTTGATTTCATCTCGAATCTTGAATAAAATTTGAAGAAAAGCTCTATAAACTCTAATCCCATTGTTATTCAAAGAATGCCCAATTCTGCACGAGTTCCTATTTTCAAGGTAGTATTATTGAGATAGTAAATTATGTATGATATTTACTATGCCGTGGGAAATGATGACGATGTTCGAGTATTTAAATGTCAAAAGGTAATTCCAAAACAATTCGATAGTAGGATGGTCACAAAACTACGAAATCTCAAAAGAATCCTCAAAAAGTAAACCAACCAACATGATTACCTACTCAGCAATTATGGGAGACAAGTTTCTTAATTAGTAAAACTGTTAACTAAGAACATTCCCTTATGCAAGCTCCAAACAGACATGTACTACCTGGAAAACTATTGGATAAGATCCAAGTGCAATATTGGCATGATCCTCGTAATTGTGTGTAGCGAAAAAAGCGGTGTGAATGTAGTTTGGCAAAGAAACTCAGTCGAGCTAAAGTTAGATTGTTTTGAGCGAATGCACAAAAATCTGAACGAAATAGGTCAGTCTTAATAGTTCATATATGGGCTTCGAAAGATTTTTTTTAATTTATTATAATTACAATCAAGTAAATTTCAACATTTATTAGTAACTTATTTCTAGTATCATAATTTAATATGCAGTCCTCTTGTACATAACAGGAGTTCCTTTTGTTCTAATATATCCCATTTTTTTCAAAGAAGTTTGTTCGCACTTCACTCGCGATAAGTTACTTTATACGTCAAGTATCAGTTAGAACGGCTTTCTTCTCTTTAGTCTTCGAAAAAGGTTGTCAACGTCTAGGAGATGGACGGCCTCTGCTTTGACGTGGCCCTTTAGCCGTTCATAATATATCTTCAAATCATTATGAAGGTTGTCGTTCCGAATGTACCAAGGTGCATCGACGATGTTCAATACTTGGTTCTGGAATGTTTGTACAATCTTGATGATTATTCATTGAAGTGCTTGTACAACATAGACGTTGACAGCCGAGTGTCTGCCCATAAGCCAGTACATTTTTCGATACCTAATATCAAGCTCCTTCCGCTTTTTCTTGACATGCTCTTTCCATTTCAATTTGGCATCAAGCGTCATCCCAAGGTACTTTGCTTGGTTAGAGTAAGGGATGGTCTTTCCGTCCAGTAAAACAGGTATGTATTTAACCTTTTTATAGGTAAAGTCTACGTGTATTGACTTTGCCTCGTTCATTTTAATTTTCCACTTCCTCTCCCATCTGTGAATTTGTATTAAAGATTTGTTGAGCGTAGAAACTGATTCAACAGTATCTTCTGCAACTGCCAACACTGCAGTGTCATCAGCAAATGTAGCTGTTGTATTTTGTTCTATTTTTGGTAAGTCACTAGTATATAAAAGGTATAATACTGGCCCTAGCACACTGCCTTGAGGAACTCCAGCTTCAATCTCTTGCAAATCAGAGTAGACCTCCTCTTGTCTAATACGGAAGTTTGTATCAGTTAAGTAAGAAGCTAAAATCCGTGAAAAACATGATGGCGACCATTTTCTTAATTTGAATTTAAGTCCTTCGTGCCATACTTTATCCAATGCTTTCGAAAGATGGCGCGAACCAAATGCAAATGATTATTTATTAAGTTTTTTATACCCCGTGCTAAACCATATTTTCATCATAATATTTATACTCGAGAATTATTCTTAAGTACCCATTGGTAATTTCTTATTCAACTGAATAGAATAATTATAAAAAAACACTAAGGATATGGTACTACATAGAAAGACGAAATATAAAATAATAAACCAAAACTAGTGTAGTACCTAAGTATCCTAAAAGTAAAAAACATTGTACAAGGAGTTTGAAATGTACGCGTATCTAAATGGATATTGGTTAGGCTGGTGTGAAGTGTAACGTTCATGCCCCCTAGTAACTAATTAAAGTTAAGATTAGTACAGGGATAATGTGTTTGATTTGAAATTTAATAGTTTTAACATAAGGACAGAAAACAGTAAATTTTAATAGCGTAAAATGTACAAAATACAAACTAAAGAATGCCTGATAGATCCTACTATATCTGAAACGAGTTTAAAGCTTTGAGTAGGCAGTTTTTGATTGAAGACTGGTTTTGACCTATGTTATTAGTATTCATTTTGTTAAAACTTTTAGTGTCTGAGATACTGGAAATTGTAAATAATAATCCTAGAATATAAATTTGGTAAGACGGGAAATCAGCACATTTCTTCGTGTTGTCCTACTGAGGTATTATGTAGACCAAAACTGGGAAACTCCCTCTAAGCATATTTGGGTATTTCGAATATATGAAATGTTTCAGATCAACAATTGCACGCATCTGTTCGCTGTACAATATCCTAGACTGGTAACGAAGGACGTCAACATGAGTGTGAATGAGAATGCTGTATTAAGAGAGATTTATCCAATAATATTTTTTCAGGAACAGGTCTTACGAAGAAGATGAAATTAGAGTTAGGTACCTACAAGAAAAAAATTAAGCTTCTTGTAGTATTTTAGTAACTTTACATCGTCTGGTATATTCAATATTTATTTTCTTTGAGTCAAAATTGCTTGGTGCCTCCTTCATAGGAATGAATACAGCCGAAATTCCTAATAACAGCGGTTGGTGGAGTAGGTCACTTCCAATGTTTTCGTTATGGCTACTTACATACAATTTGTTTACATCCGACTACAATGTATCTGTTAATGAATACCTATTAGGAACATGTATATTTCAGTGTAAAAACAGCATCATGTGTTAATAACACATCCCCACTAAAAAAGTTTCTGGCCTGGGGGTCTCACTATACGAACTATGTGTTTTAGAGTTACTGAATCAAAATTGGAGGTCTATATAGCTCCATCAGATATAGGTATAAATATTTCTTTCATCATATTTATCATTTAGTTCTTTATCATATTTTTTCAGCTTATGGCTAAACCTAGATCCTATTTAGCTCGCAAGTGATGGATATTGATAGTTCCCTCTCCCCGTTTCTTAAAACTGAGCTGAGAATTAACCTAAAGCCTTGTAACTTCAAGGTATACATTCGACGTTACGTTTTCGTATGAAATTATCTCTTAGGACATTGGAAGGGATAGCCACTCCATTCCATTCCATCGTTGTTATTTGGCAGCAGAGCCTGGTCAAACCCTTACAATATTGACAGTTCTGATGCCCATCTGAGGCCAATAGGCAAAATGGACATGCTCCGATGTTTAGCTTCTTAGTTCAGTGGCTCGTCTATGTGTTGTAAGTTTATCGCTACAGCCCTTGGAAGGGGAACTATTCCTTTTCATCCTCTCCTAATGAAAAGTAGGCGGTATTAAGTACGTCTCCCTAACGATAATAAGCTACAAAACCTAAATGTATAAGGTCGCAAAAGTTCACCAATATTGACAGATATATGCACTACAAACTGGTGACTCAACAAATATTGGTGGTACCTGCAACCTGGTACCTGATGTATTGAATAATTCGAAGTTGTCGGTGTCACCCTAGTGGTACCACCCAAATAACTTACCTGCATATCACAGGGAAGGCAGTTACACCAAACTGCGAGAGCATTGAACGAAGGAGACAACGCTGGTATCACTCGAAAAAGAACATATATCATGAATAAACATCACTAGTAACTATTCCGAAATGTTTACGCACTAGGTCTAAATAAGGTTATCAAATTTAAGAAACCGCACAGTAAACACAAGTTACCACCTTCGTAAGTTTGAATCCGATCATAACGTTTAAGTACGATATTGTATTGGGCTCATTTTAGTTTCGATACGCTTCGAGGAAGATCAACTAAACGAGAAAGAACTCGCGGATGCGCGTCGCTCGCCTATTAGAAGCTAACTAAATTGGTGAATAGATTGCGTAGTTTATTTTAGTCCGACTGTAGCAGCCAACTGTCTACAACAAACGCCCCACGTTTGACTAGAAACGTTTCAAGCGGAATGCAGCGGGCTCGTGTTTTCAAAGAGATTGTAAGTATATATTTACTTTGTCGCCATTATTTACGTAATACGATTGTTTTCCTTCCGAGTCTAATTACAGGTAGTGAAAACGCTGTTTCTACTTTCGGGAGATGACAATTCCTTTTTCGCACAAAATCAATATTTCCACACAGATTTAAACGGTTAGGGCCATTCGGAAAAACATTCGATTCGTTTCTGTCTGTCTGTCTGTGAGTGTGTTCTGTCGTATACCCGACTTGAGTTCATCAAACGCATGTTTTTCATACTTTTTGATGACCTATCTTAAGTCACTAAAAAGGTCATAACTTCCCTCAAACTACTCTCAAATATCAATTTTGAGGACACCGTTGGAAAGAGCGTCAAATTGTTCACCTCCTAAACAAAATGAGAAAACTTGAACATATCGTAGAAGGTTTATGAAGAAAATATTATTAATTTATTATTTCAATAAGGACCTTTGTCATCGAATAGCAAACATTTTGTATAGGTAACCCTCAGGAACTTTGTCAGTTGACTTTCTAAGGTGCCTTGCTGTGCGTTCTGTAAAATATTTCAGTACTGTGTCGAAATCTGTTTTGGGCGCCCAGTTAGCCCTAAAATTTGGGATGTCGTTTTTTAGAAATTTCGGGCAAAAATCGAATAGGACACGAATTGCCACTTTTTTTTTTTTTTTTTTTTTTCCCTCCTCCCAGGAAAAAACTTGCCTAGAACTTCAGGTAACAGAGGTATTCATTAAGAATTTTTTGGAAGAAAATGGTCAAACGTCAAAAATGTGTTCGGTATCAGATTTATGTATCTAATTTTTTAAATCGACAATTTCGGATTTTCAGGCACTTTCCCCAAGCGCTGAGTTTAAGATCATTCGAGTTCAATGTGGATAGTATCTTTTTCATTTAAATTTTCAACTATTGATGGATTCCTTGTTTGTTGAGCGGAGAGGCTGGAGAAAGTAACTTTGCGATTCTGCTTTTAAACGTTGATTTCCCCTTATAAACCTTCGATTTTCTGCGTTCTAGTGGATTCATTTCAAAGTGAAAATTTGTAGTCTAACACTATTGAGAAGTTGAGATTTTGGGCAAGTTATTTTTTCCTGAAAAGTGGGAGTTACAAAACCTGTTCAAATTGTATGAGCAATGGAAAATAGAAAAGAAATGTATTCTTCATAAATTTTCCAAATTCGATCGTTGGAATAGTTTTCCACTTTCTGGGATTCATGAAAATTACCTCTTTTACTTGGGAGGTCGGAAGTTTGGTGCTCTCTCCAACGATCTCCTCGAAATTGATTATGTATACGAGTATATAGTAGTTAAAGGGAGTTATTGGTATTTTAGTGACCTAAGGTTGAATGTTTGAAAAAACTAAAATCTTCAAAAAATATGACAAACAGACGGATATTAGCTGTAGAACCGGCTCTCAATATCCTATTAGTATGATTCAGAACATACTGTTATATACAAATTATTCCAACAGGCATAATTATTCCGTCAGTTTTTACCCTAAAATAATGTCATTTTCATGGAATGTGAGGGTCATGGGGTTTATACTGTTTCTTATGCCTTTCATTGTTCACCAATCGACACATCAATCAATAAATCATCATTGTTCCGAACATTCTCAAATTTTTTAGAGTAATTGTGGTAGTAAAGGGATGAAATTTAGCTAAGATATGTGTAAAATGACTAACGTTCCCCCACATGGTCATTTACACGACTCATTACGAAAATTCGATGGTCCCACAGACTTCCGTAGAGACCTTCAACTTCAGTGTGTTGAATCGACCCTCATTTTCATCTGTCCTTGACATGATGTAATCGCACAATTTTCGAGAAGCCGACTTCTTCCCTTAAAACAAAAACACTTTCAACTTCATTTCCCCCTTCGAACCCAAATCACCGGAACTGGGTAATGACACTTGAATGGATGTAACAAAGAGCGGAAATAAACCGATATTATGACGAAAACTGGCTTGACGAAAGAACCGAGTGATGGGTCCCCGTCATGGCTCGGTGTATATTAGGCACATATACGCCGGTATACCACTTCTTCCCATATGGCGGAAACTGTAATATAACTACGTTTCATCGGGATATCCTCAGGTCAATAACATTGCAGAAGGTTGATGTTTTCGCCACATCAGCAGGGAAGGCATCATAAACCATTCTTAGGTGGTATAAATCATTCGAAGATCCGACTTGGTAAAATTATGGAGAGAGATATTCTTGACGGAAGACAAACAAATGAAAAGTAGGGTTCCATTCTGATCACAAGAATGAGCATAATTCTTCCGAATTTACATTGAAATGTTTACATTTGGTTGGGAGCGTATCTAAGATATAGGCAGTTGAATGAAACCATCCCAGTGAGGGGGTGGGGTTCTCTGCAACTTTCGGTACAATCAAACCTTGGACATCTGAATCAGTTACTGAAAAATGAAATATTGCAATCAAAATTGTTTCAAGTTATAACGCCCAAAGAACGCCAATCTGCATATTGTTTCAACGGTTCACGCTTTTCCTTCACTACAACAAGTAGAACAGAACATGGTGGATTAAATCCATTTCTAACACTAGAATAACCGCAAATATCAATTAACAATAATCAATAATTATTGTATTACCGGATAATATAGTCATATCTATGGTACGAAGAAATAGCAACATTTCAATGCCGGTGATTCAGGACCACCATTGGTTCATTTGTGATTTTCCACACAATTTTCATCCACTTTGGTTAATAGTATCCAAAACGGAAGGATTATTTTTATTTGAGTTTACTATTATTGAGACATAAACCAACGAATTTTAAGACTGTCAAGATTTTTCCTTGGTCAATTTACCAAGGTTCATTATTGAAAATACAAACCCAAATTAAAATTGAAATTTATCAACTGGTTAACCTATTTTGTATAGGTGAAGAGAGAAATTTATAGCTCAATTAGCTACCTAATTCGCTGACGTTTATAAATTAATGACTGCATACGGGTTGATTCATCACTCGTATCCGGGTTCTTTACAACTAATTGATTACCTGAGCCTGTCATCAACTACAGATCACCCCTTCGCCTCCCAACGCCGCCGTCGTCCGTGATTCCCGTTGCTCCTACGAGCGGTTGGATGCGCCCGTCCTCGGTTTACTACGGAAAAAAACACCTTATTGCCGCAGTTTAATTGGCGTTGAATTGAGATTCAACGGATCGATTACTCATGCCGGTTTCACCAAAGTTTTTAATCGACTTTTACTCAAGTAATTAACTTGTTCACTCATTTATTGGTATTTAATAGTGAATCAATCTTGATTATTAGGAAAAATTATAACAATAATGCACTTGAAACAATAACATACATACAAAAGTTTTCATCCATTTATTTTATTCCTACAAGTATACGTACCCACGGAATAATAAGACCCCATTGGTTTTGTGTTTCTCCGTCAATTTCTGATGGGTCGTATTTTAAAAATGTATGTGCCTGAACATAAAACCGAAAAATACTTGGTAAACTAAAAAAAAAAAAAAAAAATCATTCCTCGTCTAAACTAAAACGGAAAATTAGATCATTTTGGAACTTACCAAAACTATTAATGTTGCAAAGTTGCAAATACCAATATTGCTGTTGTCAAGAAAAAATAATGGTTTATCATAATATGCAGTTCACCTACAAAATTTGATTTGTATCTTAGGCAACCTAATGTTATAACCATCTGCCATCCTAGAACCAACTAACCGCCCAAATTTTGTTGGTTGATGCCCTAGACGACGAATAATACCAGTTCTTAACGCTATCTTTGTTTGTTTTTTGAAATCCTATTTTGCTCCACGATTGTTCATTGTGGTATTTCTGCTATTTAGTGTTATTGTTTTTTGCTAGTTACAAATTTTGTTAGTATTTCCCAATCTAATGGACTAATTGTGATGTTAGTTTGGTTGATTTGTGCTGAAGAACGTGCCACAGGGCATTGGTACTTAAGAACGAGTTTGAGGAAAATGATGCAGATTTTTCTATTCAGATTCCGAGCTCGACAAAATTGATTTCGTGACATAAAAATTTGAAAAACACCATTGTAATTGTCACTTTCTCCAGTTTCAATGAAAGAAAATAGTGCATAAAGTGACAAAATTGAAAGCAGGGGCCTTTAAATAAGTTACCTAAAATGTAAGTTTCTTTATGGTGTTATCCCTCCAGATATACAGGAGGCAGTATATTCTTTGCTATGCAAGACGCACTAGTATTTCTTTCTCACAATATTCAAATTTCGGTGCATGTTTTCGCTTGAGCGAAGTCCTCGCGTCCCCTTCAATTGTTGATACCCGACATTAGTGCATGAAAACAACAGTATTAACAAACTAACTGTGAACATAAACAACACCCGTAATGATAACAGAAAATAAGGAGTGAAGTAGAGAAGTAAGTAATAAAGCAAGCTGGAATAACAAAAACGGGAATAGAAAGAAAAATGAAACAGTTGTTGCTTATCACTAATTTGACAGACAAGTGCCCTCTTCATGTCGTCTAAATGAACTTTTGAAATTTAAATAGAAATTTTATGAAAACGCAGTAAGTCGATGTTTACTGATAACAGTGTAACCGTTGATTGCATTGGGTAAACCCGTTTGTTTCAATTCAGCGTTCGAAACCCTGGTCCACTAAAACAATGATCCACTTTAATCAATGATTTACTTTAACCATGGTTGGAGATTATTGGTGGAACCGTCCCGCAGTCATCAGTGCCTTGATCGTTGAAGGACTGGCAAAACTACAGAGCTGTTAGCAATACGAAAATTTGCAACTGCGAAGTAACAGGTTCTACTAATAGTAGATTTCAGTTGCCGATCATCTTTTCTGGACAGATATATACCTAGAGCAGGTGCTAATACGTCCCGAATGTGTGAGCGAACACTGCTAAACGTTGGACACCTTGTTAGTTCCACAGCTTGAGGTCAACAACCTGTTCTACCTTGTTTACCTTATATACATAATAGAGTTTCATCCTTTTTCCGTCAGTCTCCGTTTTTGGATTAACTCTTTACACCTATGTATAATTAAATTATACATTAAAGCAGGCCCCTCAAGTTTTATTGGTTTACGTTCCAAGATGCGTAATATCCAATTAAAAACGGATGTACAGGTACATAGGTCTATGTTCTGATGAATGTATGTAGTAAAAAACGAAGCTTTTTTGTGAAACTCTTCCACGTAATTTAGACCAATGGTGATGTTTTGCAATTCGTTATTAACATCATTTGAATGAATGGAGTAAGCCCATCCTGATCGCAGTCCATTCTCTGTTCACTTAACGGCTTGAACTTCATTAGGAAAAATAAGGTATACAAGTACGTGAATTAGACTTGGTATCTCCATGATTGAAGTGCGAGTATCTACAAACAACCGCCCTCCAAATCATCTCTTTATGTAAATCCCTCCAAATATCGGTAACTAGATTCCCATTTCTGCAAGCAACTAAAAGTATTTTCATACAATACAGCATGAATGGTTGAATCAGCTGATGAAACTTTAGTGGAATTCTGTCTTCAGGAAACCGATTTTATTGTGTACTGCATATTTTATATTCACGGACAAGCTGAAGAGTGGGGCAGCAGATGCCGTTTAGCGGAAGGACTGAGCTAAGCGGCGTGCCTGGCGGCATCCCACATATTTTCATGTTGAATGCAATCACTAGACATGTTGGCTCGAGATGCCGAGTTCAGATAATGTACCAAAGACTTCGTTTGATGTAGGTAGATCAGCTATTGATGTAGAGCGGCTGTATTAGATACAAAAGTAATAAACGTCCGTGTAATATTCATCGTTTTACTTATAGAGAGTTGTAAATTGTAGGTATTTCATCAGGTTCTCCTTGGCCTCTTCCTTGTCTACGCATTTATATTTTGATGATGCACCATAATTAGTTTTAAAATTATAGACCAGAGATCACCGTAGAATAGCTGCATAATGAAGAAATAACAAACCTGAAAGTAGGAATATGCAGCTTTTGCTTCCGAGTCTACCAAGGTAGCGGAAGCATTGTTTTCACTTTCGGAATGTGAAAATTTGTTTGTCTCCAAAATCAAAAATTCCACTCGCATTTTGCGTTTTAGACCTTTCTGAACAATTTTGGTTCCGTGTCTGTCTGTCAGCAAATCCTTGTTACGGGCAAAACTACACGAAGTTATAGTCCGTTTTTGATGAAATTCTCAGGGATTGTGCGGGTTGGGGTGTAGATGGTCCCCTATAGGTTTCATGACCTCCGGATCAATAGTAGCCTCTGCGCATGCGCAAGATATATACAGCCACTGTGCGGAGGGATGACGGCAGTTGGGTACTTTTCAACGACGCTGCAGTCAACCCAACATTATTTGATCCGTCATTGAACGATGCTTATATTTTATTTTTAGAAATGTCATAATAATTATTTATCAATTCAGTCATCTATCCATTCAGCGTCAATGTCAATTTTTATTATTAGATATATTTTGTAGTTTGTTCAATAGTTGAACATGCCTACCTTTATTTTCTCAAGTTATGCTCCTGCATAACAATAAATTTACCCTAATTCAATATTTACCTCGCCTAATTGAACGAAGTTCTTAGTCAATAATAATTTTCAATGATCTATACAGTCATGTTATGGATACGAGGAAGCTATGTGCCACACCCACTTGGAAGACGTTTTTTTGTGTAGCCCTCTGATGTTTTTTTGTTCTGACGTTTTTTTGTGTAGTCCTCTGATGTCACGCCATAATCGCATGATTTGTCAAATCCATTTAAATTTGACAATGACGGCCGAGGCAACATTCGATGCTCAAAGATTGTATCGACATGTTACACGAAAATCAGTCTCAGTTTTCCATTTGAAACGATACAGAACTAATCATCCATCATTTTTGAGCTGCCTGAATTCCTCAGTAGAGAACCTACGATTCACCACCCTGACCGGACGGACCGGTTCCCTTCGAAATGGGTCATCCCGGCCGGAGCGTTTCACAATACTCCGCATCCTCCTGTTTTGCGTATCATCACCGTTCTACAGTTTTACACACAGAGATTTTTCCTTGGACATGTCAATGATCTGTGGGTACGGTGCGAACACATTGAAGAATATAGTACATTCTGCACAGAAGTACATTTTTAAATGAAAATTTCTGACGAAGAAAGAAAGTAAGATGAGTTGCAATGCTTCATGGATTGTGTGCACTCAAGACGGTAATAATTTTTATCAGATTGCAATTAATTTTCCCTAGTTTTTTTTTCCAAACAACTTTATTGTAAATATATATTACAGTACAGTTTAGCGCAATAGTCATCAAAGAGAGGTTGCCCTCATAAACATGATGCAAGTTACTGCCCAGTGACAGCCCTTGCGTAAATTTATGCGTTATTAAACAAAATTATTGAATTTTATATCATAATAAGCTAAAGAAAGGAACTACGTGTTTTAACAATGTTTAACGAGTGAATATTTGAACAATTTCGTCGTTTCGGGTGGTGAATATTCAAAGCAAGTCAGGAGGCCTCTTGCGTTTGAGCCTTCGTTGGTCCCTGGGTGGTGGTGGATTGCTGGTTATGTGGGTTAGTAATTCGTTATGATGGTTGATCATTGATCTATGAAGTTGTTGGTATGATATAGGCAGTATATCAGCGACCTCTGGGATGTTGAGGTCCCGATGTATAGAAACATTCCTCATGTACCAGGGTGCTCCTGCTATGGTTCTGAGAGCTCGGTTTTGGTATGTTTGCACCCGATTTATTGTACTGTTGCATGCCGCACCCCAGATTTGTCCTCCATAGAGCCAGATTGGACGAATGACGGTGAGGTAAATCTGTCGCTTAAGGTGGAGTGGAAGATTCGATTGTTTATTAAGTAGGAAAAACAGCTGCCTTAGGCGTTGCCTTGCACGGGTTAATACATTGGTAATATGTTCGGACCATGTCAACCTACTGTCGAGATGTAGCCCAAGGTATCTTACTTTGTGTTGGAAAGGGATAGGTGTAGCGTTCATTGTAATAGTTCATTGTAATTTTCCCCAGTAACATACAAAGCTTCCAGCTACATAAATAGTAATTCGGATGGTTAGCGGTGACCAAGCCCCTCTCCATCAACCCTCCCCTTGAACGTTATGGATGGGTAGTGTTCGGTGAGGTGATGGAATGGATCAGCTTCCCCTTTCAAGGGCTGAGGCTGTGCGTCTGTATTCTAAAAAGATTCGGGTCTACCATTGCTCAGATGTATCAGTTTCAAAAAACGGGAAGGGATAACCAACCATACCCATAGCTCCTAACTACAAGAAAAACACACGGGTTATAGAAAGAGAGCTGTCTATTACATAAAATTGAAGAATTATAAACCTTAAAACGATTGATTGATTGTTCCTTGAACGATGGAAGTTGTTAGTAGGTAAATTGTGTATCAATTAAATAACTCATCTCCTAACACGCGTTAGCCCATATTGGAGATTAATTTCCATCCTCATATTTATTTGATATATGTTTTGATACTTATTACTTTTGTATTTTGGCAGGTACTTAGTATGTTTGAACTTGCCATGCTTTAACTTGGAAATAAACAATTATAAAAAGAAAAAATTTAGAATTTTAAGTCATCATCAAACAGAACAAAAACTTGTTGTTTATAACTCTCGAATTTGGCTAAATAAACTACATTTCTTTTAAAACCCCTGTAGTTTTCTTGACTTTTAGTGCGCCTACCTACATTCCTTCTACACTTTAATCCTATAATAGGCAACGTCGAACTGACAGATTGCCCGGGTGAAGTTGGTTTATCACTTGCAATAAGTAAAGAACGTTTGACATTGTTCCTTGGAGCACCAACCCAACATTTGCATTCGTTTCGGTCTTTTACATCAAATAATAACTAATCCCAGGCGTTCAGATGAAGTTCTTTGAAATAAATATCATGTTCTATATCAGTTCCTAATTAATTAGCGCTGAAAATTTAGAAAGCAAGCAATTTAGAGATCGTCAAGGTTGTTATTGCACTTGTCATCTCAACATTTTATTCTTTAGTTTGTTCTTCCATAACATTTTTGCTAATATTTATATAACTTAGATAAGTTGCTGCACTTTCATCTATTGTTTTCAATGAGGTATCTTCAGTCAGCTGCCAACAATTAAGGTTGGATTCGGAGTAGAGACGAAGGCAGAGAGAGCAGTGACCCTGAGGTCGTTCTTGTGGTAACTCGAAGGATGAGAGTCGGCCTGCAGTCTTAGCATTTGATACGAACGATAGTTGAATTGGAGATGAGAAGGGAGGGTTGGTAAACGTTTTGTAGTTATATTAAGATAATGTGCCATTGACCCAATGCTCAGAGTAGAAGTCCTACTTAACGTAGAAAATACAAAAATGATTATCTTATTTGTAATGTTTGTTTCTTGTCCCTCAGTTTTAATCATTTAACGTTTGAAGGTGGATTCCATATTTGCAAATGTCCTTCCGGCGAACACCCGCAATATGGAAAAACGATCTAACTAGGTCGGTAAAATTACTTTATGAGCGATGCTTATAAGAAATTGTATACTGATTAAAATATTTTAGTACCTCCGCCGATACACCTAAAATCTCCCCTTCGAGCTATTTTTTCCGTAAAACCTAAATCAGTCATTTTCTTTGTTCCATTTTCCCATATTAGCCTTTTTAGTGTAAACTACCCACTTTAGCCTTTTCTAGTGTAACAGCAAAGTTGCAAAGCGTTAAATACATGTTCTACCAAAACAATTCAAATATACCATTAAATGGGAGAGTGATTGAATTCTATCCAAAGTTCCTAATTTGGGCAAAATGCCTTTTTTTACGCATTTTTGAGAAAATGGAAATGACAGATGAACTGATAACCTACAAGTGACCGCCAATTCCAACACCACAAAACCTGACGCGATACCTACACGTGTATGAGCGTTTTGAATTCACAAATATTTATAAGCTATTCACTGTTTTAATAATACGACACCATTTGGTTTTCTGCTTTTTATTTTATTATTATTACATAATTAATGGTATTTGAAAAATATTGTAGAGCTGATTAGAAAAGTGAAACATTTTAGACTAAAATTATTGTTTTTTGTTCTTTTATTTGCATTTTCTACCACGAAACGCAATCGGAAGGAGTTGGTGAGCGAGAGGTTTCCATTTAAAAAAAAAAAAACAGGTTTCAATAAAAATTAATTCGACATTAAATGAACAAATGAACTTTTCACCATTCGAATTTCGAAATGGGAGATCCAGTAACTCCATGAAAAACACTCATATAATTATTTTGATCATACACACATTTGGTCACGCCATTCGACGGAAAGAAAATACATGACTTTATACTTTTGATTTAGAACTAGAGAAAAAATAAACGATCGTTTCATCACAATCATCAACGCACTGCGATGTTTTCATGTTACTCTATCGATATACCGCTCGTCGGATCGAAAGTGCCGCAGTATGAATAAGTTCGCTAGACGCTACTTCCCGAAGAATCTTTCTGATTCCCAGTCATTCAAAACACACCATTATTCTCCGCGAAATTTCAATTTGATAGAAGTCATATTTATGGCGTGGCGGTTTCGGTAAAGACAATGACAGTTTTGGAATGTTTCCACAAACACGACCTTGACAATTTCCTCCAATGCTACTACTGCACTTTTAGTGGGTTTTGAAAATGCAATTTGATACGGCCTTCCAAGAGAATAAGTGGGTAGAAAGAAAATTTTGTGATCAAACGAAACAGGTGAGCAACTGGGGCCATTAAAATGACGTTGAACAAACATACTAACCTGTTTTCTGATCTTCTCGCTCGATTAGAAAACACACCACCTACAGTTTAGGGCGACTCAAAAGTGAGGCTGCTTGCTCGTGAGTCACTGCTACCACCAAAATAAGGACTTCCTGGAAAATCCCTGTTTTGTTCCTAAGGAACACATTCTTTTTGGGCCATGACGTTGACCCTTGACTAAAGTGACCTGAATAAAGTGCAGCGTTAGGACATTAAAAACTTGAAGCAGGGGTTGAAAAACTATTGACAGCTGCTCTTCAGATGTATGTAACTAAAGACGAGAGAATTTTCAAGTAATTTTGAATCTCAGGAAGAATATATGAAAAACCAATTCGATACTGTTGCAGTTCATGGCAATGAAAAATAAAGGGTTTCTGAACCCTAAAAAACATGGAAATTATATTAGCTTCTGAGGGTTCTCTATTGATCAATAAATTTATGCAGATAAGGGGAAAAAGTTGAGTCAAGCGATTTTGAACGGAACAGCGTGCCATTTACACAAATTTGCCCGTAGTTTGAGAATCACCCATTAAAGACTTGGTCGAACTCAGAGCAGAATTGGATTGAATTGAGATCCCGTTTCTATGGTACCGGTTCCTATCTGTTGCGCGCATTTTAATCCGAACTCCTCAGACTCGTCCTCAGACGACGTGAAGAGGGAGCTTCTCAATCAACGCAACGCATAATTTGGATTCCGCCTTCCCTCCCGTTCCGAAGTCGACGGCGACTTTTAATAGATTCTACAGCCCTGGAGTCCGTTATTTCATCCTATTTTAGGCTCCTCCGCTACAAAAAACGCAACCTGAAGTTATTCGATGTTTTCCTCCTGGTTAATGAAGCGTTTCCGTTCGACGATTTCGTCATCCTTGACCGTTTAAAGAACTAATAGCAAAAAAAAATATTCCGAATACTTATATCGCAAATTATCTCCGTTACATAATGTTAGGTTGTATAAGAAAGTTTGATTAATCAATCAACCAAATACTATCAATACATTCCACTTTATACCTCCTTAACAAACTCTTATAAATGACAAGATTTCAGTAAATAAAGCGGTCAGATTACACTCCGTGTCACTATTCGCATTGCAGAAGCCCGTCAAACGACGTTCGAATCCGATCGTCCGAGTTCGTTGCTGGTAATCCTTAATACCACCGCATTCTCATCATTTTCTAATCAATTTTTCATTGTAAAGTCCAGTGAAGTCGAAAAATATTTTAACCTATGGACGTTTGGAGATATGCAGGAATTCGTGGGAGCCGTTGGCTACAGTGTTTCGAGACCTTTCAAAACCTAATGAAAGCTTTAAAAACCATATTGATAACTTGTTAAACCAAATAGAAAACATATCAAAAGAAATTCCGATTTTTCCAACAAGGATTCAGAACGTTCTTAACCGAATTAACACCAAAAGCTAGCCGGAGCTGAGAGCGACTCATAACATAGCAATTCGACAGTTAGCTATTCTTGAGAACACAATGCAATCTCAAGTAAATTTAGCCTTCACATCCGCGATCTTACAGTATTCGACTGTGGATTAGAAGGGAGTGGGTTACGGACTGCTGGTTGGCATTACAAATATATGTAGGTATATAAATTAATTATTTTTTAATCATTTGTTATTAAGACTGACTCTCAATACACCCCTAGAATCTTCTCCTGAATAAATAATTTTTCTTAACGTTTACACTTTTCAACGTCTTTTGATGGTGTTCTTACATCAAAACGCAGACACCCTAGATTTGTAATAGATTCCGATATATTTAATCTATGCGTTACTACGAGGATTGATTTAGTAGGTATATTTTCCTCGTATTTTTGATATGCGAGCATTGAGCAACGCTTGAACGGAAGATTGAGGAAGTAGGATCCCAACTCCGGCTATCTTCTCGTGAATTAATTCGAAATCATTAAAAACTATTTGGGAGCTTTTCAAATAGATTGGAGAAAATTAATCGATTATTTTGATGCATTCATGGAATCTCAATTGTAAAAATACTGGTTAAGTGAGGACATGATAACATTGAATGACCATTGTGTACAAGAAGAGACTGACGTCCATTGACTGTATTGATTTTAAGTAACTTTCGTTAGGAAAACATAACTAATCCAATTGACATTAGGATAGTGCTCATACTCTTTATAAATATATACCTACAAATTCTTCCCGCTTTAAATCGTCTAAAATTCCCTATTGTCATGATAATCATGCCGATCCCTAAAACATCAATCACAAAAGGGGAGCCCAGTAATGCATTTATCAATTTACATGTACTGCACACTACGACACCAAAGAATTCCACGTAGAAATTTTCCCTAATTATTACCTTAAATGTCTGGATTAAAGGTGTGCTGCTCCCTTAGGATATTCTGCAACCGATCGCTTTTAATTTATCATCTTTCCAGCCACCCAAAGGATAAGCGTGGCGATAAATGAACCGATTTAGTTGCCGTGCCCAGGACTTTACATATAAAACTACATAAAGTGACGTGAAAAATACTTTCTTCTTCCGTTTATGGTTTACCCTCCAGCGACAGAGATCCAAGAGGTTTATATCCAAAGGATTTAGAGACGCCATCATTTTCTCAAAATGGAAAACGACTTGGCCTAAAATGTGATGGCCTTTAACGCACTCCTACCCGCCAACTTGACTTTTGGAAAAGGGGGAGAAATGCCCATTTGAGTCGGAGGAGCCCCCCCGGTTGAGCCTTTTAAAATGTCAAGGTGGGAAATGAAGCGACATTAGTTTGGGAAGAAAGAAACCCGATTTTCCGAGAAACAAAGGAGCAGGGAAGTTACCTGATAAAAGGGTAGGAGGGGGCTAAATGCGTTTATAATTTAGCTTCTTGAGAATTTGTTTGGATCGATGAAACACGCAATTTGTTTACCATGACTGAGAGTCCCTGTACAAGTTATTTCAAGTCCTTCCTAAATTAGAAGTCGGTAAAGTATACCCCGTTCCTTTACATTAAATTAACATAACTTTTCAGCAATGTTAAAAGATCGATGTATGTTTCAATACCTACAGATGGAATGACGATTAATGTGCATCAGATTATGTATACACTCAGAATTGTTATGAATAAACCCGTACACGGTGTGAGATCTGCAGCACTCCAACCAAGTGCTAGTTGGGTAACCTCAGTAGTTATCATCCTATGTCCTCCATCAAACACCTACCAAACTTTTCTAATGCCGGCTACAGTACGCTTGACTATTTTTAGTCAACCAGGCCCCAAATTCTCTAGCAGACTGATGACAGCAACATCAAAATATGGAGTCTTCAAATGAGTTCCTTCATGTTTGCTTGAAGAAAGCGTTGATAGACTCCTCCATAACCTGATCAACAGTGTGAACAATCACTGGAGCCTGATCCCCAAACGTCTGGTTAACAGATTGAAGCAATATTGGAATACCTTTACGTTAAAAGCCTGTTTCACGTCTGACTAAATAAAGAAATGGTGGAAAGCCACCAGGATTCTTTACTTTAATGCCCCATTTCACGTCTGCCTGAAGATAGTAATGGTGGAAAACCATGGAATGGTGAACCAACGTCCGAACCATATCTCCTATCATCTAGTTGACTGTGAAAGGAACGGTTGAAACCACAAGGATTCTTCATTTTGAAGGAATATTTCACGTCTGACTAAGGAAAGCCATGGCAGAATATCAGCAGGATTCTTCATGTTACAGGCCTATTTCATATGTGCCGATAGAAGAACTGTGGACCAACGCAAAACCCCCTCTCCTCTAGTTAACTGAAGTAAGCAACCTAAATAACCCGGAAGTTTACTTGCAAAGGGATTCTTTTATGCCTCCATAGAGCAACGATGGAATGTTCTCGAGATTTTTCATACTCAAATTTTAGAATCTTGTATTTCCTTCCAATATATGTATTCCCTCCCAATATTAGGAAGCAGAGTAGCCACAATCAAAAGTTAGATCTTTGCAATGTTGTGTGACTCATCTGATCTGCTGACTTAAGGTCCGAGTTCAGAAGATCATCATGGATTGGAAACGAAATTCTACATGCGAACATCCATATACGCTAATAGTTATGAGAGGTTTGGTTCATACGATATGAACTGTAAATTAAGATTCCCTTCGGGAGTTAACATGGATACCATTTTTTTAAATGATGATAAAGCATATCCATTTGATACTATGATTACGTAAGAAAGTTTTCGTTCAACAATTACTCTGCAATGACTTTCTCTAATACAAGTCTAATTATGCTTTTCGTTAGTTTTGCACTGTTTCTAAAAATATTGTTATCGATAGATACACTTTCCCTGTTTACTCCCAAGAAATGTTCATGGCTTGGAACATATCTCCTATGAAACATGACCTAAAGTCATTGAACGGTATAAGAACTAGTGGAAATGAAAGATGAATTTTCTTGCGATTCGTAAGAGCTTGATAGTGAGGTATATATCTCAAACGCGGCGACCGAGTTACCTCACTCCTTCGGTGTTTCAAGCTCACGATTTCGTCGTAAATGAAATGATAGAACAACTATACTTTTAATTGTTTTCCCCATTTCTTGGTCACGAATCTCGAGCGGAACTTTGTGGCCACGCTTTATCGTCAGCTTTGTAATTAATATTTTCCCCAACCTCACAGATTGTGACGTACATCGAGATTCCCCGTTATGAGGGGTGTCGGATGTTGAAATTGAAATGTCACGCTTTTGAGCGATGTGAAGAAATCCTCAGGCCAAATCATTTGATGTTTTTCATACTAGCAACATTGTTTTAGTTTTAACAGCATCTTGGTTTATTATTGTCAATAATAAATCTTTGTAATACAAAAAGATGAGATTCTAATCCCTAATTCCCCTTCCAAATGAGCCATTTCTCGTTTCAAGATGGGTAGGATCCAAAAATTTAGTATAAACGCTAAAAATCGTTTCACAAATTTCTGTATGAGATGTCACGTAAATCACTTATGTTTATTAGATGTACCTAGTCTGTAGTATTATCTAAACATAACACTTACATAACGTGTAGCTGCAAAATGAGCACCTATTATATTTCACCTCCTTAGACCAATTAGGAAAGAAATTAGCCTCAAGAGTGTTTCTTTGGGGAGTGTGTCCCCATACATTATATTCGACTTCGAGATGTCCCAATGTAGATTTCATGACTTCGTCATAAATGTAACTCTGGAAAATCCAACACTTCATCTAGCCCTTCAGTACCTGAGTAGCTGAAGCTGATGCCGAAATACCTACAATGGCTCAATGCTTTCAACAGACGTTGAAACACACGAAACATCCTTACCTACGTTTCACTTGTACGCAAATATATATATGGTACTCCCAAAAAAGGATAACCCTACGGGTTTTCGTAGAAACGTCATCTCTGAACTTGTTTTCTTACATTGTGTAAGTGGACTGTATAAATTTAATGGTCGATAGTTCGGACTCTAGAATATTGTTGAAAATTCCCAGGGCTTAACAGATGAGTCGGAATTGCCCCAAATAAATATTCCCCGTAAATGAATAAATGAAGGGCCCGAAATGTGGAACTTTGGAGATGTTTAGCATACAGTAATATGATACAAAGGAGAATGAAGGAAGTACATGAGGGTTCTGACCTGATCACGTGCACGGAGTCTTCCTCGTAAGTGGGGAGTCTTCCTGCAAAAGGAAACACAACTGTAATTCTGAAGAAACAAGACTACATTGAAAAAACTCTTAAATTCCTGAGCGATAATAACTGCAATGTTTTCAAATCGGATCCAACTGATAACTATCAAAAGATAATTCGAAAAGAAGTTATCAAGTCCGAAAATATTCTCAAAGGAACGTACAAACCAAGCTTTGTAGAAATGAACCCACATGCGCCTAGGTTATCTTGTCTCCCCGAAATTCGTAAAGTAGGAACACCAATGAGACCAGTTGTTTCTTATATTGGTGCCCCAGCTTGCAAATTGGCTAAAAAACTAAATACGTTGCTCAGAAATAGAATCAACTTTCGGCCACAGAATACGGTTAAAAATTCACTAGATTGGGTTTCAAAAATTAAAGATATTCAGCACCTCCAAATGCCAAACTTGCTTCTTTTGATGTGGTGAACCTATTTACCAATATTGATGTCGCTAAGTGTAAAGATGTGGTAAATGGGCTTATCCATGATTCTAATCTCGATGTTTTTGAAAAGAATGAACTCTGTTCGTTGATGTCTGTTTGTATGGGTCAGAATTATTTTCTATTTGAGGATCAATACTATACTCAACCTGGGGTAGCGATGGGTTCTCAACTATCTCCTTTGCTTTCAGATATTTACATGGATCATCTTGAGAAACAAATCTTTCGAAAATGTAAATTAAGTAACATTTTGTATTGGTATAGATACGTAGACGACATGATTATTTTATGGACAGGAACTGAGAGACAACTAAATTCTTTTCTGGAAAAAATCAACAATTTGGATCCTTTCATCAAATTCACCCTTGAATTTGGTGGAAATAAGTTAAATTTTCTTGACTTGTCTATCTCATTGATTAACAAAGGCATGATTTCTCCATTTATAGAAAAAATACCTACAGTGATATAACTATTCATAGCACTTCAAATCATCCTTTAGTTCATAAACATGCCGCCTTCCATAGTATGATCAATATCAATGAATGATCAACATTTATTGAAAGAAAAATCTGTTATTAAAAGTATAGCCGTAAGTAATGGATATGGGGGAGAACTTGTTGATTCTATTTGGAATAAGGTTCTTAGGAAAAAGAGTAGGGAAGGGGTGTGTAATTTAGTGAGAGAAATTGAGTTGGAAGAGAAAAATTGGATTAGTATACCTTATTATGGGAAAATTTCGGATAAACTCGGTGAGATTCTGTCGTCCAGGGGTTTCAACGTTGGGTTTTAAGAAAAAAATAATCTCAAATCTTCTTAGGGTTCGGTTAAAGATAAAATTGACGTTCAGGATAAAAGTGGGGTTTATAAACTAAAATGTTCATGTGGGCTTGAGTACTGTGGTCAAACAGGTAGGAAATTTAGGGAACGAATAAAAGAGCATGAAAAGGATTTCAGGGATAAAAAAGGTGATTCTGTCTTTGCAAGTCATCTGAATGAATCCAATCATAGCTTTAATTTTGATCTGATAAACAGGCAATATGTAGAATTTCTTCACTTTTGCCCAAAGGGAGTTATGTTGGATGTGCTAGAAAAATTCGAAATTGTCAAGAGTGATAGGTCAGGAAAATGTTTAAATGATGTCATTCCTCAAAATATTTCACCACTATTGGGTTCTTTCTTGCAATAAGTTTGGCTCCGCCTCTCCATAATGATACTATTTGTGCCCCTTTCACTTTGTAAGCTTTGAGTGGCATTGGTTGGTCCTCCTCGCCCCTTTCACTTCTTTGAGCCAATAGAATTCAATCTCCTCTCACTTGATCCTATATAAGATATGCTTTCTGTGACGTACTGTGGCGGTTAGTCATACAGGAATGAGAGTAGAAACGTGAATGTCTTTCTTGAAGGAACTGTAGGAATAGAAATAGTTGAAGAATGGGGCGTTAAGGTGCGATCCAAACCAAAGTTTCCTCAATCCATTTAACTCATCTGTGATAAAGTACGCAACTTTAAATATGAATGTGTTGTAATTAAGATGGCGGTTAATCATACAGGAATGAGAGTAGAAACGTGAATGTCTTTCTTGAATTAACTGTAGGAATAGAAATAGTTGAGAATGGGGCGTTAACGTGCGATCCAAACCAAAGTTTCCTCAATCCATTTAACTCATCCCAGCCAAGGATAGGTAACTATTCATCTCTACCACAGTTTTATAGGGAACTGAACGTTGAACAACGAATTTCCTATACATATGGATCCTGATATTCGCAGTCTTAGAAGACTTTTACAACTGATGTGGGGTACACTGCCAAAAACAGCAAAGAAAGTTCGAGTTGAGAACACTAGGTATGTACCTACCAGGAACATATTTAAAAGAAAAACAGGTTTTAAGTGTGAAGACATGAATATTACAGGAACTTATTTTTTCAAAAAACTATATCTCAGCAATGAAATGGGGTAAGAAAGAGCGGTTGGTGGGATTCTACAACAAATTTGATGTACCAAAAGGTTGACTTCGAGACATTTCTTGATACAAATATCCTTTTCACAGTAATTATTGGATAGATGTAAGAAAACACGTTTGTCTGTTGTGGATAATAATCAAAAGCTACGAAGATCGCCGATCGGCTGTGGATCATTGCTTCTCGTTACCTAATGACGAATAGTGATATTTTATACGGAGCCTGTAGTTATTTATTTGAATATTAGAGGAAAAGGGAGAAAATTAACAATAGGGCATCCGTTGGAAATTAGTGGGGTAAAGATGAGTGTGAAAACCTCACACATTTTACTGCCCACCTAGTTATCAATGTTCTAGCTCGTATTGTATTTTCATTGTACAAATATATTGCATTATCGCTTATAAAACTTGTCTAACTAGTTTAATGCATGCTTACGAGAAATAACAATCAAAATTGTTGGGGTTAACCTCTACCTGTAATAATTTCTGACCACGAGCCCCTTATCCGAAATCGATAGCGTGTTTGGGTGGAATTCAACCCTGAACGCACAGAAGTTGAAGCCCCAAGTTCCGTCCTGTTCCGCGGAAATTGTTTCCGTGATTAACTTCGCCCCTGTAACTTCAGTGGCCGTTGGAGGTTGATTGGCTCCGAGTAGGAGTCTCGTTCACGCTACATCTTATCAGGATTGCGGTAAAATTTTGCGGATAAGAAAACTTCAGAACTCGGTTCAAAGCCTCAAGAGGAAAATTGGTCCCATTTCACACTAGTGGATGAGTAGAGGTTTGACAGTTTCGATATGAAATTATCCTCTCAATAGAATTATGAATGACGTCATTCTCACAACCGATAAATTTTTTGATATAGCAATTTGGAAGCTGAACATACCTAATCATAAACGTTAGAAAACGTTTTTCAAATCCTTCTCATTCCGCTCACCGAAGTTCAGAAATCAGTTGGTACTGAAATGCAAAACCCTAAAGAATGAAATGAACTCGAAATAAAATCGAAGGTTTTGAAATAAGGATTATTATTTATTACCTAGCAGATTTTATTTTACAAAATCTCTTGTTTTTCCAAGTTCGGAGTCGCCAACGTAAACGTGAATGGGAATTCTTGTGAACATTGAGTAATCCCTTGATAAAGTAAGAAGGTAGAATAGCTGACATAGTTCGAATAGAACTCCCTAAATCCGTTCGTCAGAATCCCCGGGAATCGTCTGGAATTCCCTTTGCGGGAATTTGCAGATCGACGAACGGATACGCTGATAATCTAATAAATGAGAGCGAATTTGACCAGACAGCTCTCAGAATCACAGAATCTCAAAAGAAATGTTGACTGTCAATTTCAATTTTCTTTCCCCTTCAAAACTGATTGCAAGATTTCTGCAACTTTTGTTAATTCAGAATCACACAATTTTAAACTCAATATCAATGAAGAAACTGCAAAAATGTATGTCCTATGAAACATGTTCCAACGCTCTATCCTATCAATCCTCCTTTTTTATTTCTCTGCTGAAAACTGGATTGCCTGGCCGTGGGGAGAAGATCCAGGCCCAGAGGGCTGAAATGGACGTACCCATTATGAAGTAAAACCTGTTTATAGACATTCCTATTGTTTTATCAATATTATTTCCATCATAACATCGAAGTTATTTAGCATACAGATAAGGGTAATATCTCATAGTTTACCTCACTCGATATTTATAAATGCGATCGACGCAAAAGCAAGAAAAAGAGTGTATTTTCAGTTGACATGTATTCGCAAAGCATTCAGAATCTTTAACGTTAGCCACATATATGTCATTTTGAAAGGAGGATCATTAGAATGAGGTTGCCATGTTGGAACTGAGAAATTATTTTCAGCTATTGATAGCCTATTACTTCGAGCGCTCCGCACACATTGAGATGCTGGCCATCAATGGAGTCAATTCCACAGAGGAAATAGTTCAGGGATTTCACCAATACTATCGTGTGAAGGTGTCCTTGGAGATAGACATGTCGTTCGGAAGCAGGCCATTGCGGTTTGTCCTGACAGGTTTTTTGGAACCTAAGCTTTTCTAAGCATCTCCCACCATATGCCTGCAGACAATTCCCACTGTCTTCCTCCCAACATCTTCAAGAAACGTGCCTTAATCATACTTTTAGCCGTGTGGTGATTGATTTGACTATTCACTTGCGGTAACTAGGCTCCTTCCTTCAATGAGTGATCCCCCCTCGTCGACACCCAGGAATTCACTGAATCTTTTAAAACAGCTGGCTCACCGATTCTCTGAAAAGACTTGCCAGAGATTGTTCCTCTCGCATTTTTGATCGCAAACAACCAGGATGGCAGCCTTTAAGTCAACAAACAGATCAACACAGTTTGCTGTAATGAGCCTGATGCAGTTTTTGAGGGCAAGGACAATGGCCTTAATCGAAGTTGAACTCTTCCATCGAAGTTTAAGGACTGGTATTCCTAGCTAGAAACCCAAAAACAGCTCTGCTCCCGGATTTCGCCTTGTTTGGACAGCTGATCCATCTGTATAGGTGTGCAGCCAAGAATGGTTGGGGTAACTCCCAGCTAACTATTGTCTCTTTGCTAAGTTTTTATAGAGATTTTGCTTCTCGTGATTCTGAGAACCAGATTTATAGCTGTACATATTAAAGTCATATTAAATGTAACTGTATTTTTGGGAAGAATTGTTATGTAACGAAACATATTCAACTGCCGGAGATGAACCCCCTATTACTCAACCTGGCTTTTGTAAACAGAGCGATAACCCTGATTACACCATGCATCCTTCCCGACGTTACAGGCTTTTGTGATTTTTTTTTCGTGTTTGTTTTTTTTGTAGGTTTTTCGAACGCAACAAAGCTCTCGCTCTTCGAACAAACCTCGAGCCGGTCAATTCTGTTTTGTATCAGCGGAAGAAAAAAAAGAATGGTTGGAACGATGAACCAATCGAATCGATTAATCACAGTTCCCTTTTTACACGCATCCTGCCGTTCATCTACCTAGTTTTCACTACAATGATGTTTTTTCTTATTTTCATGCGGCGTCCCACAGGAAAAGTTTGGCTGAATAGAGATGCGCCGTTGGCCACGTGGCTCAAGATTGCATCATTTCACGTCGGAGTAGAAATCATGTCCAAAGACATCTTTTGGGGTTCTCGCTTCATAGAATGGCAAGAGTTTGAGGTTGATGTCCTCGATGGGAACACAAAATAAAATACCTCAACTTGTTGTTTTACAAATTCGAGTTACATTCTAACGCACAACTCCAGAAGCCCTGCTCTAATAAATAATTAACACATATCTAAGTATTGTACATGTAGGATTCACCTGAATTACGAGATAAAGAAAAATTGTGAGGTGCGTCATATCGTTTAATAAATTATAAATTTCAAATTTCCAATGAAAAGGGTCAACAGCATGTTGAAAAACAAAAGTTTTAGACGAAACTATATTAAAAAATCGGGCCATACATCGGGAATGGTTTGACCTACGGACCTGGGGAAGGGCTCATTCGATTCTTCATGGTATGTTCTTCAAATAGGTAAACATTTTGGCCGATTCGACTTGTTTTGAGGTTTTTAGGGATTTTACAAAACTTTGACAGCCCTTAAAGAGCACTTTAAATTGAGTGAGAGAGCTGGCTCAAGAATCGGGGCGTCGTCGGACCAAGATGGATTTTTCCTGAAAATTTCAGATTTTTTGTTCCAGCCGTTTGGGAGATATCGTGCGTACGGCGTACGGCGCACGGATTACAATGGTTTATTATTGAATAATAAACCAAAATGGAGAAAACCACCGCCATTCTAACACATTCTCAGTATGTTACCCATCAACGTTGTCGTTAAAACAGTGGGATACGGCTACACAATTACAGAAACTGAAAAAACTTAGTGCAAATAACTTTAAAAATTAGGAATTGCCTAAGCATAATTTTGTACAGTCTGTTCGAGAAGTTTCACAGAAAAGCTTCGGATGGGAGATTGCCTAAGAAATACTTACCATATTGGAAATAATATATCAATATGGGTCTGATGGCTTTTTATTATATGTTTGGTTTATTATTCAATAATAAACCATTGTAATCGCTCTGGAAAAAAAAAAAAAAATTCTAACCCCCCCTGAAAATTTCATGGTTTACGTTTCAAAGGGTGTAGAATCCGAATCTGCAATAAACAATTTTCCGTCCGTCCGCCGTACGCCGTACGCACGATATCTCCGAAACGGCTGGAGCAAAAAATCTTAAATTTTCAGGAAAAATCCATCTTGGTCCGACGACGCCCCAATTCTTTAGCCAGCTCCCTCACTCAATTTAAAGTGCCCTTTAAGGGCTGTAAAAGTTTTGTAAAATCCCTGAAAACCTCAAAACAAGTTGAATCGGTCTAAATATTTTCCTATTTGAAGAACATACCATTAGGAATCGAATGAGCCATTCCCCACGTCCGTAGGTCAAACCATTCCCGATGTATGGCCCGATTTATGGTGCCAACATTTGCGTTTTTTCGTTTATTATTGTTTGTTTGTAACCTAGTGATGGGGGGGGGGGGGGGGGTTGAGGTTCAATAAAAAAACGCTGCAAATTCTTTCACTGGGGTTTATTATTCAATCGATTTGCGTTCATGATTTGAATTTCTACTAAGCTTTGGAGTCTGCGTGTTTCACAGGATAGGGCGATTATTGAATTTCAGGAGGCACACAAATATGATCAACTGATCAATCCAAATAGGTTTTTTGGTCGAGAACAATTCACGTGCTCCATGTATATCTCCTGAAATTCAATAATCGCCCTATCCTGTGAAACACGCACACTCCAAAGCTTAGTAGAAATTCAAATCATGAACGCAAGCCGATTGAATAATAAACCCCAGTGAAAGAATTTGCAGCTTTTTTATAGTAGTTTCACAGATAGGAGTTTATTTTCCCAACAACTTGCGTTTCATATTTATAGATTCCCCCGCCATTTCTCAAGAGAAGCCAAAAGCCCAAAAAATCCCAACCTTCCTGGCTATTCAGACCGATCCAACCAAACCTCTTTATCTGACGCTGTTTCCTGCGAAAGAAACATTGAACCCACTCCATGGGGATGAAAACTCTGGGATTTCCTCTATAAAAGACACTTTCTCTTTGAATTCCGTTAACGCATCTATAATTTTTGAAAAACGTTTCTCTGGGTTGTGATGAATGTGGTTAGTTTCCCTTATTTGACTCTTGAAGACGCTGCAGCTGGTTATACAGCTTTTTATCTTTCAGGATGACCTCCGAGTATTGCAGGCTAATTGTCTCAACCACTGGAAGGGGTAACCACTAAATTCCACCACCTACACGTTATATATTAAAGGACCCCGTGACTAATTACTCTTTCTCTACAATATTGAGTGTCCCCGACTCCGCATTCCCTAGCGCAACCCTTTTGACTAAATGGGGTGTTGCAAATTAATAAACCCTGCTTTCCTCTTCCCGTTTCTTGGAATTGCTAAGCTTTTGGCTATACCTGATGTGTTTTAGCTCCTACGTTATTCTCTGGGTGTCGCCTCACTCGTGGAAGGGGTAGCAAGGGGGAAAAGTTGAGCACTGTTCAATAAAATGTAGTACAATGGCTAGGAGTTGAGATGAGGAAATCCTAGGGGCAGACCCTCTTATCGTTCGTCTATCTTTCATACATAATCAAATATCTTTCCCCTGTTGGGTTCGTCGGATATGTTCATAATAATGTAACCTAAATATCGATTCTAATTGTACGGTACAGGAACACCAGGTGTCAAGTAGGTGTTTAACGCCAAATGAAGTGTAAAATTTAAATTTATTAAACTTTGAGGTGGAGGGATATTATACGCGTTATCAGAAAGGGGGGGGGGGGCAATCTTTGACGAGGCCAACAGGCGAAAGCGCTCAGATTGCTTACGGACAATAACAAATTGTAAGTGGAACTGCCGCTTTATTTATTCCCCACAACCCCCAACCAGTGTACCAGTGAGCTGCAAACACGAATTCACAAAAATGTAGTAAGGATACCTAGGATGATACAGTTTGTTGGCATTCTACTTGGTAAGCACCCCTTTAATAGTTTATTCAGCTCACACTTCTTATATAGGGTCAGCCTTCAATAAAATAAATAATTCAGCTAACGCTATCCAGTGCTTAACGAGGAGATAAATAAACTACTGAGCACTTACAAAGTCGGATAAGAGATGAATATTCATGAGTTGACAACTTTGAACGACGTCTTAATGGGCAGCCTTTGAATATGAAGCAGAAGCACTACCGTTGAAGAGTTATCGCCGGTTTGGAATCATTGAAAACGGAATCTGCACACCCCTTCAAATAAGACTCCAGGATCTCAAAAGGATTCATTACTTAGTTGACGCTGAAGCATTCATTGTTGAATAGAAAAAAGAAGGAAGAGTGGACAACGGAACAAACAAGTGCAATAGCTGAGTGGAAATTCAGGTAAAAGTCATTAAATCGTATTTTAAATAAGTATATGAAAACGCATGTACACGGTATTTTCAGTAACTCTTTGGAAGATACATACTTTGAAGGAAAAACCTGAAATAGTATTTTTTTTCTAATAATCTTTTTGTCAGATTTCAAATTAAACATTTTTACGCGTTGTGGACGTTTTTGCTCTTGTTACTTTATTATATTACTCTCATTTTCATAGCAGGTTTGAAATATTCATTCACCATTTTGTATAAAAATTACCGAGCACTCGAATTTTTGAGACGGCAAAAATGTGTGCAGCTTTTGTGTAAAAAGTACCACTCCGTATAAACTGCATTTTTCCCAGTCTGTTCGCGAAAAAAATGGATTTCCCACTGGTAGATGAACATTGTTCTTCGTCAAAAGAAACATTGCGTTTTAAGAATACACGGGATTATTTTGTATCAATTTTTTTTTTCCTCCTGTGCTTTTCCAATTGGTCATCGTATTTGGAAAATGATGGTGAATTAGCAAACGTGTGAGCAACGAAAAAATTAATAAAAAAACTCGGCGCTGTGTGCCTCGGCGGGGGCTTCGCCTCCTGCACCCCTAGATGATTATCTAACGGCTATAATGTGATGTACCTTGAAAATGTTCTCTCTCTCTCTCTCTCTCTCTCTCTCTCTCTCTCTCTCTCTCTCTCTCTCTCTCTCTCTCTCTCTCTCTCTCTCTCTCTCTCTCTCTCTCTCTCTCTCTCTATTATTAAAGATCTGACCCCGGTAACTGGCCTGGAACTTTTCCAATCTATCCTGAATCTTTCCAGAGACCCCAAAACGATTTGGGGAATCCGAGAATATCCAGGATGGTTGCCCAAACCAAGGGGCCCGCTGAAGATTTTTTCGAATTGAATCTAATGGCTTTTAACCTAAGGGAGGAGGATCGTGCATCGATGTGATCTTCGATCGGGACATGGATAACATTGACTCCAAAAATTACATCACTTATTTTACCTATCACAAACCAATATTGGCCATAACTTGTAATGATGGTACGGAACAAATAAAATGAAACATTCCGAATTCGAACATAAACCCGTTTTCGTTATAACATGTACAGAAAATAAATAATCCGTGTTATAATATATATATTATACACTTATATATTATTTCAATTCTGACAGAAGTTTTTTAGCTCTGAAATTCACTCCAATGAGAAGTTTGTCAACAAAACAAACTCGTAACCAATGGTACTCCGGGATGTAAGGAGGGGGAAATTGGCAGCGTGGGATGTGATCTAGTGTCAAATAAATTCACAGCTTTCCAAAAAGGTGTGAAAAATTTGTGTGCGACGATAAATGGCGAAAATAAATTTCCCTAGCAACAATCGGTTGTAAGTGAAAATCATTATAAAAACGCTTCAAATTATTTCACTGGGGCTTATTATTCAATTGGCTTGCTTTCATGATTTGAATTTATACTAAGCTTTGGAGTGTGCGTTTTTCACAGGTGATAGAGCGATTATTGAATTTCAGGAGGCACACAAATATGATCAATAGGTATTTTGGTTGAGAAGAGATTTACATGCTCTATGCATACCTCCTGGAATTCAATAATCGCTCTATCGCCTGAGAAACCCGCACACTCCAAAGCTTAGCATACATTCAAATCATGAACGCAAGCCAATTGAATAATTACAGCCCAGTGAAAGAATTTGCAGCGTTTTTTATGGTTATCAGAATGCTTTAACCCGTGTATCGGCTACAAAGCCTTTTATGAGTTCAATCCAGTATCCACATTACTACATCACTACGTCACTAGGTTACTGATATCAACACAAAAACAATAATAAACCAAAATAACGCGAATGTTGGCACCATAAATCGGGCCATAGATTGGGAATGGTTCGACCTACGGACCTGGGAAGGGGCTCATTCGATTCCTCGTGGAGTGTTCTTCAAAAAGAGTACACATTTAGGCCGCCTTGACTTTTTTTGAGGTTTTTAGGGATTTTACAAAACTTTGACAACCCTTAAAGGGAACTTTAAATTAAGTGAGAGAGCTGGCTCAAGAATTGGGGCGTCGCCAGACCAACATGGATTTTTCCTGAAAGTTTCAGCTTTTTTGCTTCAGCCGTTTGGTAGAAATCGTGCGTACGGCGTACGGCGGACGGACGGAAAAATTTGTCTTGCAGATTCGGATTCTACACCCTTTGAAACGTAAACCATGTAATTGTAAGGGGGGTTAGAATGTTTTTCAAGAGCGATTACAATGGTTTCTTATTGAATGATAAACCAAATTACGAGCTACTTTCGTCTCACTCTTTCCTGTCGCTTTTCGGCGGGGGTGATGGGGGGGGGGGGGGGTCCCATCGCAAAAATATTTTCAAGGTTAAAATCTATTTTCTCTCCACCCCAGGTGGAGAAAAGCTCGATCGTTGATGCCTGTACGTCCGGTTACCGTTGATAGACCAATTATATTTCACAGACAGTTCATTTGTTGTCAAAGAATATCCCGATACCGGCATATACCGATGAACATAGAAGTATGCGGAACGTTTCGAAAGAAACTCTATTTTTCCTAATTTGGACAGACGAATGTTCAATTTTTAAGTTGATTACGTACCCAACACCTTGCCGTATCCGTACGCTGATCTAGAAACATAAATCCAACACACCTCTTGAAGTGGGGGAAAGCGAGCATGTTTAGAGTTTATAAAAAGGTCAGACTCAGATGGGAAAATTCCGTGTTTCTGCTCAAGACAAACTCATGCTTCGTGTAGCAGCCTTGAAGTATGTCAGTTCTCTAGTGATTTATGGATGGAAATGAACAGCTTTCCACTTCAAGCTCATGGAACGAAATATAAATCTTTTTTCACGAGGCTAATGATATCAATTTCTTTCAGCTAGAATACCTAAGTACCTTGTCAGTAGTCTTATCGCATCAATGTATTTGCATAGAAAGCAGAATTTTAGTTTTCCGAGATAATTGTGGTGAACTGTTTTGCTTTACATATTGTCCAGCTCTTTTTCTTCCAGTTCCAGCTGTTTTTCCTAATTCACCTGCACTCTCATATCGTGATGTTCTCTCACACACCAAAGAACAAAGAAGAACGATCCACTTGCCAAAGAGCTACACCCTTACAATAGATGAAGCAGCAGTTTTCTCGGTCAACAACTCCAACTCATACGCATGCAAAGGATCGGCGGAATGGCAGAAATGTGTGTATGAGTTGCTTCACCAAGGATGCCCTGCTTTCTAGTTTGGAAAAGCTGAAACCCAAATCAACTTGAGGGTGAACAACCATCGTGTGTCATTATTGAGATCTGATGAGATCTACCCGTAAGCCGGCATGCAATGTCCCATAATGCAACTTTCGATGATTATTTCGGTATTGAAATTCTTCGTAAAATAAAACCCTAAAACAATAAAAAGGACGTTTTGGGTGCATTCGATTCAACAGGACTTGATATTAGAAAATTGGAAGCAACGTCCTATGGTATCTTGTGCTTCTCTTTTTACACAGTTAACAACTCCTTTCATTCTCTTGTAGTTTTGACAAAGGCTATAGCCGAAATATAAAAAAATAGTGGTGTGTTGTTAATGAGAAGGTCCCAATCATCGTCCTCTTTCCTTTCACATTGAAAACCTTGACAAAACAATTAACTCACTCACAACTAACGTTGTTCAGTAGAGGAGATGCTGTTGTTAAGCCACTGAAAGAAGCAACTTGATGAAGGCCAGGCTAGCAACCCTAAAGTACACACAATCTCTTTGATATCTTCAAGAAGTCCACAAATCCCCATTTTTAAACGGTTGGTATCAAGGGGGAATTTCATGGGAGCCAAAAAACAGAGGAATAACTTATTGAAGACAATACATTTTCGTCTTAACAATCAAACGAATGTCACTACATGCAACCAAGAAGTACTGCCCTACACATAGTCGCATTCTCGTTACTTCTAGAAGGAAACTTTCGAGCTCGGCAATAGGGGACCTATAAAAGAAGCTGAAACAGCTTAGTATGAGGGCGCCACTTTAGCCCTCTGAGGAAGGAAGGGTTTTATCGTTGCAAAAAAACCTTCCTGGATCCCCAGCCTACTCTGTTCGAATCCAAGGCATGTCATATCGCTTAACGATACAATCCATAAAACCGTATTGGAAGTTGTAAAAATAGAGGATCGTAGTCGTAAAACAACAAAATTAATAAAGTACTAAGTCGTTCGTCGATTGAACTCACTGATACTGAAAACCATTTAGTGAACTGTTTCACTCCAATTAATTATTAAAACTAACATAGAAATTAAACAAAACGATGATCGTGACAAAGATTGGTGAAAGCATTAGGTATACTTCGTTGGGTAGAAACTTAACTTATCTGTTCACATTCAAAAACGCTGCAAATTCTTTCACTGGGGTTTATTATTCAATTGGCTTGCGTGCATAATTTGAATTTCTACTAAGCTTTGGAGTGTGCGCGTTTCACAGGATAGAGCGATTATTGAATTTCAGGAGATATGCATGGAGCACGTAAATCTGTTCTCAAGCAAAATACCTATTTGGATTGATCAATTGATCATATTTGTGTGCCTCCTGAAATTCAATAATCGCTCTATCCTGTGAAACGCGCACACTCCAAAGCTTGTAAGAAATTCAACTTACATTCCCACTTATTCAAATTCTAAGCAAGCTGTAGGACATTCTTGAAATGGATCACTTTCTGTGTGATGTGAAGTTGTCTTTCAACAAGAACTTTCATTAAGTTTAATCCTAACTCCGAACGATTAAAAAACTGTGAAGTGCAATGCGAACTTACACCAAGTAGCCTTGTTTTATTTATGGCTAACGTGGGTTGATGGTGGAGAATCGTCTTCACACCGCTGTCTATCAGCGGGAAGTGTTGTTACATTTTTTCGCGAAAAAAAGGCTCAAATTTTAGGAAAATTCAACATGGATCAAATATGTACTTCCCACCAACATTGGGATGACTTTCTATGAAAGCAATATTACGTCACGATTGTTAACCTGGGTAAATGGGTTTGTAATTAGTTTAATAAGCAACTACTGAGTCTGATTTGGACGAGAGCTTGCCCCTCACATCGTTGAAACTATAATTGATTTATGGGGGCAAAATGAGCTGAGCCTCATAAGCGATCCTCTTTTACTGTTTACTAAACTATGAAAAAGAATCTGTGTTGCTCTCTTATTAGATCTGGTTGGTATCTAAGGAGGTCGAACGACGTAGGTAAGGCGTAATTCCGAAGCCTCAACCTTCTTGAGATCACCGTTACAGGGTCTACTAATATGGTCACGGATGATTGCCTTACGGTGCTTGATCCCTCTTCATGCCACAAATGACCGCCATCACTGACGCTTTTTCGCACCTTGGACAACCTGTAGTCAACAGTCTTTACCGGATGTCGTAGGTACGTGCTGTGGTTATTATCATTAACGGGAGACCTGATCAAGGTCTGTCACCGGTCAGTGATGATGATGTGTTCACTTGTCCTTCCTGATGCCTCTTCCACGTTCATCAGTTAACCAATAAAGCCACTCATCCAACTGAAGGGCTTTATGTAATCAAACCGTATGCAAGTCGAAAATCAAAGCACTTTAAAGAAAAACTCAACACTTTTCGTGAAAATTACAAAATAATCCTTCCTTTGTTAATGATATTTTGTCACATATTGCCATGATTCTTGGGGACTTTTCTAATCCTGGTCAATTGAGTGAGCCCAAGGGCTGTTTTATGTCCGAATGAACCTAGAAAGATGAAATTTGAATGACAGGTTCTGTGGCGAGTCCAAAACCTGATGATGACAACTGATTGCTGGCCCGATCAACAAGTGTCTTAGGACATCTAGAAGTCAGTTACAAAATTAAAAAATCAGTGATTAGTAGCATGTCCTTGTTGCCAATTTCAATTCTAATCGATCTAATGTGCTGAAATATAAATGGGGCCCTTTTTATTTCCATTAGGGATGGACATGACGAGATTCGGAGGTGCGAAGTGCAGACAATGTATCTGACTCGCCAAATATACACAGATCAGTGATTTACGTGCAAGTGCTATTCTAACAAGAAAATAATAAACCTGTATCTAATAATTTGAAGCGTGTCTAATCAACTTGTAGAATTGTTGTAGAATTGCTATAAGTTAACACTTTTGAAGTACCGTTATCAACGTTATATTCTTATTTAGTATCTATTCAAATGGCATTTAATGACTATTTAGTCATTGATATTTATCCATTATCAAAAAATTCAACAGTTGTTATATTATATGATTATTGGAACTCATCCAAGGGGGTTTTGGGACCACCCATTTGTGAGGGAAAAAATTAATAATTTATGAATATCCGTTTCAGAGCATTCTACCAACGAATCAATGACAAAATCTATACGGTATCTTGTAGGGTTATACAAATGAGAACCGATTTTCAAGGTTATTTCTTACTTTCATCCCAAATTTAGTTTAGTTGAGAAAAATGATTGGAAAATTTAAATTTCAAGAGGGAGTTGGGAAATCGTAGAAGTACTGCAAGAAAAACTGTTGAATAGTGCGATCTAACATTTAAACAATTATCACCTATATACAGGGTGTCCCAGGAGTTATGCACAAGCCGACTCCTACGTGTTGTACAACTCATTTCCGAACAAAAATTGTCTCTTAGCAATTTTTTGCCAGAGGCCACGTTTCCGAGTTATTCGCGATTTAAGATTTTTTTCGTGTTTTCGATCTTATGTCATTAAAACTGTCATAACTCCTTCAATTTCGAAGATAGCTCAAATTTGATGACACTGTTGGAAAGAGCGTTAAATTTCCTATCTATTTGATGTCAGAAAACATTTTTGTAATTGCATTAAAGATTTGCGATTGCTGCCCGAAATGGCAGTTTTGTCAAAATCTTGAAATCGCCTGTTTTTTATCTCGCCTAGAAACCCCATTAATGCTTGACGCAGAACTGTGCAGAACTGGTAAAACGTGCACCAAAATGTCAGCTTTCCAACGGTGTAGTAATTTTGGTTTTTAAAAAAAATTTTAGTTAAGGAAATGGTGTTAACTGCAGAAAAACGTGTGTTTTCTGTTAAAATTGAGGCTTTTCCAAAAGTCTCGACGAAAATAGGTTTGACGGGACAACGCCAGACCTCTCAAGTGACGATTTAAGTTAGTTTTGTCGGATGCAAAAACCTGTTTGTTTGTGAACAGAGTCTACGGCATTTCTAAGCTGTCCGGACAAAGTCAAGGTAATCGAAGAGCCATGAGACGACTATTGTTTGTGTTCATTTACGATTGGTTGCGACGAGTTGCATTCATCTTTTTGATGACACTATGGACCCTTATCAAACCAGGCTTCCGTATCATTACCAACTCTTCCCTTTCCTCGCTGTATTTCCTTCAGCGTGGTTTCCCTATTGCATATTCTCATTCATCATGGTGCGCTATAGCTATTGAACATATATCTTTATAAGAACTAGATTTAAACCCCAATATCTTACCATTGTCCTACAACTGGATAACATGTTCGAGTCAACAAACTTTTAACTAAAACTGAATTTGGTCAGAAACAACAAATTATCAACATTGCAACCCCCCCCCCCCCTTGCTACGACCAGATCAGATTGGGGTTGATAATACACGGCGCACAAAGCAACCCCTCCTTCAAGACCTGGGGGTCGTGCGGGTCATTGCATATCCTCGCCCCTGACCAAGACAATGCCTCCTCCGTAGCTTTCCCAATTTTCAAACATTAGGTCTTTTTTAGTTATACAGGGTGTCCCAGGGGTTATGCACAATCCGACTCCTACGTGTTCTACAACTCATTTCCGATGAGTTGCTTTCAGTTGAGTAGCTATACCACAAGTGAGTATGTTGACATGATTTCTGTGTACGGTTTTGCCAATGGTAATGCTTCTGAAGCAGCAAGGGAGTCACACTCCTCCTGTGTACAACTCACACCCTTCCGAACACGTCGGATAGTATGAGGAAAAAATATTTGTAGATAATTGGTCATTATAATAATAATATTGGTCACGGATCCTTTTTTTATCTACTAAGGTTTTGGTTATTATTACCGGCTATGTTCAATAGCTATAGCGCACCAAGATGAATGGGAATATGCAATAGGGAAACCACGCTGAAGGAAATACAGCGAGGAAAGAGACGAAAGGGAAGAGTTCGTAATGATAGTTCGTCGAGACTTTTGGAAAAACCTCAATTTTAACAGAAAACACACGTTTTTTTTTTTTTTTGCAGTTAAACACCATTTCCTTAACTGAAATGATTTTTAAAAACCAAAATTACTACACCGTTGGAAAGCTGACATTTTGGTGCTCGTTTTACCAGGCCTGCTCAGTTCCGCGTCAAGCATTAATGGGGTTTCTAGGCGAGATGAAAAACAGGCGATTTCAAGAGTTTGACAAAACTGCCATTTCGCGCAGCAATCGCACATCTTCAATGCAATTAAAAAATGTTTTCTGACATCAAATAGATAGAAAATTTAACGCTCTTTCCAACAGTGTCATCAAATTTGAGCTATCTTCAAAATTGATGGAGTTATACGGACTAAGTCACTCGCGACGAAGTTGTGGAAACCAATTTCAAATAAAAACGGAGTAAGATAGAACGTTGTCTATATTTCCACGAAAGTAAAGAGTTACACTGTTGAATCGATTTCCTCGGTTAGGTCATCATCAGTAACAAACATGAACATGTTCATGAGTTCATGTTTGTTGCTGATGATGACCTAACCGAGGAAATCGATCCAACAGTGTAAATCTTTACTTTCGTGGAAACATAGACAACGTTCTATCTCACTCCGTTTTTATTTGATGGAGTTATGACAGTTTTAATGACATAAGATCGAAAACATGAAAAAATCTTAAATCGCGAATAACTCGGAAACATTTTTGTTCGGAACTGAGTTGTACAACACGTAGGAGTCGGATTGTGCATAACTCCTGGGACACCCTGTATGCGGGTTGCCTATGTTGTTTACAGCAGGCGTTCTTGGGTTCTGAACTGAGGCCTGTTTCACTCATTCTGTTGTCCCCGTTAACTGATTAAAAAAGACACTATCACGTTCTCAAATTTTTCCGCTTTTCCTTTAGTCAATTTCTGCCTTTTTTCAATATATATTCTTATTAAAAACTACAGCCGAAGTTGAATGAGTAGGAATATGATTATTTTGATGCTTAACAAATGGTGGTTTATATGATGGTTGGGTATGCGAGAACTTGGTTGGTAGTTAACCGTATGTATACATGTATATACATGTGATACATGTATCACACAATTGTAACCGCATTGGCAAAGAACCCTAAAATCCACGTAGTTACACCTCAGCTGATCAAGGACAATAGATGGTTCGTTGGATCACCTGAGGCTCCATTATCACGAAGCCGCTAATAAAAATTGAAAATACCTGCAAGAACTGAAGTTTATGACGTCATTCACAAGTTGCGAGGTGAGCTTTTAGCAAGACCCGACACCTCCGAAAATCACAAATAAAACCTATCATAAATGTATGAAGAAGAGGGTGATAACTTCCGAAGGGAAAATAGAAGAATGATCCATTTTGTGGTTTGTTAGAGGAATCCAATTTAACACGTTGTTATTTCATTTACACTGGTAGGTAAGTGTCATAAAGTTTGCGAAGTCGACGACCCGGAACCATAGACAGGTGTAACAAGGTGTAACGTAATGGACTAGATACCCCTTCCAGGGGCTGAATAGATTTGCATGCAGCACCCAAAGGATACCCCTGAACTTTATGCTTTGGGATAGCAACTTCAAGGAACGGGAAGAAGGATGAATACATCTCCATCATATCAGTAGACTAACATAATGTTTCTGTTTCAAGTACCCAAACTACTACACGCAGTACTCTTTGAATTCTATGGAATAGCAACAAAAAACATTGAGTCGCTTCTGCGTAGATAACTTTGAAAAGAATACCACATCCATGAATGGATTATGTTGTGATTAATATTCGACACACAGTATATGTGTATTGCATAATTCAAATAAAAGGGTAATATCTAATTCAACTCTGTGAAATTTACATGTCGTTATAATGGAAAACCCTTTGTAATTGAGATTATTCCTTTTATACAGGGTATGAAACATGACGGCTCTCTCCCCCTCTGCTGAAATCGTTAAAAACAAAACGTTTCTTTTTCATCTGCTGTTTTTTGTGAAGGATCTCAAATGTGTCAATGTAGCACATTGCGCAGGTGCGCAAATGTGCGCTAAGCAGACCAACTTTGTTTTTTCATGTGAGAACCCCCTTAAATCACATCGATTCGCATCGTTTCTCAAAGCTGCTTCGGGTGTAAAAGCGTTCACATTCCTTCAAATGAAAGAACAGATAGTCCCACGTGAGTCAGCTTTGAAAAAACGAAAATTCATGGGTCACACTTTTGGGAACTGTTTGCACATTTTTTTATGACTTGCCAACTGTCCGAGCTCGGTTAACGGGTTGGGCGTGGCAGAAAACAAAATGAGGTGTCACATTTTCATCAAATCGAGCGTAAAATCGTAATTTGGAATAAAAAAAAAGGAGCCTTGGAATAAAATTATAAAACTTATTCGGAATAAAAATCAAGCCTCTAAAACATTATTCCTTCGCGCAGCACGATACCAGTTCAAGTGCCTATGACTTATCCTAGGTAGCCTCCAAACAACTCCAACCGATATATTACGGGCCGAACCTGGCGAAATACCACTTAACTTAAGATAGAAAATGTTATCTGCTTGATATGTGCTAAGACTAAGAGCGCAGATAAGCCCTATAATATCGGAATTGAATTCATAGAGCATCGAAAGTCTGACAAGTGAGCGATGCGACCAGAAACCCCAGCCTCCGCTAGCTACTACGACACCAACCAACTAATCGCACTACATAAGAGCTATTCACCACCAAGATTTCAATTTCAACTATCAGAACTAATCCAGACTATTATTACTCACTATTTCCAACCGCAGACACAGGATACCAAGGGAATGGAACCCGCTTTACAATATTACATCCAAACTAGATGGCCCCAAAGCATCAACGTGTAAACAGACGGCTCGAAAAACGGTGAAAGAGTGAGATGCGTCACATATTGTCTATACCTGGAATATACATTTACAAAACTCTATATGAATATATAAACGAATGTAATGTCTATATATAATGATATAAATTACGAAATAACATGGCTGTATACTTGACAAGTGTACAATGTAGTAATACAATTACTACAATGTAGTAATGCCTAATGAAATTTAAGAAAAAGGAGGTTCCCATATGAAAAAACAAAGTATGTATGCTTTACGCACATCTGCGCTCTTGTGCGATGCGCTACACGGACTTATTTAAAATCCATGACAAAAACATGCAGATTACAAAAAAAATTTGTTTTACTAAAAAAAATAATGGTTTTAGGAGAGGTGCAGGGATAACTGCGGTTTCATTCAATGATTGAAAAATCATCTATTGAAATCATCGGACGATATTACTTACCATTTATTTTATTTCAGATGTTTCTAATGAGTTAATTTTTATATATTCCACAAACTATCCTCATATAGAACTCCGATTGTTGTGCATATCACAACCCAAAGTTTTGCAACGCTTTACAGAATTCAAGCGGTGCCACTGGCTGCTTAGTTGTATTTTTGGGGTTTTTTCATACCGCCTCATTCACAATATGTGAAAAAACTTTTCCATAGGTAATAGGATCAATCAAGTGGAGGAGCAATTGTTTCTAGCCCAGAATCAACTTAGGCATGTATGTTATAAAGTAGTGTTTCAGATTATGTTTTAAATTGCCAACATCAGCAGATTTTATTTTTCACTGAACTAAATGTACTTTCCAGTTCATAAACAGTTAAGCCAGAGATTCTAAATGCAGCAAAAAGGTTTCGCAAAACGCGAGCAGCGAAAATAATTACGTTGCATTCCGAGAGCAACCTCCGAGAAACCAGTTTGACCCGGGAACGTGAAGTTAGTTAGGTAGTTACCTGTAGAACGCTAACTGGACTTTTTTATGTAAACATCCCGCGTTCCGACCTACGCCACATGACCAAGGAGGAAGTATTGCCAAATGGAGAAGCGCCAAGACTGACCGCTGTAATGATAAGAATGCTCTAACCATCTAGTGGGATTAGCGGATTTAGAATGTGTTGGTAGCTGAGCTATTCTAATATACTTTTGTTATGAGTTAGGCTGTAGATGGGACCAATTTCTTTGGTCACAAATCAATACATATTTCACTCTGCGTATGAGAAAATGCTTATTGACAAAATCCGTGATGCAACATTTTTTTACTATCTGGTAGATCGTCCGATTCAGAAAGTAGGAAGTAAGGAAAAAGCAATTAAATTTACCCTTATCAATCAAACCACGAACGCATAGTTTCCATCCTTAGTAGCGAATGGGCAACTGTGGAACACTAGTAACGTGCGTAGTTTTTCTGTATAGTTTACCCAGAGTATAGTAACTTGTATAGTTTTCATTTGACTATGACCAAATTTTTGGTATATGCGTAAGTTAATCTGAAGATGATACCACTTCAATTCCAACTCTTGAACATTAATAGTCTTCGCAGACATGCGGAACGTACAATCCATGGAGTGGAAACACGATTCATACGACCCCCAAATTCTTGTATCAACGTCACCAGTTTAAGTTTCGGTTGCAAATGGCAGCCAATGATTTTCATCTATAGGCTATAGATTTCGTACATTCGCAATCGTAACACGTATCAAGTATAATTATCCTGTGGTGTATAACAATAATGAGGCCACACCCAACTTCAATGACTTTTTACAACCATTTGAAACAAAGAAGGGTGATTGAACTTTCAAAACTGGTTTCAAACCTTACTCAAAAATCTATATGATCAACTGATCAATCTGTGGTGTATAACTCCTGAAATTCAATAATCGCTCTATCACCTGTGAGGCCACACCCAACATTTTTGTTCTAAAGAATTCAATCAAATTTAATTTGACTGCATGTACATATATAAAACATTTGGTATTATAAGGAGTGTCTTGTACATGATGACATACAGCTTCTATTCATACCATGTACGTCTTACGTTATTAATGTACTACGGTACAGCTGTGGGGCTGTACGGCTCTAACAAACAAATACATATTTAATGATTTCAGAACAATGTGCTAAGAAATATTGTCAAATCACCTTGGTACTTTTGAAACGAACGCATCCATCAAGAGTTCAGATCGAAACAATAAACGAAGCTATAAAGCGACAAGGTGTGAGATACCTCCATCAGCTATGATTTCACGTCAACGAGGACGATTTCAGTAAGACTCCTATATATTTCAAGATTTCTAAAATTGTGTTGACGGTACTATCTTTTATGTATTTCATTCTTCTTTTTTCCTTTCATTGTTTTCTTAAAATGCCGGGAGGGAAGGAAATATATAGAGATTAGCCTCCACGTCAGACCCAAAAGGTGTAGAATCCTTCAACACAATTCGTTCACAACGAACGGGAATTTTTTCTGGTCACTAAACAATTCATCCTCAATCAGAACGGCACTTCTCATCTTCCTTGCTTGAAACGTTCCGACAAGAGGTATTCCCCTAATTCCTGAATTTATCTGTCTTGAACTGATTGGATTCTTGAAATGTTTGGAACCTTTACGCTTGAAACGTTATGGCTTACTTTATAGTAGAAAGAATTATTTGCAAATTGGACATGTCTTCTGCTAGAAGTGTGGATATTGCCCAAGCTCTTACACCGACAATATCATGATCGAGTACAACACATTGTAATACTAACCTAAAAATGTCCATCAACTTTCTTATGTTTAAATTCACGTTATGAAGAAAGTAACTAAGAAGAAGGTATTTGAAAAAAAAACTGGAAATTCAATACTCCTTGACGTGGGATTCCTTGGCAGAAAAGTAGCACCTACCTATGCGTGAGCGCCTAGTGACCCTGTAGCCTTGTGACACGTAAAGTCTTGGAGGGCCAGAAGAAAGGGCGGGCTTGCATGATGAAATACAATATTTATTGCGGTTATTACCGTCGAACGACAACTACCGCCCAACACGACATGCCGACTAAACGTATACTCAGAATTTCAGGCCTTTTTCGTAAAAATGAAAGCTAAAAAGCTGACAACGTATCACATGACGGTTCGTTTCTTCAAATAGTTTTAAATCTTTGTTGTGTGCCGTTTTTCTCAAGCCGTGTTGTTTTCCTATCAACTAAATCAGTTATTAGTTTGGTTAACCATTTTCATCACCTAATCTTTACCTCTGTTGATAAGTGTAACGTCGTAAACACTAATAGATTACTAGCCCCTCGTTTGGAACAAAAGTTGCGATTTACTTTATATTGGCACAGACGATGAAACGCAATAATGAAGGAACGAGATGGAATTTAAAAAACACCTAGCTACGCTTCACTTGTACTCAAATATGTGACAAAGTCATTAAAAAAAGAATGAACGTTGAAAACAAAATTACCCAGCAATTCTTTAAGATGATTTGATATTCACCATTGACTAGGTGGTTGTTCCCGGAAAAATTGAACTTTTTAGCATCTTAACAATAATGCGGGAAAACATCACTCATGCACTGGCCCTAAATAAAAATCAGTGTGCTTCTCGGCCCATTACAGAGGTTCATTATTGAATATAATAATCCCTCCCCCCTCACCCCCTTCTTTGTGTGTTGCGTGTGACAAATTTTTTAGACACTGCCATGCCTACAAGGATAAAATTTCAACGACGGATCGTTAATAAGAACGGATGATGGAGAGGGAAATTCAGCAGCTGAGTTGCAAAACTGGTTAGGTCCATTTGGATACGTTTGGAGAAAAACGTATTGAGCTAGATTTTTGGTCAAAATCAGGCATTTGTTGGTTCCTGTTCGAAGATTAGGTCTCACTGACTTGATGCAGATCAAAAACTTACCTAAACTTTCCCAAATTGGTGGATTGATAGAAACGTTCGGACTTAACCAGTTTTGCTTCGAAACTCTGGACCTAGCGAGTTTTGCAGAAGAACTGGCGGGACCTAACCGGTTTTGAAACTAATGTAAAGACGTGATTCAAACATACCTTCCTAGCGTTATTTTTGAGAATAAAAGTTCTGCTCTTATTTTTCTAATATTCGCGGAATAAATTACTAAAAATATCAAACCTACTGACTTAACTTTTTACAAATATATCAAAAGAAAATATAAGCATTTTTAGACAGCTCAAAATTCTTGATTTCTTTTTTTTCTAACGAGAGTTTTTTTCACTAAAACTCTTCACTCTACAAACACGAAGGGCTTCATGATCTTCTAGTAGATCTTCTGGTGTGTCAACTTCAGGTTGATCTGCATTTCCACCTAGTCCTTGGTCCAGAACTAGTCAAAAATAATCAAGGTGTTTGAGTTCCCTCCACGTTGCTCGAAAGCTGAGAGATTGAGTAGTTTTTCAACGTCGACTACTTTGGGCAAGAGCTTAATTCTTTTGACAATCAAATGAAATTTTGAAGAAAACACATCCCGGACCAAACCAGTTTTGGAAAAAACGCAAACTTTGACCATCATTTTCAAGACGATCTAAGCAGTTTAGAAGGAAAATTAATTCGCCATTCGATTCCTCGCACTGAAATCCTTTGATAATGGTTGTTACCCCAAATTTTATGGAAAATGGACTTAACCAGTTTTGCAACTCAGCTGCACGAAAATCAATTATTGACTTTCTATTGGCATCTACTCTATTCTTAAGCGATTTCCCCGTCTCTCTTTTGTTCGAATGCTTTCTTACTGCTATAAGCACGTATACTTTCTTTGTAAACTTATGTATCACTCTTTGTTCGATTGTACAATGTAAAAGCAGTTACCGGTGACAAATTTATTTCAGGTTCATTGCAAAATTGCACAATTGTGAGCAACATTGTGATCTATTCGCGTTTCTCGAATAAGAAGTTGTCAAACATAACATATTTGTAGTCCCCATCATTCCACAGTTCGCCTTCCGAAGCTATTTTCTCTCACAGATCACATTCAAACAGTGTCTGCAACCACAGCATCCAAGAAAAAATTGAAGTTATAAAAATAGTCTGGAAAAACAACAAAACAATGAAAGTCTCTCTGAACTACAGGGGGGTAGAACATTGTCCTTTCTGTGAGAATCACCTTTATCTGTTGGATGGATTACAACTTTCAATGAGCCCAAGTATTCTCTAATTGCCTTTTACTAGAAAAACAGATACTTCTGCCATTTTCCCAAAGATGGAAATGAATGGTATATTAATATAACGTTTCTTCCTTTTTTTTTAAATATCAATTCGTTAATTTCTTCTTCAACTAGAGGGAAAAGAAAATAATTTCAAATTCGAACTGAAGCTGTACGAATACACATCCTATCATGATATTTACGGGTACACGCATCGATGGAGAAAGAAGGAAAAGCAAATATGAATATTTGATTCAAGAGGAACTTTAAATTCGGTAATTGTTTATATTTTTGTTTAACTTTGTGAAGAAAGAGAAGATAGGAGAGGTTTTTACTTGATGGAGAAGAGGATGCAAGTACGTCAGCTTGAGTGACGTAATGTCAGTAAACTACAAGATTTGTGGGGGACTGATGAGTAGGGATCACACTACATTACTGGTTCCGATACAACATTATTGTTAGAACGGTTTTGAGAAGCCGAGAAATTGTTGAAAAGTATTGTACCTAAGGTCTGATAAAAGATGTAGGCATATAAAGCTCTGAATTTCATCATCACGAACAAACAAAACAAGACGGCAAACGTTCTTCTTCGTTTTACGAGCCCTGAACCACATAAAAGTAGAAAAAAGCGTAAAGAGCAAGGGCACCGTACTATTCAAAACTGACTACTCAGCGAAGTTAAATGCGAAGAGCAGTCGAATAGAATGGGCTTTGAAGGTGCAGCAGAACTGACATTTAGCAGGGAGAAAAAAAGATGGGCGAGGAAGTGGCCTAGGGGTTGAACGGTGAGGTCCGGAGAATATTAACCAGTTGACATTTGGCAGGAACAATCTCAGTAAGCCTAGCTCCCGCTGAAGAGCACTGCGATGTACACATTCGAAGTCATCACACTAACCAATAGCGCCCTTGACAATAAGGAAGCTTTATATTATATGGAAGTGTTATCAATTCCATTTGTAGCGTGAAAACAAATCCTTGTAGATTAACCTACATTAATTAGCCAATATTCAGGGTTGTCACGAGGCAGATTTTGTGTTGGACATTCCTCCATTCATTCATTGTGTCCTCCGTCCTGTCGCGGGTCACAGTGAATTAGGTCACGAAACATCCTGTTTTCACCTTCACCCATGAAAATTCCTATTCGATCCCACCGCAAGAGGGTTCTAAAACGGATTCTATTGGAGCATAGGTTATCACTTATTAGTCGTTCATTTCCAGCTCATTAAGGTTTTTTCTCTCCAACCTTAATTGGTTTTGAGGCATGAGATCTTTGATTGGTTCACGCTTCAACTATACAGAGTATCAACCTTTGGTTCCTGCTAAAACCTATCGATTTTACAACTAATTCGCAGCTACAGTTGAACTCTAACATTTTTTCAATGTTTTTTGACTTTAGTACACTGGAATGGTCATAGCTCCCTTAATTGAAGAAGTACCTTCAAATTTGATTATACAGTCGGAAAGAGCGTTCAACTTTTCATGTCTCTGATGGAAAACCAAAGTTTTTCGAACATTGGTTCATTCCTTTGAGTACAATTGAACTGTTAAGTTACGAGAGAATTTGTAACAGTAACGTTTTCTGGTTGGAAAAACTTCTTTTTTTTTTTTTCAGGTTGATCACAACTTGGAGATATGTGCAGAAAATGTGCAGCCAGTTGCACAACTTTCAAAATAATGATTAATCCCAATAGAATACAAGATTATGTCGGTTGGGAGTTGTCGAATAGTTTTTCACAAGTTAGATAAAAATGTTTTTAAATAGGTATACAGGATGAACGATTTATTGTTTCTTTTCACTTAAGAAGCTTCGGCTTCAAATGTTCAAGCCTTTTTGCCTTTGTCCACTAGCGGGAATAGGATAGGAATGGAAAATACATCGGAAACGGATTAGACTGCCGGCCTCGTGGACGAATCTTGTCAGCTAAGTTTGCGACATGTATAAGTGTCCCCAGTTTATCTTCCATCGGTTAGCGAAGGGACCGTGGAAGCTCACTGTGATAGCAGGGAAGGAGACAAGGTAACTCTTGGTATGGAGGGAAGTTTTTTAGTTCCAGTCAATGAAAATTGAAATACTAGTTGGCAAAGCGTCTATCAATGCTTGATGTGGCAGGTTAATTCGCCATTGAAGCCTAACAAAACTTTCAAGAAGACGTCTGAATCTCGGAAATAACCATATTCTAGTTGTGACGTCCATGGTATTTACATAAAGCAAAAAAAGAAGAATGAGGAAGAAAAGGGGACCTTAGCTGATGGGGTTGTTTTCCCCTAGAGGTGCCTTATCGCCACGGCACGTGATCTCAACATTTTCCAAGTGACCGCGTAGTGCCGGCACGCCAGGCTCTCAGAAAAATATGTAAATATGGGTACAATTAGGGTTCAGGAAAGACGGGAGGAGGGGGTGAAACCACCAATATTTCAGCTGCCTAACCCTTTCTCACGCCGCCTTTCAGAAAAGGCGCCGTTTCTGCTCCTATCTCGAAGGTTTTGAAGGACTTAGGTGCAGAGTTAAATTCCACACACATCTACAAAGTTGGTCACGGGACAATGGACTTTTCTATTAGGCGGATAATGATATATTATTATTCATTTTAGAGGGCATTACATGCGGAACTGTACTGGGATCACGGACACGAATTGCAAAGCAGTGCAAGCTCAACTGTATTTTGTGATCATTCGATATCCCAAATTGTTTATTCCATCCATTATTCATTGAGAACGTGCTACTCTGTCGGCAGTCAACGTAGCGTGAATCTCGCAGCAGCAGATGAGTACGTGATGGGCCATAATTCGTGGTATTAAACAAATCAAGAAAACGTAGCATGTGGACTATCCAGGATTTATCTGGATATCATTTTACAGTACAAAAATTCAAACTAAAATTCATTCTACACAATTGATGCTACACAATTGATCTTTCTATTTTATCATGTAAAATTGCTTACAGTGAATTAAATATATAACTAACCAACAATTATCACAACATTATTCAAATTACGAGAGATTATGAAAGAAATTACGAAATCTGTTGGTAAGGGAAGAATACCTTCTATTACGTCTATATAAATGGATTTTGTATTCCAAATCACCTTCAAGCTATCGAAGAAGATTTTCCGGATAACTCGAGGAGTTTCCGGGGTCTACATCTCTTGAAAAGAAAAGCTCCTTAAGGCTTTTTCCATGCTTAGGCCAAATGGAGAGGGATTGAGTTCGGGATAATGCAAGCTATACAGACGGAAGTGGGACCGGGTGATATGGATCCTCGGAAGTGGCCAAGTTAGATCGGATTAAGTGGTAAGGAAGAACTGTTTGAACGGTCTAACTGAGGTTTCGTGCCACCTAATGGTATATTTCTTCTCGGAACTATTCAATTCTATAACTTTGTCACAATTATTGAAGTACAATGTGGGCAATCAATGCGAGGTGTTCTAGTTGATAGTGGAGTCAGGGAATTGTAAACGTCTCTCTAAAAGACAGTCTCATACGGAAATAATCTAAAGTAGTCGCTTCAGCACTCACTCGACTGAGTGTCCCACGTTATATTCGTCAAACTCAATCCTCAAATTCCGCAACTAGAATTTCCGTTTTTTTTTTTTTTTTTTCCAGTCTCTATTTTAATTTTTGAAAGGAACTTGAGTTTAAAAAAATAAGCTCGAAAATTTAATATCCTCAAATCTTGAAAATGTCCTCTTTTTCACCCGTTCATTATGTGCCACAGTTTTGGTGATAGGTGGTGGATGGATGAAAATGCTTTTTAACGGTATAACCAGTGTGTGGTATATTATTTGCAATAAAGAACCTTTGTAATCGACCACTAAAGAAACGTTGTTAAGCACGTGCCTAAAAACATTTGTTTTTCGCATTAAAACTAAATTTCCTCAAAAACGTTCCCCCAACAAATTTAAAAAAAAAAATTTGTGAACAATTGAAAAGTATAGACGTTTGCCTATTTTTGGTTCATTATTCAATAATAAACCATTGTAATCGCTCTGGAAAAAAAAATTCTAACCCCCCTGAAAATTTCATGGTTTACGTTTCAAAGGGTGTAGAATCCGAATCTGCAATAAAAATTTTTCCGTCCGTCCGCCGTACGCCGTACGACGATATCTCCGAAACGGCTGGAGCAAAAAATCTGAAATTTTCAGGAAAAATCCATCTTGGTCCGACGACGCCCCAATTCTTGGGCCAGCTCCCTCACTCAATTTAAAGTGCCCTTTAAGGACTGTAAAAGTTTTGTAAAATCCCTGAAAACCTCAAAACTAGTCGAATCGGCCTAAATATTTTCCTATTTGAAGAACATACCATTAGGAATCGAATGAGCCCTTCCCCACGTCCGTAGGTCAAACCATTCCCGATGTATGGCCCGATTTATGGTGCCAACATTTGCGTTTTTTCGTTTATTATTGTTTTTTTGTGACCTAGTGATGTCCGGCCGATAGCGTCGAGTTGTAGGTGAATGTGGATACTGGAGTGATAGCCGATGTGAATACTTGTAGTGTAGTCAGTAGCCGATACACGGGTTGGAGCATTCTGATAATATATAGGTAAATATTATTCAATATTATTACTGGCGTTTATTAATCAATATTATTACTGGCGTTTATTATTCAATATTATTACTGGGGTAAATAGGTATTCTTTCACTGGGGTTTATTATTTAATTGGGTTGCGTTCATGATTTGAATCTTACTAAGCTTCGGAGTGTGCGTGTTTTACAGGTGATAGAGCAATCATTGAATTTCAGGAGATATGCATAGACCACGTAAATCGGTTCTCATCCAAAACACCTATTTGGATTGATCAGTTGATGATATTTGTGTGCCTCCTTTACATCTGTCTACCTTTGGCTACATCGTTTAAATTTGGATTTGGGGAGGTTTCAACGCGAAACGAGTGCCAAAGGACTTGATAAATTATAGATGTTTTTATTGTGGGGGGTATTGAGGTTCAATAAAAAAACGCTGCAAATTCTTTCACTGGGGTTTATTATTCAATCGGCTTGCGTTCATGATTTGAATTTCTACTAAGCTTTGGAGTGTGCGTGTTTCACAGGATAGGGCGATTATTGAATTTCAGGAGGCACACAAATATGATCAACTGATCAATCCAAATAGTTATTTTGGTCGAGAACAGATTCACGTGCTCCATGTATATCTCCTGAAATTCAATTATCGGGCGATAATTGATAGGGCTATCCTGTGAAACACGCAGACTCCAAAGCTTAGTAGAAATTCAAATCATGAACGCAAGCCGATTGAATAATAAACCCCAGTGAAAGAATTTGCAGCGTTTTCAGAGGTGCAGGTCATCATTTATTACCAAAACTGAAGAAACTAATGAACGTTAGAAAACAATTTTACAAACATTTTTAACTTTTAATACACTGTTGTTAGAGGCTAAAAAGACAGGAACTTTGTCGCTTTTTCCAATGGTGCTCTCAAATTTTGATTTAGTCTTCATATTAAGGGAGTTACGTCCTTGTTAGTGACCAAAGGTCGAAAACACGAACCAAATCTTAAAAGTGAAAAAGTTGGATTGTTAGTTGAGTACAACAAAACTGTACGAGGTACTTTTTGTTGCAAATTAGTAGTAGAATACGTGGATGAAATATGACTGATACAATGGTAGACGTCCTGTATGACATTGAGGTGGTGGACAAGTTGCCCCTTCTAAGGAGACTTGACAGCAACAACTAGAGGATCCTCCTGAATGTGAAAAGCATCAACAATGTTAACTCTATCGGTAAGAAGGTCCATATTGTTTCACGTTTCACCGTACTTGTTTTAAATGTTGGTTTTGTTTTGGTGTATTCTATGCCGTGTAAGAACTCATAGCAGAACAGCCTCAGGAAAACAAATCGGAAACCATAGATAGAATCGGACTGCAATAAGAGATATGGATGTTAATAATCATTAAAATCGTTTCTGATTCAAACCTCAATTTCCTTGATTTTTAATTATGTAAAATCATGGTAACTATTGTATTGGTAGGTAAAATTTTCGCAGCTAAACGGATTTGGTTCTTGATGACATTGTGAGTCTTTTGAGGAGCATGAGGAACTCATTTTTCAAAATCAAAATATTGTGTTTTTAACACAATTCATAATTACAGTACATTTTTTAAAATTTGGATGGATACAAAATCACAAATCAGGGGTTGAATAAACCCCTCCAATACTCCTTCTGCAATATATTGTAGTAACTGCTACCATCCTGCCAAAACGTTCGGTTAAGGAGAGCCCGGAATTCCTGTGACATATGCAACATACCTGTATTTTCGATATTATAAATAACGTTATATTTTGTGCATATGTAGAAACAAAGTTTAATTCAGAAGTTGTAGTTTTGTGGGGGTAAACAGGAAAGATTTTCAAAAACTGTTAAATTTAATAATAATTTCAGGAAAGGAGGTGTGAAGACTAGTTGAAGGAACGTCAAACCGCAATAAGAGAGCGAAACGGTTTGTAGGTGGCGCATCACTGGGAAATCTCGGCTTGATCGGTCAAGGGAAGAAAATACCATCGGTCTTTATACGGACTCTCAGGTCACTATCCGGGACGCCCCCTCGAGTCACAGAAACGAGAGAGGTTCTCTCCAAGGAATAGGAAGGGTTTATGCTAAGAGCTTTTCGAAAGGGAACCCAGAAGGTACCGGCAATACTCCCTTTGGGGACTCACAAACGATCCAAATGTCAATCCACAAAATAGAAGATGGGCGAGGGGAGAACGATATATACGGGTATCGCAAAAAAAGGGATCTGTCCTGCCACCGGAGTCAACTGAACGCCACACAAAATATCGAGGCTCCAATACCCTACCTCTTACCAAGTAGTGAAAATAAGTAAATAAATCATAAAGGTGGGTCACTAACGTGCGAAACTGACTCAGATGCTGAATAATATGAATCATTGATGTACTATTTATTTTGAATCAGTAGTTCATGCGGTGTAATGAACCTAATGGTTCAATTGAAGTTTCCCACTGTAATATGGACGTATACCATTAATTTAAGAACAAGTGACGAGCCTAAGTGACTGAATGCAAAATAGAACAGGAGTATCTAACTTGTGCACTCCCTACCATCAATGCAACGACATGCACCGTCTAAATAAACAGAAGAACAACTAAAAGATAACGACACAATCCCTGAACATTTCATCAAAATCGGTTTATTATTCCCGGAGTTTTTGCCTTTAAAAACAAAACATATTTAAATTAATAACTAGTTTTATTATTATTTACGGTTTAGTGATGTAATTTATTTTTGAATGTCGTCACGTTAAGCACTGTTTCAATCAACTTTACGGCCCCAAAATTTTTTTTGAACCCCCCAAGAATTTCAATGATGCAGTCTACGTCATGATCCCCCCCCGCTGTGTTGATTTAACTATCAACTTTAGGTTTGCACAAATGCAGTGGTTACTACTACTTTGTTGCAACGAAATTCGTGGAGTCCTTCCCGTAAATTGCAGTACCTGCCGAGTTTGAAAGCAATTGTACCCATAGATCAACAGGACTCGAGGATACGAAATATTTACATTTGCTCATACACTCACACCGCTATTTACGTGAGGGCATGAAATTCATAGGGCAACAACCAGGAGCTAACCCGTATTACCCTGGACATTTTCATCAAAATCGGACCATTACGATACAATTGGATGTAACAAAGAGTTGTCAGAGACAGACAGACATTAGAGAAAAAATTATGAGTAAGTTCTGACATGCAAAAAGCAAGTGCAAGTTTGGTGGATTTAGTCTTTTTTTTTTTAATTCTCGAATAACACGAAGCTTTTTTCGTTCGGTTGTGAAAAAGCAAAATAATGAACGATTCTGCACAGCTGAGTGTCTTGTTGAAAACTTCAAGGGTTATTTCACTTAAATAGGTCCATACCAAGAACTTTTGATCCATCATCAAGTTCTGAACGAATAATATATTACAAAATCACTTATACTTGGAGTGAAGAAATGTGTGCGGGGTACTCTATTGATTAAACAAAGCCTTGTTGGCGTGCAATTCGCACGTGAGACGTGTTTGGGGTGCTGAAAGTTTTAATGAATCATCCACCTGGATAACGCGATATTAAAATACCGTTTCATTATCCTTCTTTACTTGCCTTAAAAATAGCTGTCAGCACAAAGGCTGGGTTTAACAGGGCAGTACGCCGACATTCTTCATGTTCGCAAAACTCTTCCACATACCTATATCGTGAATTGAAAGTAAAACTAAAGTTAATTTAGATGCGTTCTGTAGGCAAAATGATGGTAACAAGGTGACGAAGCAAAATCATCAACACTTCACGTGATAGTTCATGCAAGTTAAATAGCCTCGAGAGGTACATACTCAATAAGATGGGTTTGTAAACACTTATTATTTATAATATTTATGTATATTAGTTCAATATAATTAGGTATATAATTGCTGAAATTTGCAAGAGCCATAATAATTTGATATTATCTGTTGAAGGATAATGAATAAGTCTGCCACGTATGCCAGCAGGTATTTTTGCGAATGCCAAGTAAATAAATCCATATTCATTATTTATATAATTGAAACAAATGGTTTCAGATGAATAGTCTGGCATTTAAATCAATAATGGTTAAGTTATGCCGTTGAGGTATTAGAGAAGATTTAGACAATATTATAATGGCAGTTTATAAATTGTTGTACAGGTTCCATTGGGAACTGTGACATTGTTAATGATAATCAATTACCTTGAAACATGGAAGCCGTTTTAAGTGTTTCATTACGCGTGCGCAATCACAGACGCAATCATTCATCTTTAACAATGGCGTTCTGTGGGAACATTCCTGACTCCAACTAATGCATTCCGATAAATTAGTCGAAATCGAATGAAAACTGTTTTTTAGTATGCGTTACAAAAGTCTTATATTTGCGCATGCGCAGTAACTAAAATTAATTAGAAATGAGCGAAATTCATAAGGATACAGCTTGATCAATATCGAAGTCGTACTTGATAATTTCGCTGAAATCGGTAGAAGAGTGCACATGTTATGATTGTACAGGAACTATATGTTGTCGCATTCGTGGTGACAAAGTTTGAATACGCTATATCGGAAGTTACTGGTTCCCAAACTAATTCAATAAGTGAAATTTTCATAAATATTTGATCCGTCTAAAATTGCAGCCAATTTATCCACAATCCCTGAACATTTTATCAAAACCGGGAGATATTTGCGAGTAGTTTTTCCCGTTACTTGGATTAGCAGACACCGACGGTCAGACAAAATTATTCAAGAAAGTCTGAAACTCGAAAAGTGGTAGAAAACATTGATTTGGAGGCAATAATTAATTAATGTTATTTTTTGGTCTTAAATTTGAGTACCTACAAATTTCTATTTCCAGTTTTTTCACATTTAAAATGTGGCGGTAACGGTTTTTCAACTTCAGGTACCTAGATTACGAAGCGAAAAAACGCTGCAAATTATTAAACTCTCTCGTCTATGTTTATTAGATGCAGTCTACGGTATATTATCTAAACTCAGTGTCTCGCGCCTCTTGATGCGTTCAAGATGCTATAAAAAGTGTTCAATTCATATTTCAGCGAGGTAGATCGATTAACAAAGAAATTAGCCATAAGGATCCTTCGGCTTTTGAGTGTTTTTCCATATGTACCATGGAATTGACTTCTGGATTCCTACGACACGATATAATGACTTCTAAGATACTTATTCCGTGAACACCTACGTTAACTTCGCCCTGAAACGAAAGATGGTGACATAATACCTATACCTAATGGTGCAATTTACTGTATACGACAAGATGCAGAAATCTACAGATGGAACATCAGAAATTTAACAAGATACAATAAAACACCTACGCTCGATTCACTTGGCAAGTATATACATAACGTGGGTTATGAAAAACTCGATTTCAAAAGGAACTCTGAAAATAAAATTCCATTGCAATTACATTAGCTGATTCGATTGTCTGGGTTCACAAGGTGATTTTTATTAAATTCAGTGACGTTAACAATAACATGCATGTTGACGTTCTTTTGTATCCCATGGAAAGAGCGAACGGTAAATGTAAAGTGGTCAAATAACACGATATCTATCGATAAGAAAATAAAAACATTAGTGTTACTTCAACAATTTTATATATTCAGCTTTTTTAATATTTCATCCTCTTCGTTCCACCCTTTAATGAAAATGATGCCGAGAACTCAGTCATAAGTAGACCTCAAAAGTGATTTTGGACCCAAGTTCCATTAGGCTTCAAAAAAAGCTCCGGAGGGCTAACAGATTTTTTTCGATTTTTTGTGTTCAACACGTCTTGAAACATAAAACAACGAATTTTGAGGGAGGTTCGAAATGTCCCTGCTGTTTTTTGACAAAAGTTTCGATATTATGTTTCTTGTAATAGTTAAAATGTATGTGCAAATAGGATTGAACAACTGAGTAGGTGTCAGAAATTGAGGTGTACACAATCGTAGTGATCAAACAAACGACGGCATTCCAGCGAGTTTTTTTTAGTCAAACCATCACTATTATTTTGAAGAAGTTTCATTTGCACGACAACTTCGTGTAAGAGGGATTTTGAAAATTGCATGCAATACCGCCTGGCTAAACTGAGTTATCCGGCAGCGGAGCAAGGTAATAGCGTAATGACGGGGTCATTCAGAGAAAACGCTGAAAGAAAATCATTTCGACTGGAGACTGTAACTGTCTAGACAGGAATAACTAGTGAGGCAGTGCAGCATTTTTCTTCATCACAGAAACGACTTTGTTGTGACACAAACATGAGACGTTTTAGTTTGACGCGCTGATCATCAGCAACTCAATGGAAAATTCATAACACCAAATCACCGTTAGAGTGTACTTTTTCAGGTATTTCAATCGACATAGCTAATATCCAATATCATAGCAGAATACAATATTGTCTCATTTCACAAATACAGATAATTTTGTTCATCCATTTTTTACTGATCTAGTACAGTGTGGTGCTCAACGGGAGGGGTGAAGAGGTACAGATGAGAGGCATGCTCGTTTTGGGCGGAAGGGTATGCATGTGTTCGGTCGGTCGGGGACAACAACATATAAACACATTTTGGTTCATTATTCAATAATAAACCATTGTAATCGCTCTTAAAAAAAAAAAAAAATCTAACCCCCCTGAAAATTTCATGGTATACGTTTCAAAGGGTGTAGAATCCGAATCTGCAATAAAAAAATTTCCGTCCGTCCGCCGTACGCTGTACGCACGATTTCTCACAAACGGCTGAAGCAAAAAAGCTGAAATTTTCAGGAAAAATCTATGTTGGTCCGGCGACGCCCCAATTCTTGAGCCAGCTCTCTCACTTGATTTAAAGTGCCCTTTAAGGGTTGTCAAAGTTTTGTAAAATCCCTAAAAACCTCAAAACAAGTGAAGGCAGCCTAAATTTGTACTCTTTTTGAAGAACACTCCACGAGAAATCGAACGAGCCCCTCCCCAGGTCCGTAGGTCAAACCATTCCCGATCTATGCCCCGATTTATGGTGCCAACATTCGCGTTATTTTGGTTTACTCGTATTATTGTTTTTGTGTTGCTATCAGTAACCTGGTGATGTAGTAATGTGGATACTGGAGTGAACTCCTAAAAGGCTTTGTAGCCGATACACGGGTTGAAGCATTCTGATAACCATAAAAAACGCTGCAAATTCTTCTACTGGGGTTTATTATTCAATTAGCTTGCGTTCATGATTTGAATTTCTGCTAAGAATTTAATTTTAATTCCAGGAGATATGCATAGAGCACTTAAATCTGTTCTCAATCAAAATACCTATTTGGATTGCTCAGTTGCAAGCCAATTGAATAATAAACCCCAGTGGAAGAATTTGCAGCGTTTTTAAATAAAAGGTCTATAACGGGAACGAGACAACCAATCAACAAGCAGTTTGGGACAAATCCGTGTGCTGAAAGGATGATACGAAAGAGGACGGTTCAATTATTCTTACTCACCCGTTCTTTGCAACAGAACAGTAAGTTAGCATACAGATCATTTGAATTCTGGCCATCCAAAGGGAGTAAGAACTTAGGGAAACTCTAAGTGCAAGTGTTCCAAGGTGGTTTTACCAATGGTTCCGCAAATGACGGGTAAGTGAGGACTCCAACATACCATACACGGATCCATCAGTCTGCTTTTGGATTTGTAGGGGCCCTTTTGTTGCAGTGCTCTGCGTCTCTTCCTTGATTTATATTCTTGGTGCAGTTTGATCGATTCATTTCCGACAGTGTGATGCGTCCACTGTTTTATTTAATTCTCTCTCTTGAATCGCATTCACACTGTTGACGATGTCAGTTGTAAAAGGAAAAAACAGATGCTCATATCCAGCTTCCAGAAATGCGATGGACTCGCGGAACTTCGGCTTCAAGCGAACATCGCTCGTTCCCAGGAATGTGGAGCGAGGTCAAAAGATTTTTGATTTACTTCTCCTCCTCCTACCTGGTCAAGTTGGGATCAGAGTAGAGACAGATCTCGTCTACAAAGAGTAAAATGGACTTGACATCGTGCGTACTGGGCCTTATCAACATGGAACCTGATATCAAGGAGATGGCTCTGAAGATTGTGCCACAAGTCCCACTGGTCTACAATTTAAATTATCGATGTACCTTTAGAACGAAAAAAACTGTCACAATGCCTACATAATCTAGTTTCTTAGAAATGTGTTCAGTTGAGATCGTTCAACGGTTATTAGGTTTGATAATAAATTCATTGATAATAAACTCATCTCTGATAGGAGGGGGGGGGGGGGGGGTGGAAGATGTTCAGCTCCTCTCAGGGGAGTAGTCACTTTGAAAAGGTTAAGAATCATTGATCTGGTACATACACTTTTTCGAGTAATGTTCAGATAAAAAATTAAATTGAACTTAATTTAGTTTAATAATGTTCGGTCATGTTTGAGATCCTTGAAAAAACAACATGCAGATTTAAAAATATATATATATATTTGGAACCCAACAATAACGACTTTAGTAGGAGTATGGCAATTAACGGTTGCTAGATTAGGAATCCGCAATAAAAAATAAGGTTCTTATGTGAAAATTAAACGAGGTTGGTGTGCGATTCGCGCATTTGTGTCGAACAATGTATAAAAAATTCTATGGGTGGTTGGTTTGAAACTTTTTTTATTTGCATGTTGACAGATTGAAAGAGTGGAGAGATCGTAACTTGAGACAACTATATGCCTTCAAAATACAAGAATAGTTGCGGACTGCCTCAAAACGGACTTTAAAGGTTTTTTTTTAGAGCCAATGAAATAGCTTCATGTTTTGTGGAAAATCGCAGTCATTACAACTTCTCGTAATCAGCACAGAAATACTGTCATACAGAAACCACAAATCTTTGTGCCTTAAGATGTTTGAATTCCATCATTTGTTATGGTCTATGAAAAATCATCCACTACTCAATTTTCGCTATAAAAAATCCGGTAATTATCAATTTTATTAAACTGTATATTGTGTTGCTATTGAGGTTCATAAAAAACCAAACAGTTCATTAGTTCTTTTCTGTACAGCTATTCGAAATATAGTTACAACTTTCATTTCCTCGTTTCTCAGTGAGACTGGGTAGTTAATCAACAGCCTATAATTGAGTTTATAACATTGTGGCGACATTACTCTTGGGTATCGGGACTACAATGACAGCGTCCACTTTACGGTCATCTACCTCGAAACGACCAGGAGGGATGACAGTTAACTTTCAGTTTAATAACTAGTTTCAAACTCCAGCGGATGTTCCACTCCAACTCGTACAGTGACACTTGCCTATTACTGATGTTACCGGGGTACTCATTCCGTGCAACGCCGCAAGATTAGCCAAGCTGGACGTAAGCTTGAACCCATAAAGCGTTGTTTCGGCTAACTACAGTGAACCACTCGTGATTTAGTGCGTGGAACGAAGAACTGTACACCTTGCACAACCCTTAACCGATTACCAACGTGTTAACGCTGGAATGGATGGAATTATCACTTTCTAGCTTATCAACCAACTCACGCAGTCACAAAAAAAAAAAAAAAAAAAACAATTAAAAATTATCACTCTAAGATTTAGTACTTTTGTATTGGGTAACCCTCCTGCTCGGATCACCGGACTATCAGATCTGATCTGTGGATCTAGAGATAACTTCTTAAGTGTACTCGGTAACAGACGCAGAAAACCAACTGAAATTTAACAAAAGAAAATAAACGTAACCTGTGGTTCGTTATACAAACTTGGAGCTTCAATGAAATTTTATTGGATTCTTGATGGCATAACAAGAGCTCCATTTATGGCAAAGCTTTCAGCTGATCAGTGTGTCTTACCTAGTAATTGACTTCTAGAATGATTTCATCTTAAATATAACTCTGTGATCAACAAACTTTACTTTAATTACTTATTCCCTTTGTACTAAAGAAAAGCTGATATAGGAATACCTACAATGGTGTAATGTACTGTACATCACCAAACCGTAGAAATCTACGAGTAGAACCACTAAAATTCAACTACTCGTCGGCAAATGTTTGAATAAGTTACTAAAACTCTATCTGAGACGACGACAAGCGTATTCGTAATTCTTGCAACAGGTTTGTCTCCAATCACTTTCAGAATCCACGGGTTGAAAGGAAAACCTACGATTTGTGCATCTTGATCAGTCAACCCTATGGGATTACAACGGAAGGTTTGTTCAAACCAGGGCTTTTAACCCAGTTGAAAGATTACCGATTAACAGGTCAACTTTTTATTAATCCTGTCATCGCTTATACCAACTTCTTATCCTATACTCGGTCATATCAATACAACTTGGAAATTCCTTGTATTAATTCAAAGCCACCCCTTTCTCATTCATTCCTTCAAAAACCATAAGTCCAATGAGCTACAAGTTTACCCCCTGTGAAAATTAGCTTGTGCATTACGAGTTTCTATTGGCTCCAAATTTAACTGACAACTGCCCCTCCTCCTGTACATTTTTGGAGGCGTTACCAGTAGTGGATTAATGATTTGTGTGAAATATCTATTTTAGGGACTTAATTCCTATCTCACCTTGTAAATCAATCTTCTTAAATCATACGTTTTATTATTCCTAGCCCTATAAAGTCATCGTGGGGTGGATTCCACCCCATCTCCTATTATTTTTAGTGACTAGTTAGTAGTTAGTAGTTAGTAGTAGTTAGTTAGTGACAGTTTCTCGGCTTTTTATTCTATTGTGATGGCTAGTCAACATATTATTTGAAACCTGAAGAGATTCGGAAATTATTGGAACAATAGCTGGAGGAGGAAGACGTAGGCGGGAAAGCTAGTGATTCAAAACATGAAGCTCTAGTTCAAGTTCCCTCAGACATGGAAGAGGAACTGTATGAAGAAACGATTGACACAAGTGGAAGTCCACATTCTGTTGAGGATGATCAAGGCGACAGAATTCAACACGATGACATCGAAAATCCACCAGATCTTGATGAGGGGGTTCACAAAGGAGATGGACATAAGGTTTTCGGTGAAAATGTTATTGAAATCCAACCCCTCGCTTAACAAGATGTACCCCGTTGCTTGGAAGAGCAAATGAGGTGTGCCTTCTGCGACAGAGGAAAATACAGAAAATTATGTGCATACGGTGAAAACGAGTTTTCAGCAACGAGGAAAGTGGTCGAAAAATTTTAATGTTTTAAATTAAAATAGTTAAAACATTTAATGTTTTGAATTAAAATAGTTAAAATATTTAATGTTTTAAACGATCATTGTCCCACAGGAAACTCCCTGACGTACACCTATTCTGAAGAAATTCTTGTTTCCTTTTTTAGTATGGACTCTCTAGATTTCGAAAACGATGGTTCCTTGATACTAAAGAAAGTCAAATAAATGTTACCTTACGTTCAAATTATCATTTGAAGAAAAAAATGTTTACGTATGCGTTCAAGTTTTTCCGAATTCAATAAATGTATAAAGCCTTAATTTGTAGTTTCGTTTGTTTCTGATCATTCCTTAGGTTTTGAGAAACCATTTAAATATGCAAAACAACATAAAAAGTCATTTCAAAAGTTTTGAGCATTTTTTTAAAATACTGGGTGGTTCCCACCCCACGGTGCCGGCAGCGTTAGTAGAAAACCCTGGGCCATTCTAGGGCTAGTTTCAATTCCTTAAGTTGAGTTGATCTGTGTAATGTATAACTATAGTCCAATAGTATGATGATTCAAATAAAGTGTTCTTACGTGTGTTTTTTTTTCGAAATTGGTGTTTCCTACTGCAACCCCACCGACAAGGTTCAGACAACATTAAAGGAACTTGTGGAATTCTCGACGTTTTAAAAATTATAATTGTTTTTAATGAGGAATTATCGAACTTTTATTACGTTAAACAAATTTGCTACAAGGTCAAACACTATTGTTCTTCGAAATTCATTGCGATTCTTAAGATAAGATGCGAAACTTTTCAATTACAGCTCAAGTTTGAATGGGATGGAACAAAACTAGTTGAGGCTGCCCACGCGTCATTCATAATCTTAATATGATCGAGACTGATTCTTCCTTCTAATTTATAATTTTACTGTTTTACTAGAATCCAAAGAGTAATATTAAATAATAATTGTGCCCCTCACGATCTGAGGGAAAATGTGTAGTATTATTTTTTCTTGAATGAAGGACAAAAGAGGGGCTATCTAATGCAGAAATAATACGCTTCTTTGTGATAATCAGCAGCATTTTTGTTTTTTTTTTCACGTACTTAATTATTGCTTTTACCATATCAATATCTAGGTAATTTCTTTGATTTTTAAGCAACATTTTGCAATTATTTAGGTAAATGTGTGATGAATTTTAGGGAGGGAATACACCCATTTTTGAGTTTCAAAACACCCTTGAAGTTACACATCCTGCGGATTTGTACTGATTCAATCATCTTGAAGATATAATCATTTTCCTTTGGTTCTTGATGTTTCATAAAGTATGTTGCATACTATTGCTTGTTGCTTGAAGTGATATGATTTATATTTTGAAATCTTGAAGGTGGAACTATTTTTCCAACAACGAATAAGATATTACTTAAATTTCAAGTAAGATATCAGTGCAATGGGACACTTGTTTTCTTCCGTTAGTGAGGATATTCCAGGGCGAGGTGATGTTACCAGTTTGTGGGTCGTAAACTTTCATGAGAGCCAATTCCAACCCTGGTATGTTGTTCATGACCCTTAATGAATAGAAAGTTTTTGAAATCCAGGTCAAAATAGAAAACTAGGTACGTCATGCAAAGATTTTAACAAAAGGACAGAGTTAGGTCAAGGACAATGTTGAAGAATGAGTTGGGAAATATCTGAACAACATGAATACGTTGCTGTTGTTCGTAACCATCAGGCTGAATGGGCCAAGAGCCTGCGTACGATTTCACGAGAAATATGCGGTTATGGAACGGGACGTTTTGTGTCCAAAGTTGGTCTGAGGATGAATTCGGAGATGGCCCACCAAACGAGAACACCGAAGAATAATGAAGACGTGGGGCGCCCAAGAATGCCTCGAGGAGCCATCCATTTACAAGGGAGCGGAGTGGGGACTCTTGATGACTGACGAATGGACTACAAAGAAATTTTTTCGATAATGCCATGAATCGATGAGATGAAGTCGCCTGTACTGGAGCAGGGTTCCCATTGTTGTTCATTGTCACCGCGAAACCCCGCGGGAAGCACCTTCTTGGACTTTTTTCTCCCACCTCCTTTCCTATCACTTCCTCGTTCTCACCATCTTCGATTCAATATCCCGAGAACAAACAACAGCTCCACTTAATATCGTCTGTTGTAGCGGTTTCTTTTAACAGATCCGCAAATCGAAGCCCTGTCTGATTATTCGTAACGGCCGAAGGTACGTCTCATTCATAGCTCTAAAACTGGATGTTGGTGTTTCCTACTCACTAATCCATTCGGGAATTGTTCTTTATTATTGTACACAGTGTCGCTAAGAAACAATGGACCATTTAAGTAATTAAACGATTAAGAAACTACCCTACTTAACTAATACAAACTGACTTCGGAGAGATTAGTAGGTGAGGGGATCAAAAGCCACATTAGGGGGATGTGTCGAGTTTCCCAAGTTAAGATATAACGGTAAAGGCAAATGCAAGAAGGATTTGCAAATTATTTTATTTATTCCACTAGATTCATCACGAAGTCGATTCATCAAAACTTGAGAATGATGTGCCTAGGTTAGTACTTCCATTTTCATAATACTTGGATGATATTGCAGAACAATATTTAGTAGTACACATTTCATTTGTGGAATAACTTATTAAGAATTTATGTTAGACGCATTAGCACATGGCAGCCCACTAATAGAACATGGGGGATGTGCTCTCTAAACCAACAAACCAGAAAAATAGGAAATGAAATTTAAAAATCCCTCCATCCTCATTTGAAGAGTAAGTTAGCAAGTTACAGAATACTAGATTGCACTATTTGAACCAGCAAGCATAATAAACCTCCCCGAGCTCTGCAAGAAATGTGTTTTGAAGGGGTGCAGCTGATCAGCAAGAAGCTATCAGAAGCATAATATGCTTCTGATATTATCTGCTTTGCACTACGGTCAATCATGCTGAAGGAAGAACAGTATTTTCAGCTTGAATTTACGCGACTGTGAAATCGACCAACCAGAGAGCTCGAGAAGCAATCAATAAGCACAGTTATTACGATGCTCACTGCTTCTTATCGTTTTCATTATCAGCATTCTGCTGACCACTCATATGTATTTCTCTTTTGATTGTTATCAGTTACTTTTTCTTAGTAAGACGATGAATGATGATTCAGTAAAAGTTATTAAACTAAACTGCCTGGTCTGCAGCAAACATTGACAATAAAAAAATCGTGCTGATTGATGTTGTGACTCCTACTGATTGGACTAAACGTGTATTTGAAAAGACAAATTTACCCAAATTCATCCCATTTCATACGGTTGAAATTTGAATTAGAATCATATATTTCCGTTAGATTAACTTGAAACCAACGAATTCAAATTTGAGGTCCTTCATTTCCAGAAATTCTAACGTCCGATCTTGGAGACTGGTTGAAATAAGCGATATCTTCTCCGCCCATCAAATGCTGGTCTCAAGTAATATTTGTAGGTACCTAGTTAAACTTTATTGCTGTTGTACCCACCATAATTGCCATCGAACAATAAAAAGTTACGAACCAAAAGGCTATCTAACTTAGATAGCTAATCGTTAACGTATTTTTTTCATTTTATTTCTTATTTTTACTTTTTTCAATTAAGTAGTTCAACCTGCCCAGCTTAACGAACCATCCCTTCCTCGTAAAATCACCTATAAAATCTGTGGTAATGCTCTAACCTCAAGGTTTTTTTTCTTTGCTCGAATACCTGGGTTCGCTTAGGGTGAACAACCCGGTATTTTTTTCTTCGAAAATGTCATCTTCTTTGACCGGTTTACAGTTATAAAAAATGAGCTCGACTCCGTTATGCCGTAAATTTCTGTATTATTGCGAACGTTGGCTTTTATCTTGAGTTCGGATCTACATTCCGTTTGGAATCAAGAGCCAGCTCTTAAACCCGGTAGTGATGAAGGTACCTGCTTATTTATTCAAATTCAGTAGGTAATCCAGGTGAAGCCGTTAAAGGCAAACGACAAACTAAATGTTGCTCATCCATCTAAAATTAGTGACCTCACGTATGATTTTGGGTTTTTCATTCAGGTACAATAGCAAAATCTTATTTATGACGGACCCAGAAAAAAACGCTGCAAATTCTTTCACTGGGGTTTATTATTCAATTGGCTTGCGTTAAAGATTTGAATTTCCAATAAACTTTGGAGCGTCCCTATTTCACAGGTGATACAGCGATTGTTGAATTTCAGGAGATATGCATAGAGCACGTGAATCTGTTCTCAACCAAAATACCTATTTAGATTGATCAGATGATCATATTTGAGTGCCTCCTGAAATTCAATAATCGCTGTATCACCTGTGAAACACGCACACTCCAAAGCTTAGTAGAAATTCAAATCATGAACGCAAGCCAATTGAATAATAAACCCCAGTGAAAGAATTTGCAGCGTTTTTTTATGGTTATCAGAATACTTCAACCCGTGTATCGGCTATAAACCCTTTTAGGAGTTCAATCCAGTATCCACGTTCACCACATCACTAGGTTACTGCAATCAAAACAAAAACTATAATAAACCAAAATAACGCAAATGTTGTCACCATAAATCGGGCCATTCATCGGGAATGGTTTCAGCTACGGACCTGGGGAAGGGCTCATTCGATTTCTCATGGAAAGTTCTTCAAAAAAAGTCCAAATTTAGGCCACCTTAACTTTTTTTCAGGTTTTTAGGGATTTTACAAAACTTTGACAACCCTTAAAGGGCACTTTAAATTAAGTGAGAGTGCTGGCTAAAGAATTGGGGCGGTGTCGGACCAATATTGATTTTTCCTGAAAATTTCAGATTTTTTGCTCCAGTTGTTTATGAGAAATCGTGCGTATGGCATACGGCGTACGGCGGAAGGACGGAAAAAATGTTATTGCAGATTGGGATTCTACACCCTTTGAAACGTAAACCATAACATTTTCAGGGGGGGTTAGAAATTTTTTTTCAAGAGCGATTACAATGGTTTATTATTAAATAATAAACCAACAACTAAAAAAATACAAAAGACAGCATGAAAATGGTGAAGGGTACGGTTTATTACTATTACTCCCTCCATTTACCCCCTTCCAAAATTAATCGAGAAAGATCTGAAATATGTTTCAAAACAAGACCTAGGTTCTTAATTGAAAAATAAGAATCAGGAAAATCTGTAGTGTAAGCCTTATGAGCAACGATTAAATGGATTGCCTATCATCCCCTTCATTGACCCTCTCCCGATAGAAAATTCAAAATTTTTGACGTTTGTAGCTCAATAATGAAAAATATTCTCAAACCAATTGGATCAGATGAAAATAGTGAAGAAATAACGATTTTTCAGTATTACTTCCTCGCTTTACCCCCTTTCATAATGAAAACTGAAATATTTTAAAATACTGAACCTAATTTTATTTGAACAAATAAAAATAACATGAACCAGAAGAGAATTCTCGAACTACCTTTCAAAATTGCCAAGGTTTATTACTTAGAAGAGGACTGTTGGGCAAAAATTTTGATAAAAATGAATGAATAAAATTAACAAACAGGGAAATAGTGACGACAACGATTAATCACTGTTACCCCTGGCATAATTAAATTAGAAAGATCTGATGTATAATTCAAACAAGATCGAAGTTTTTAATCGAAAGAGAAGAAACAACAAAACCGGCAGTATAAGCTGCAGTAATTGAATGGATTGTACATTACCCTCTCTCAATAGAAAATCCAAAATTTCCGACGTTTGTAGCACAACTAGACTAGATTCTAGCCACTAGAATCAGGGTCGAACAAAAATAAGAATTTTTGAATCAATAACATCAGATGAAAATTGTCATGAAATAACCATTTTCAACTATTACTCCCTCGCTTCACCCACTTTCATAATAATTACTAAATATACTGAAATATGTTCAAATACTAAACCATATCTTAATACAGTCTTATGCATAACACAGTAAGATAAATACTTCTTTCACTGAATATACTTACTAAGAAATATGTTCAAATACTGAAAAATAGGTATTTTGGTTCCAGATTTAATACAGTCTTATGCTGGGGATAATTGGCACAGTAAGATTATAAGACATTTAAAAACTCGCTATTGACGTACGAGACGATGCAATCCTGCAATTTACAAAGTTTAGTAATGACTGGTCAAACATATTTTTTGGGCAGTTCAATATTTCTTCAAAAAGATTACAAATTTAGGCTGTTTTGTAGTTTTTTGAAGAGGTTTCCTTTTTCAGCAAAACAAGAATGGTACAAGAAGTTGAACCAAAACTCGTTCTTGACGTACGGGATGCAATCCGGCAATTTACAACGTTTAGTAGGTAATGACTGGTCAAACATATTTTTTGGGAAGTTTTATATTTCATGTTTTCGTAGTTTTTGTAAGAGGTTTTTGCAAAAACAAGAATGGTTCAAGCACCCACCGGGTCACACCTAGACGGAATACTCTCCCACTACCCTGAGCCTTATCAACACAAAACATAATAGTTTATCCGCCTGACATCAACGAGTCCGCAAGATGATATAAAAGAGGACCTTTGACCCGTACGGGTGGTAACTTGGCGGGACTGACGCAACTCAGCGATTGCAAGCTCTCCTGCTCCAATTGTGATTCCAGCTCCGTTGCAGCAATATCACCCCCGCGCGATGTTTCGAAATTCCCCGAGAAAGACCTCACTGTCATTTACCGTGGAGGCTCCCTTATAATACTTTTTGAAGGTTGTCAGCAATTACCGGCTGATTCGTTTTGGGACGCTCTCGGCAACTCCCTTCACTTCCAGGATGCCCGCATTGCTCAGTCGTCCTAAGAAGCAATAAAATTGATAGCTCGTCACAGCGCATCAAAATATCCTTGACACGATATCCCAAGAGATTTCGGTAGGTACCTACTCCGAAAACATTGAGCCGAGACCGTTGTTCTCAGACTCGATTCTGCAGTGATTTCGCCTTTATATTTACTCATAAATAAGCCATCAGTGGGTGAAGGGTTGTATGGTTTCTGATGAGTGTCGTTTTACTTCAAGGTAGATACCGAAGATGTTTCTTGTCCCAGAAAAGGTCATTCTCCCACGAGAGCGACCGATGATATAGGAATGATGATGTTAAAAAACCGACCTGAACTTCTATCAACTAAGAAACTATCAACCGCCAATGAAGAGGACGCAATTTATTACAAATACGAATGGTATCAAAGTCAAAGAATATGATAAGGCTGTCAAATAAGGAACAACCTTGAACAGATCACCGATCTACATAATATATCAACGATTAAGTCAATGCTATACATTCTCATTAAATAATAAATCAAAATTTTTGATTTATTATTTTCAATAACGAATTTTTGTAATCGACAACAAAAAGTTTAACCCCTTCAAAAATTGTTGGTTTATGGATTAAGCAGGATTAAGCTAAGGGATTGTATTTAAGGATTAATCTATCAAAAATTGAAATCTAAAAACCTTTTGACGTAAAAGGGTAGTTTTTGATTTGATTCAGATGGAAATTAGTTCTCTGAATCGAATGAGACCACTCCAGTTGATATACAATCATCCGTTCGCCCACCATTTAGAAAATCAGCTTGGTAAGTAGCCCGTTCAATGCGGGGTCGGAACTAGGCCGCGTGGCTGGCGGCAGCCCAAGTATTCAAATTGCTGCAATTACAAGATATGGATGAGCGAAGTGCCGAGTTCAGACCTGTACCACAGACTACGTACAGAGACATAGATCAGTGAGTTAGGTAGAAGGGATGCCTAATACATTACATTAACCGCAGATCTCGCCATTGTTAATTGACTAATTACTGGGGTGCCTAGTAGATACTCGTAATTGATCTGAGCTTTAGTTTTTTTATCCCACCTTTTTTTTCAATCTTGTTTACATGTTTTTCGTTCCGGGTGTAGGAGTGAACATGCTTCCTCTTCGGCTTGCAATCGAAACTATGGTTCCTCTCGAGTAACCATACCAACTGTCAATACTGAATTTTTCAAGAGAAATGCGTATGATCAAGCTTTACGATTGTTTTATGAAACAGGCATCAATATTTTTGTCTTTCGCAATTTATTGTCATTTAAAAAAATAATTAGACACTCATTTTCGACTCATACAACTCGAGTAAGACTATTCTTTATTTATTTCCATTATTTTACACAAACAATCATAAAAATCAGCACTTTGGTCATTCATTAAAATTTTTTTTCATTGTTATTTGAACTCCCCGAACAGCACAATTTTTCGAAAATGTTCTTCGGCGAGCAACGTTATTTACTTCTGATTATTTTAAACGAGCCAAATCGTAAAATTGCTTTGTCTACTTAATTTTTGTAAAAGTTGAGTATGTAATGTAAGTTGATATTTGGAAATACTAAACTATTTCAAATTCGCAATAATCCGTCTAGCTATAAGAGTAGTAATACAATCCTGGTAATACAATCTACTCTTTCGTCTAATTTTTATTGGGTCCCCTACTTTTATTGTCAAAAAAACTCGTGGTAACCCTCTCAATAATTTCACACTCCATCCTGTCGCCCTTGGTCCCGTACAGTTTTCAATAGAAGTCCTTACGCTAAATCTAATGAACCGGGTAGTTTTCCCATGTTTACAACGAAATGGAACGCCCAGGACGAAATCGGCGAAGGACGGCGACTGTCCGCTGGCAGCCCCTGTAGCGAGCGGCGTGAACTGGAAGCCATACAAAACAAGACCTATTGAACCAGTTTTCGGACGGGATGAATGAGGAGGGATTGCTCGCACCATAAATCTGGTAACGAGAAGAACCGTTATCGCGAATCAGGGTGGACGGCCCGATACGCCCACATCCGCATTTCCTGTCGACACGGTTCGTTTTTACTTTTTTTTTTTCGTCGGTTTTGAAGTAGATCAATTTCATCTAGAAAACAGCTCGTTAGGACGGAATTAGTCTGCGGTGCCCCAATAGACCGGAGGAGGAAAGGTTGTCATTACTCAGTTCCATGTGTTCCGCGACTTTCCAGGAAACATGCACGGCTGGCCGGTAATATTATACCTAGGGGATTTTCGACAGGTCAAGGGAAATAGGATGTTGATTAAAGGATTGCCAATCACAACGAACTTGAATCGTAAGAGCTGATATTATGTTTCATTTGCGCCTTCCATTTATAACAAGGAGGTGATGAAATGGACTAACCTCTCCTTCCAAGGGCTGGGGCGATATGCTCTCAACACCCAGAGGATAAGGAGGTCCCTTGTTTCCAAAAAGCGTCAGGTTTAAGCACCGACTCAACAATTTCGAGATAAATATGGAAAGAGGACGTATCCATCACAGATAATTTTGAGTGATTACCATAAAACTTAATTTAATAGCAAAAAAATACGCATTCATTTAAAATAAATTTAATCCTGGAACGCCACTCGGTTTTTCAACACTGTTGTGGGCAAAATGGTCAGTTTTTAAATGTATTCTGTCTTTATCATCCAGAGAACTTGCATGAAAATCAGGGGCAAAGGCTGAACAGTTAAACACAGCGGTTTCATTTCATATTGCCAAATAGATAACTTTTATGTTGTCGAATAACTACCTCTTCAAGTCGAGTCGTCAAGTCAACCTATCTCCTACAACCAACGCCCTTGTCCCACCAGCAGAACGTACAAAAATAGTGTTCACTATTACTAGATCAATGTAATTTACATAAATCAGGGTGCCCATTTACAAGCTTCATGAAGCAACCCCCCCCCCCCCCCCCATGTGAGTTGGTGCCCAAAACAAATATAAATAATATCGTAAAATACGTAAAAACATTACTTAACAGTTTGAAGTCAAATATTTTAAATTTGTAGTCTGAGACCATCCAAAAGTTATTTAGGCACCTTCTAAGCTTGTTGAACATTTCTATTTAAACCCTTCATAGCAGTTTTTGTCTTCGGGATGAGGAAACAGGAAATCTTCCGATTATTTCTTCATTAGAAATAGACTCAAATACAACTTTTTCTGCGGCTAGAACCATTAGATTTGACAACCATGAGTCTCCCATAGCTGATCTGAGTCTGTTTTTGATAATGCGAACTCAACTTTCCACGGAACAACTATTAATTGCTAAGGAGAGTAAAGTTGTATGAACCACTTTCAGAGCAGTTCATTATTATTTACGTTCTATCTAGTGATGTAATACATTTTTGAATGCCGTCACGTTAAACACTGTTTCAATCAACTTTACCCCCCCCCCTCGAATTTTCCTGGAAACCCCCCTCCCCCAAGAATTTCAATGACGCAGTCTGCGTCACGACCCCCCCCCCTCTGTGGGCACCCCTGCATAAATAATGCAGAACTTTACAATAAATATAAATATACAACAAATTACAATAAATAATGCAAGAACTTTACAATGCATCCTCCTGACACAATTCCATTCACTGCTCCCTGTTGGTTAGGTATGATCAGAGAACTGCTAGGAACGGATGGAGCAATGACTTCAACAACTTTGCTTTTGATACCAAATAGATGTGAACTAATATCGTTTTTCAATAATGTTATGATCTTCAGCAGTTCATTGTGACTAACAAGCCTACAATTAGACCTTTTCTCGCATTTAAAGTGGTAATTATAGTTAATTATGGGTTTTTAGTGGAAGGGGGACATTCATAGAATGTGAAAAGTACTGGTAAGCGCCCTTATTTTATCCAATATTAAAAGAAGATTTATAGAGGTATTGAAAAAATGCAAACCCAATCGGCAATAGACAAAACGAGTATATTTTTTTAGATTCTTTGTATACCTAGCTTGTAATATATTTTTGAATGTCGTCACGCTAAACACTGTTTCAATCAACTTTATACCCCCCCCCCCCCCCCAAAATCATTTTAGTCTGCGTCATAGTTAGTTACATTTGTAGTCAGGTATCTCATCATTTTGTCCAACTTTCATCAATTGTTGGATATGGACCGATGGTGACACTGCCTCATTGCTTTATTCAAATGTCTTGGCAATAGAAAAGAAATCAGGAAAGAACCTTTCTCCTCTATTCTAACCGTCCGTTTTCTAAGTTCAACTGCACTCCTTTTTTGAGCATTTGTTAAGTTCGATCAATTGCTTTTATTTGTTAGGTGTTGCGTGCTTTGTCATTTTCAATAGTCTATTTATCAAACTTTTTTATTGTGGCAATCCTCAAAGAATGTTGAAATGAAGAGCAAGATGCAATAACAGATTGGTTGGTAAGCACCTGCATACCTACATAATCATTAACACAAATTCATCAATGAATGTGAATAGAAATTTATGTTGTAGGTTCCAAGTACTTGCACATAAAATATGTAGGGAGTTACACTAACTTAAGTTTAATGCCAGTAGCTGGTAAGTAAACTGTCTTGTCAAATGTAATAAATTGTATTTTGGCAGACCAGTTTCAAAGTATTATATTCATAGATTTGCAGTATAACATTTTTGTAGGCCTTATTATATGCTGGGTGGATATCAATAATGAATACTAAGTGAAAGTACAAGCAATTTTAAAACTAGAGCTGACCTCTCTATCGTAATTTGTTCTTGGGATATAATTTCTAAGAAAACCATATTTTTTGTTTTAAATACTAACATTTAGCCTCACGAATCGGATTTAGGGTTAAATTTCCAATAGGCCCAGTGCGTATTTGTAATTGAAAACAAACTCTTAGGCCAATTGCAGTTCTTAGAAAATTGAAAAAATAAAATAACGTTTCCGAAAATACTTAAAAGTTGACTTCATTTCCAAAACATGATGGAAGCTGACAATTTTTTGGAAAATTTGCAAATTTATTCAGGTTTTCAATCGTATGGTCGTCTTTGACTTCTATTTCCACCAAATACTGAGTTTACGTTAAATCGTTTCGACTTAGGTCAACACATTTGTCCCTTATAAAAAAAAAAATGTCTATGCTGTATAGAAAATTTTTTCTTTAAATTCTTTTCTGGGAATTTTCTGCTAGAGGAATAGATAAGACTACTTGCTAAATCGTTACAGAAACACTCACCTTATTGCTGTGTGGTCCTGATGTCCTCCAACATAGCCAAGAAGAGGTAATTGGGCGTCTTTTCGATGCAATTTCCAGCAATAACAGTCGAGGTGGGACTGGAAGTGTTGCTGTGGAACTCCCCTTACATTTTCTTCAGGTTCTTGGCATCCAACCACGATAACCCAAAATTGCACCTCTGATTCAGGTCGGTATAAGTAAAAAATTTGCTCCCTGACCTGGAGGACCTGCTGGTCTGACAACCTTTCTTGGGACAACGAAAGATTGGCATCCATTCTCCGTTGCGGCATTTCCTCCGATTCTGTTGCATTTCAGATCCGCACTTATGACATGGGGCATTGTCATCAGCACTCACAAGCAACCCTTTTTCCGACCAGCAACTCGTGACAGACAATTTCACTACGAACGACAGTGGTATAAAAATCTCTAAAAGTCATCACAGCCATTGCACTACACAAAATTTAACAGAAATCAACACAATTTAACAGGAAAACACAGAAGGTAACTAGAAAAATATCACAAGGCCAACCGCCATGAGGTAACTGAAGAAAAACGGCGACAAGGGCCCGGAGAAGGATTGCGAGGTTCCGGGGTTTGAACTTTGAATTCACATTCCAATACACAAAAAGATAATACCTACAACCTTTCAAGTGTCAACAGAAACGGTGCACGATAACAAATCCCGATAATACAGCAAGTTAGAGCGCCCGGTGAAAGGTAGGACGTGACTAGGCCGGTAGAACACACCCGGCCGGTAGAACGCATACCGAAGCAGCACAACAAAAGGAGTAGAGACCGAACAGCCGAATTCCGATTCAGAATTTTCGGTTTGAAAATCTCTAAGAAAACTGAAATCTCTGTACAAGACACTGATATGAAACCGTAGTAAATAATATTGTTATGCACTAAGCGTCCACCGTGCGCAGCACCACGAAATTCACCTTCGCCCATTCCTAGTTCCCGCAGTGTTCACCTGATCTCCGAAGCGCTGGTGTACGGCCGGTATTCTCAGTTAATAAAACCATCAGTTAGTATATGTTGATAAATTGCAACAAAATAATGGCATTCAAATTTTTAAATGGTTTCTATCAGATCTACTGTCTATCTACTTGAAAACATTGCGGAAATTCAAACATTTTCCTAGTCACAAACCTTCCTGGTAGAGTGGGCGCGGCATGGATCGTGGAATACGGAATACTTTTCGATGGATCGATGTATTTTTGCGTAGTCAAGCTCGTTGTTGAATTTTAAAACATCCATGAAGTGTCCTCAATTTCCAGTTTCTTACTTTTTTTAAGGAAAATTTTCGTTTTTCTTCAATACTTGTAATTCTATTTTCTCACGCTATAAATCTCAATTCCTAAAAGACGCCGTTCAACCCTTGAAAGTTTCGAAAGTTCACGTTGAACGTTCTGCAGAATTTTCTGGAAGGTTCTAGAAGCCGCTTTACGCACATTTTCCATCTTCTTCCTCTACTTATTCACATTTTCGCTTTCATTGGTTGCCAATCAGTTTTCTCACGTTCATACTCAGTTTGTACTTTATAATTTTGTTACATATCATTTTTTCGCCGATCACTCAAGTTTCGCTGAGCATTTTTGTAAGTAAACTTTCCGCTGTTCGTAGTATAAGTGTATCATCGATCTAGATAGGTTTTTATATTGTACCAACTACTGGAAGTTTGTTGTTAGAAACGGTGGGATACCCTACAGAGGATCCTGGGATAGGTGACATTGTCCGGGAATTTGTCCTTTTCACTTCTGGTAGGTATTTGAAATCTTCGTTTAGTGATTCCCTCACACTAAATTGTCCACTCTATACATTACCTATGAATTGAAAAATCTAGTGGTTCTTAGAAGCGTTTTACATAACCTGTAGGTCGTTCGTAGGTACCTTGGTTGGCATGCGCGATTTCCCAATCTACTATGATGCCTATGTATTTTATATCTGCTTGAATTAGAGAATTTCACATGGGATTGGTTAGCATATCACAGCCTCTGCATTCCGACGTTTTTGACAACTAGACATTGAACTAGGTTATGGTCGTTTGTTCCTTCTGTGCAAACTCAACCTATGTTCTATACATTGGTTCTGGTTACCTAAGTTATCAGTTTTGCATTCCTGAGCAATTCCTTTGTCTCATACATAGTTTGTTAGTTGCTCTTTTCTCTGTAAACATATCTATGAACCTGTTCTGTTTATGGTTCTTCGATTAGGTAGATTGGGACATAAATTATAGTAAAACGAATCCTTTGCATTCATGTATCTGGGTTCTCTTGTGTAACAATTTATGGTAGAAGTCGAGAATAGGTAACCCCTTCCTGACAATACCGTCGCCATAATGACAAACCCGATGTCACCTATCGATATAGGTCCACTCTTTCCTCGCATCTCAAGAACAAACAAATATCCTACACCAATCCTTTTAGTAAAGTATAGATTAGAATGTGATAACACTTGTGTCCCTACGTATTAAAACAACTTCAATCGATAAAACGGTCGTGAAAATCATTCCATAATACACGGCAGTGGTATCGATATGTTATCCTATACACATCGATACAGTCTGATAAGGGGAAGGGGTCACCTATTCTCTACTTCAGCCAAATTCAGGAATTCGAGTAGTTATTGCTGGGGTATGATTCATTTACGCTTCTTTCCCATGAAAACAAAAGTATCTCATGTATAGCCACCCACAGATAAAACGAAAACGTCGATCCACCTTGTAGATATCTCCGAAATGGTTAATAATAACAACCCCGAAAAGAAATCACAACATAGTTCCCAATGATTTGTTTCTTCCTGAAGGATATCCCAGGAGACTCCAGGGCAGATGTGTTTGTAAAGTGAGGAGTGGAGTTCCAGGTGTCTTTTCATCAATTGTGACAACTGATAGCCTCAAGTGCTTCCATTTTGTGGGAATTTCCCATTTCATGGGCTGAGTAAGGCTGTTTCCTAAAACGTATTAATGAGGTAGCTTGCAAGTAGGTATCATTTGAGTAGGATGGGTAGAGTGTAGCCAACTCCTCTCATATAGGACCAACTATACTCCAAGTGGAGACCATGTGCCAAAGAACGGATTTTCTACATCAATTCTCACGCCTTTTGTGGCCCGTACAGCCGACGGACATTGCAGATTTAGAATCTACTCACTTTGAAACTTATAATGACAAAATTGGAGGGGGTTTATAAAAAACAATTCCTATAAATAAGATTACAGGCGCCTATTATTGAAAATTATATACCAAAACTAGGAAAAAGAGATCTAATTTGCATATACCATCGTAAACTAATTTTTATCCGATTGTCTCTTCATTATTATTATTATCGTGATGATGTATGTCTATGATTTTCTTTTCAGTTTTTGCACGATTCAGAAGAAGAATGGCGCGCTGGGGTGAAGGAGATCCTAGGTGGATTGTAGAGGAACGGCCTGATGCAAAAAATGTCAACAATTGGCATTGGTGAGTAGATCTACTTAATAATTGTGTGAGTAGTGTCCTCTCCAACGAATTTTAATTATTATCATTTAAATGATTAACAGTACAATCCAGTTTTTAGCGACCGTACTGACCCAAAAGTTCCCCCCCCCCCCCCTCAACACTCCTTCAACTAACCTTCGGGTAGGCTCCTTCCGCCCTTTGTTATCCCGGCATCACCACTTTTCCGTCCTCCCGAGGGGGTCATTCGTGTACCTGCCACCCCCCCCCCCCCCTAGCCGTAGCTTTCATCTCTGTTTACTAGCTCCCCTTCTCTGAGCTAGAATCCCATATTTGTAGGTTGCATAGGCAATTTTTCATCTTTGGTACTTAAATGTGTAAAATTAATCATTTAAATGATCTGGCTGTAGAACCATAGAGGTCTACTGTCCCGTTTTTTATTTTACTTGAACGATGTTTTCAAAATTAAATTACGAAAATCTTCCCCCTCGAATGACATAGGAACGGCCCAACTGATACAATTATTTGGCATAGTTGGACTCGTTACAACTGCCCATGGAAAGAGGCAGTTGTGAGTTGGGCTCCTATATTATTTCTTAGAGGTGGTTCTCTTTTAAAATTTTCTTCGTAATTTCAGTTTATTCTGTGCAACAGTAATCGTAACAGTTTTACGTTATAGCCCATCAGCAAGTAACTGTTTCGAAGTAATTGTTTCCGCCCGTTAAATTCTCGGATCCACTCAGTAATTATATGTTTTACTTCTTTTTTATTTTTTCTTAGAAAAGGGTATGTCAAAATAATAACCCCAAATTTAGGATGCTTGCTAGTACCATCTAAATAACAAATATCCGGTTCATGTTCGAATGGTATTCAGTCTCTAGGGGATCCTCGACGTTTTAGGTGTCTCCATCCACCTGTACTGACAAATTCAGAAGTGAGCTAAGTCGTAGACAGTTGTCATTGTGTCAGTGTTTGAAGAACTAATTCAAGACCGTTGTTGGAATTTCACTATGGAGCGAATCATCAGTCAAGCCATCTTACTCTTCGTATTTATCGGATCCTGTTACTGCTTCATCAAGGAAAAACCTGTTACTCCAATGATGCACAGCCCCTTGCTGTTGACAGAAGATTTGTTGCAAGTCAACACAAATCGAAAATCGCCAACTTACGGGAACAAAACGCTGTCAGGTAGTCGTTACATGAATGAGCCACAATCATCCTATGTTGTCAATAACATTGATTTGTCTCCAGTTGAATTTTTGAAAACAGAAGATGGATTCGCGGGATTTTTCAAATCCATCACCAAACTGAATGCAGCTATGATGAAAGTTTTCAATCAGTTTTCCAAACAATTCCTTTTTTCATTCTTGAACTTGTTCAAGTTGAAAAAAATGTTGATAATCCATCATGCATATTCAAGAGCAACTATAAAACTGTTGAATTTTATTATTTCTCTCACCATAGGTTTCTCACATGTTGCGGGCTTAGTAGCCCTGGTCCTATTCCCTCCTGTCATGAGTTGAAGATCCTTCAATGGGTTTGTTGATTATTTCTACTGAAAGACTAATTCATTTTGATTTGACCTATGCCTTGATTGTTCATGTTGTGAAATTCTCTTCTATGGTTGACCCATAACGTAAAAACATTTATTCCAATTCAATTTATAGTGACTGTTCGAAATTCGATTCCCCAAAATCATTCTTTGTCATCATTCGTATCTCAGGTTCCTATGAACCTTGCATTGGAATTAATCAGAACTGCAAAAATCATACATCCTCAAGATTTAGTGGCTGCGCAACTATCCCTGACTACATCTGACGAAAGCACACTATTGGTCCACTAGTGTACGACGACACGACGAAGTTTTGCTTCTGTTTCTTTCTCGAAAAATGAATTTAATGGTTGATACCTACAACTTGTGACTCGCCCGAAAAATCGATTTGTTCATCGATCCTGTGTTATAGCATTATAGTGTCATTGTCTAATAAAGTTTTGTTGCATTCAAAAACGTTTAGTACCTATGATTGTGTTGAGGCGGGATTCAAACGATGCGATTCGTTTAAGGAATCCTCCATCCCATTTCGTCCAATAATATCTACTCTAAATTGTAGCTTTTCAAAATGAAGCGGTGAGGAGGTGCACAGAGGAAAGACTTCTAAGCCCAATAGAGAAGCAATAATGTAAATTGATCAAATTCCTTGGTCCAGGGCTTGGCTCATCATATTTCAGTCACCCACGTCCCCAAAGAGCAGAATTCTTAACGCTATGAAGTTGATGTCTTGGCATTCTAGCAATATTTAGTCTCACAACCACTATGCACGTAAATCAACTTTCATGGAAAATATTTTTTAATAAACTTGCAAAAGACTGATTTAGATGTAAACAAGGAATGAGCAGGAATGCCCCCAAAGAAAAACCACCAAGAGCTTGATAGTGCAAAGATTGTTATTTCAAATGGCTCCCTTTGAGGTACTTTCACAGATCCGCACTCTGCAACATAGTATCGCCAAGGCAACGATCTTGGTACAATTTATCATCACTTCTAATTCATGACCACTTGCTGCCAGTAATTTTTTATCACATTTGTTTAGGTAATTCTGCCACATATGCTTCATCTCCATCTCACCAGTAACAGTGTATATCCACGAATGAAAAATACCATTCAGATATGGTGGCAACATTATCCAGGATTCCATGTTTTAGTGTGGTAATAGAAGGGATAACCTAGAAATGAGACTTCTGATTGCTGCAAATTGTGCGCTATTTAGGTTTTAATAAAAGCTCCTGTACCGATTCATTGGTATTGAACTTGCCGCCCTGTCCCCTGCAATTGTATGTCAGATAGTTTTTAAGTGTTCTTGGTCAAAATTGGAGTTCGGAATCGTCAGGATCAGGTGGGTGAGAAGCACACTATTTTCCTCAACCAATTGCGGGTAGCAAACAGTGAAGCCGTTCAACACTGGTCATGATGAATACCCAAATAAAGGCAACAACAAAATAAGTTTGTGCATTAGGCATGGGCATTTGGGATGGTCATCACCTCTATAATTTTAGTACTTGCCCCAGGAGCGTTCTTACCCTTAAAAACATCTTCTATGTTTGTGTGACTTTTGTGTAGAGACTCATATTCGCAGCTTGGGAGTAAAAAAGGCTCACTGTCTTTGAAGATTCAATGGACAATTTCCTCTCCATCACTGCAGTTACTATTTGTATTTTTAAAGTACTTGTAACTGAATCGGTAAATGATTTAGGTGTCGTTAAGGGGATGCATAGGTATATTCAAACCCCAATTTCGGCATCTAACTGAATGACTCAAAGTGCATGAAATTGTTGAAAGGGATTCATGATTTTGTTTGAAAAAATTGGTTGGAACCATTGCTGCAGATTTTTGTATATTATTGCCCTCAAGCTGCAATACGTAAACTCGTAATCAACTCACTCATAAACCATTATTACGTGTTTTAATTGAACAAATGAAATTGCACTAATAAAAAGTGAATTTAAAAATTTAAGACGACTTGTTGTTTCCAAGGTTCAATGCTTTATAGCTCCCCTGGTAAAATTGAAAAATAGGCGCCAGAGCACACCCCTATTCATCGATTTGGTTTATGCTGTCAGCCAGAGAAATTGGTTTCAGTTATTGAGCATTATAGCCATGTTATGCATCTATGAGGGCTAGCTATCAACGTTTTCTGCTTCGAAATTCAGAATTTTGAGCCCCCCCCCTACTTTTACACATAATTTATTATATATCTGTCCATATACCATTCTTGGGATCAGTGAGAGAACCAACCACCATTAAAACAAAGATCTTGTTTTCCAAGAGCATGAAAGTATACGTTTTTCCTCTAGAGTGACTGAAATATATTTTTGTTCCGATGTCTTTCTTTGGAGCGATTGTTCAAATCTTGACGAGGCTGGTGAGAGATCGTATTATTTGAAGTAGATTGACAAGCCAAACTAGTGCTGGAATGGTTAATAATTTCCTGACTTTGTACACGAAATGCTTCTACAAGCATTATGGCTACAGATTTTCCGAAAATGTCAAATTTTGTGACGTCGCATTGCAAAAGTTTTCCCTGATCCAAGTGCCCTACAAGCCCATGATCAACTATGCACAAAGGAACTTGACAAACAAGGTTACGTTTCGTTGGCTTGCACACTTAACGAAAGAACTGGCAATCCGTAAGATTCCGTGTATTGCCGCCATATATTCAAATATCGTTTGTGAATTATCCACACACCTCAATAAGAAATAATTTGAAACAGTGAAATTTTTGGTGGTGTACGCATTTGAGTGCAAACCTTTTTAAGAACTACATAGGGAACGTATTTTAGTGTCTTTTGGGATCCCGCAAGCATACAAGTTGTTATAATGGACCGACCGTCCCGATGCTCACAGCAGCTGAGCTTGTTTAGTCGGATCATTGACGCTCTCAATTCAAATCCGATTCTGAAGTGAGCGTTTTGCTAAGGAATCAAGTTTGGAAATTGTGAGGTGATGGAATGGTATAGTTGCCCCTTCCGGGGAGGTGGATACATTATTAATGTTCCGCCACGCTCAGAGGATGATCCAGACGCTTGCAGGCGTCCGATTCATCTTCCAAAGCGACGGATTCTAAAATCGGGAAGGGGCCAACTAACCATATCCATCACACTTCCTGGGCTCTGAGAAAAGCCGGGGGAGGGGGGAAGAGGGGCCATCAATGCAGTAATGATTATCTTGGGGGGGGCCGCAATGAATTGGGCAGGGGAATGAAAATTTGATCAAATTAAAGGGCATACAGCCACAGGGGGGGGGGGGGGAATTGCGAGTGAATAGGGGCAGCAGGATAAGCAGGACAATCAACAATAAAAGGGCCTATGGACGTAACCACGCTCTGCTACCATGTGAGGTGATGGAATGGTACAGTTCCCCCTTCCGAGGAGGTGGATGCATTATAAATGTTCCCCCACGCTCAGAGGATGATCCAGACGCTTGCAGGCGTCCGATTCATCTCCCAAGGTGACGGATTCTAAAAACGGTAAGGGGCCAACTAACCATATGGATATGTATCCATCACAAAATAGTGTCCCGAAAATGGTGAAATCGCGCGAAATTGTCAACTTTTGATTCCGTCTATTCAAATGTGTCTTTGGTACAAGAAATTTAATCCTCATTACGAATATTCCCCGCTTGATGGGTTATATTATGGAAATCAGCAAATACTCTATTTTCAGCTAATTTTCAAAGAAACTACGTATACAATGGACGTTAGAACAAAATTTATGTTCTGGTAAAAAAGAAAAAAATGCGTTACTTACGAGTACACCAATGGGTAGGGGAAGCTTTACTTCCACTTTCGCGAGGTTTATTCTTCGAAAATCAAAATTTCCCATCGCGTTTTAGACTATGCTGAACAACTTTGGTTTTGTGTCTGTCTGGTTGTGTCTTTTGGTCCGTGTCTGCAGTCCTTGTAACAAATCTAATTCCTTCAGTTTTTATCAGAGTGTGAGGACTTTTTCAGGGGTTGTGCGGCTTTTGCTGTGAATTGTGCCCTATGGGTTTCATTGCTCAAAAATCAACCTGCTCATCAGCAAACGCAAAATACAACAGACGCTCAGGTTCTAGCGGTCTGGTCAAGCTCAATGTTGCATGGTAATCTGGAAGGAATTGTCTCATGATCCGGTATCGATTTCAACGCCATAGTTGGATAAATAGCAATCGCTCTTGCACGAAAGTGAACTTGTAACAAGCTTGTTGTTTAGAGCTGTCAACCGATTTTCATAACATTTCCAGGGAATGTGCGGGTTAGGATGGAAATATTTCTTCGCGCATTTTTTGCCGAGGAATCAATTCACCAGTCTGCGCATGCGCAGATTACAAATATTGTCGTAAATGTAATGCAGCGATGGAAAAATTGGTTCCTCGAACGCATCCGAACACTCCACGAATTAAAAAAGGAAAACCCGTACCAGCTACCTGATTTACGCAGATTTTCTCATGCCAATCGAGTTCATTACGCATCTCATCTTCAAAATTTTTTTCGTCTCGGCAATTGGTTTTCTATGTTTCTTGGAGTATTTACGATGTAAGATTAGGATAGCTTTCGATTAGTGAGTATCGTATTGAGATGTAGTATAATCGTAGTTACTGTTGTAATAAATAATCTCCGGATTTGGTGTACGAGTGTAATGAAATGCTTCTAATATTTGGCTTTGTCTGCCGTAGGACTGAGAAGAACGCGTGCTCCTGGTCTACAGAAAAATTGAAGTCACTCCTGGTTGGTGCGAAAATAGATAGCGACGTCGCATTAGTCAAGCTCACGGAAATGGACAAAATCGAAGGCGACGCTTACGTTAACAACCGCAAAGGAAAATTGATATTTTTCTACGATTGGGCGATGACGCTAACTTGGAAGGGGATATTGGTTGGTGGAGAGACAGAACACGAAGGGAAGATCCAAATACCAAATCTCAGTGAAGAGAACGACATGTCAGAAGTGGAGGTACTTGATAAACAATCTCATCATATCTTCGTCAGTAATCTATTCTAAAGATTATTCGAAAGACAGAAGTTACTGTTTATTCGATTCCATCCTTTGGTCTACCCATTTCAATTAAGATAGATACTGCAAGTTGGAGGACTCATTTATTGGCTTCCTATTCATATAAAGACTATAATGACCCCTGTTTATTTGCCAGGTTAGTTTATCTATCTAACTCTGAACTTTTCCAGGTTCTAGTAACCTTGAAAGAGTCCAACTCCGAAGGGGAAATAATCAAAGACTTCCTTCATCACAGAGGGTGTGAACAAGTTCGTGATAAACTTCGAACTTATGTGGAAAGTCTTAAACAAGGTAAACTATCTCTTACATTAAACATTTAATATATCCAATAAATGATCAATATTATAAGTTTTCCGTAGACACTTTTCGTCGATGTAATTAATGATTACAAACATTTATTAAAAACAATAAAGAGGCTATTTTACTTAAGTCCAGTTCGGATATGAATAGCTCGTCTTTTACCATTCGCTTTTTCTCTTATTTTCAGAATTCTCTAAGGGCATGATTCTTCCTAAGAAGGATGCAGAAGACGGAAAAGTGAAGGATCAGATTAACAACCTTTCTTCTGGTTTTACTGCTAAGGTAATGAAAATGAAAATCATGATCGTCATCTTGATCGGACTTCATTTTTAAGAAATGAGGAGAGGCTTAGTCAGGAGTTGGACCACAATTAAATTTGACTCAGGGGTGTGGGGCAACTCAAACCCCATTGACCAGCATGCAATTCTTGACAGATTTTCATGATTTTTTTTTTTTTTTCGATTGATTTTTTACTGTAGCTGTGCAAAAAAACCTTGGAAATTTCGAATTTCATGATGGGAGGGAGGAATTGGAGGGAGTATTGCCAGAAACCTCGTTTTACCCCGACAAATCGACGTTACTCAGGCTTTTCTCTACCGATTTCTGTAATTCTTACGAGGCTGAATCAAATATAAACGAGACTCTTTTTTAATTTACGTTTTTTCACGTAATCTGATTTTAAACACATTTTTCCCAGCATGTAGGTAATTTTTGAATTCCCTCCGTGTAGAAAGAGTCAGGTTATGCCTGTAGCTAATTGCGCACTTGGGGTTTCAACCTCATCATTGCTGTGGAACTTATGCCACATGTCTGAACTGTAAGGAGGTTTCCAGTGTGTCCCCAGCCAGTTGCACCAATTTTTCTTGAGTCAGGGTGGCTGTGTGTGTGTGGGGGGATCATCGTCGTGGAGAAGAATCACTTCTCTCAGTGGTAGGTCTCGTCTTTTGCGGGGATATGCAATTCTGACTTCACTCAAAGTGCTACAGTCATAAGCAGCATTTATTGTTTAGCGCTCATGTAGGAAATCAAGATGTAGTAACACTGTTGATGTTGTCCGGAGTAATGCTGGTGTGGAGCCCAGGATCTTGGCTCTCATTTCCAACACATTCAAGACTCTGCATAAACTGTTTGTGACGTGCAAACACTCAAGCTCTCACTGAAGTCTCCCTCTCTGAACTGTGCAGTATCTCCTCAAGAATTCAGATGGCTCAACTCCTGTAATTAGAAACTTAATCACAGTACATAGTGCAATTGACGAGGGTATCTCCTGCTCAGGATACCGAAAGGATCGAGGAGGCTAGCTCACATGCGTCCCCCACTCTTGACAAACCGAACCAACCCAACACCACACAACGTGGGAATGTTCTTCCATCACTAGTGAGCTCACAGGTCCAAAAGTCTAGTGTATATTTGATTCACCCTCGTATTTTGTTCGACCCTAGGAAATTTTGCTTTTGCTGACAGGAGAGGGGGAATCCATTCAATTGCTATCAGGCAAGAAATCTTGTCCAATTCATGCAATTCTGTTTTTGTTTGATTAAGATTTTGGCTCAATATTGAAGCATATTCCAGAACTTTTTCATCAATTTTCATGAAGATTAGGGGGGTAGTGAAAAATTGTTACATCTTCACAATTTTCATCATATTATTGATTTAAAAAATTTTCTGGTTCGACCCCAATTTTGTTTCAAACGTATAGGGAGGAGGGAATAGACAATCTATTCGAGCGCTGGTCTTATTTCAGAACTTTCAAATTTAATGATGGAAGGGGGTGAATGAAGGAGTAATCTTGATTAATCGTTGTAGCTTCTGAACCTTTCAACCGATTTTCGTTCAGTTAATAACTCTGTATAGTAGCGAACGGATCGTTTACATGTGTGTTCATATAAAAATCGGGCTTAAGGACGTCCCAGTAATGCATGTCTCGTAAACTCACGTTTGTTCAGAATCCAAGTGAGACCCGGTTCACTGTACTTAGTCCTTGTAGTTTGATTTACCTACTGATCTGTTGGGGGGAAATTAAAGCGCCATTTACTTGTATATTTTGGTGTGAGTGCCAATATTTTTATAGTATTAACGTTGTAAAGATTCTCATTATTTATTATTATTACAGGTTCAAATGAACAACTACGTTTCAAGCAGTAAGGCTGCCCCTTGTTCCGTAGATACTGACACTCTCGAAGTTAGTCAAAGTTTCCAATGTAAAGGGGAAGATTTCTTCCTCGCGCTGACGGATTCAAATGTAAGTCCTTGAAATATTGCACAATATTTATCTGGTCCCAAGTCCCTGTCACTAATAATGTATGATTACCATTAATTGTTAATGATTTGATGAAGAATTCTAGCGAGTTTTAAATTGAGCATTACTTTTAAAGATGATCATAATCATTCATTTCTCGTGAAACTATGAAATTCTACTTTTACGAATTCCTTTTTTTGTAGGAATTAGCAGGGGAGGAGGGGATGTAATAACAATGTCCCCCCTCCCCCTGTGCAACAACGCTCAGTAAAGGGAATAATAAAGTCTTATTCATTTCACGAAACTCCTCGTTAATTCTTATTGAAACTCTTTCTGTTGTACATAATCTATTTGATTAACTGGTTTTCACGTATACAACGTGAAAGGTTGATTCCAAGATCTTCGAGGTCAAACCAGTGGCAATACGTCTGAAGAAAAAAAACCGCATTAAGGCATACGCTGTTGTTTGAGCGCAAGGAATGGCTGTGAGATATTTCAATGGAAGGGAAATGTTACAGAGTTCCTCCCTTTGTTTCCCTAATTGCTCAAACTACCCATCAAGTTTGCGGTGTATTTACGGTTGATCTCAGACAATTTTTTGTTTTATTATTTGCCATTATAGGCATTTGTAATAGTGAAGCAAAAACTGTTTTCAATCCACCTCAGATTTTGTCAAGTCAATTTCAAGGTGAGTTAATTCGACACCCTCGGCTTTATAAAAGGCCTTAGACAATGCGAAAAATATGGTCTTTCACACATGGACCTTACTGGGTATTTTGGTCCTAACTTGTAGCCAGCCCGATCGCTGCTATTATCAATGATAACCTTCACAGTGATTGTTCTTGTTTTTATTGAATTCTGTTTGTGGTATCGTATTTGGTCTTACTTGACTAATTAAGTTTGATTTTTCTTTATTATAATACTTTTGGAAAACCTGAGCTTCGCACGAAATATAAAATTCCTGTCTAAGGCTTCTCCAGTTGTCATGATTTTCCGTCGCTGACAATTTTCCTGTATGTGAACCGAAGAAATCGCCTGCAAAGGTTTATGAAGTTGAAGGATGTCTTGAAGATTCTGCTTGGGATCATACATACATAGATAGAAATAAACTTTGATTTTTATCTGTAAGGATTGAATACAATATTGATTTAAAACGTTGTCTCAGGTACCTCTGGCTGTAACTGTTGACCGGTTTTCATGATAGATTTCTAGACCCAATGAGAGTTCCTCCTAGTGATTGTTCTTGTTTGCTGTTGAATCCTCTTCAGTGGACAAATTTAATTTTCAAAAATTTTTGTTTCATGATAATATTAGTTACAATTATGATTTCAGATGCTGTCTCAGTTCACGATGGCGCCTTGTGTGGTTGAGCCGAAGGAAGGCGGGAAATTCGAACTATTTAGCAAAAACATTCTCGGAGAGTTTGTTGAACTGGTATGGACTCTATTATATACAAACCAATTTGAAGTTCCGGTACTTTTTTGACATGATTCGTTAGTTATGATTTGCTTGTTTTTCAGGTTAAAGACAAGAAAATAGTCCAACGATGGAGACTCAAAGATTGGCCCGAAAACCATTACTCCGTTGTTACGTTCGTTATAGACCAGCAAGAAGATCATACCGTTGTTAAGATAACTCAAACTGGAATTCCGAAGAGGTACCTATCAATATAATGCATGAATTAATATACATTCTCATGCTTGGGCGTAAATTTAACATATATAACTTGAGGGATTCGCAAAGTAAATGCGCAACTTTCAGGTTTTCGAATTTCTCATTTTTAGGATGTCCCCTAAAAATGAAGCAAGGCTTCGTTAATTCATGAACACCTATTAATTGATCCAGGGGGTGTGGGACCAACCAAGCATGAGAACAAGAATAACAATTTTTGAATAAAAATTCGTTTCAGACCATTCTGAGACTAAATCCGTGAAGAAACTAAACAATGGGGGAATATGGCAAATTTTGTCAAATCTCCAATTCTTAACAGAAATTTTGAATTTTCTGTCAGGGGTGGAATGGAGAAGGTAATAGCCGTTCCTTCCAAGCGCTGCCGAAGTTAACAGGTTTTCGTGATTAATTTTTCTTCAAGCGATATGGAATTATATTCTATCATGAAAGGCGGTGAATGGAGGGTTTTAGAAATAACATTAATTCACAGCTAAACTATCCCTACCATGTGTAATGACTTTTAATGGGAAATTGACAATTTTCTTACTTGCAAAACAATTGTTTTCTAGGAAGAAAGGATTTTTTTAGAATAAATATCCTTAAAAAAGGAAAGAACCCGGGTTAAAAATTTCATCTTTTCAATAGGTAACTGTTTTTAAAGTTTTTATCCAAGCGTTTTTACTCTAAACTGCCAAAACTTTAATCAAAATCCTTAATTTTTGGGAAAAAATATTCGAAATAACTCATTTTCATTCAAAAAGTGGCTGAACTGAGGAACGTAAACCAAGGATTCAGGTTTAATATTTTTGGTGGGTTTTTAGAAATGACCGATAGTGGACTGTGACTAGAGATGTGCGATCCAGTGACTTACAAATATCGGTGACTTCGGTTCCAGTGACAAGGAAATATCGGTGACAGAGAGTGGAAATGAATGAAATGTGGCGCTGTCACAGTTTTTTGAAGGAAGGAAGCACAAAAAGAGATGTTGAACATACATTTTTATGATTAAAGAGGGATTGCTTTACAGTTAAAATAGTAATAATCTGTGTTTATTCTTGTGGTTGTAAACAAATGTTTTACTAAATGTTAAACTTCTGAATAAGAGTGAGGGAAAATTAAAAAACACATTCATCGCTTTAAAAATCTATTTTATTACATGAAAACGTCATGTTTTAAGGAACTTATGAATGGTAACATAAATTCATGTTGAATGATAACACAAATTCTTTAGCATTAAATTCAACAAAACAACAAAAAACTTAACACATATATTTCTACTGTTACATCACAAAATATATCTTTGGGTAAAAATCACCAAGATGTAGAAATGTAGGCAGTAGTTGAGTGACCTAGACCGTACGCAACGGGAACACACTGGGAACTCAGAGCTCGAAGCTGTGTGGAAGCGAAGGCGGGCTCAGTAACTAGATATTTCTGTACCGGTGACAAAGTCACCGAAATATCGGCCGGTGACAAAGTCATCTATCGATATCATATCAGTGACTTAGTCACCGGTACATAAATATCGAACAGCTCTAGCCGTGTAGTCTTAAGGAAGGTTTCACTGATAACAGTGTTATAGAGTTTGCAACTCTTTCAGGAGATTTCGGTTTCGAGCGCATTCTAACAGGATTTCGTCCAACCATCAATTTTTTTCCGCTCTCTTTGGAGCTTGAATTTGAATGGAGAAAGAGAAAATGACTCGGAGCACTGGGAGGGCATTGTCACACAGATTTTTGTAGCAAATTAATTTAGAAAAACGATACTATTCACAAGGAATTGACGGGGAAGGCTGGTGGACGATATGGTTGGATGAAATCCCGATAGAGTGCATTCGGAACCATAATCGCCCTCTTCGCCTGAGAATCTCTTAACTCTTTCAACCTCCACAATCGTCTTTGCTTTTTTCAATTTTATCCAGTACTATTTATTATTTGTCGCTAAGCGGAGACGCGGTGACTGATACTGTAAGTAGATATCCGATATGAAATTCAGTGACTGATGCCAGAGCCGCCTAGCCGCCGTTCCAATACCGCGCCTGCGTATAGTAGTACTTTGTGTTGGAATCCAGCGCAGTCACCGAAATATCTGTCACTGCTTTTTCCAGTTCCTTGTCACCGGTACAGAAATATCGAACATCTCTAACTGTGACACCGAGGGTAACAATTCACTGATTTTGGTATAAGTTATCAGACTTGAAGACCGTAGTTAATCAATCTTTAAAACTAGCATGGTGTTGCCATCAATAGAATCTTCTAAAATTGATTGCTTCTCTCAACAGTACACTTAATTTTGGTTATAGTTGGTATTTGGGAAGAGTTATCTCCATTTTAGCGAGTGAAAAACATTTTTTGTAAATGAATTAGTCAAAATATGGGAAGATTACGATTTGAAGTAATGAAATCTAGAGCCCTAGGTAGAGTTATCCACTAGGTTCCTTTAGACACCCTGTTGTGTTTGTTCAGTGATTACTGGGAACCGTTTGTAATTTGCTTGAATGAAATTATGCTGTTCTTACAGTTTGGGTCACGTAGATATTCTCTTCCAATTTCTTCTGCGGCCAAATCTTTTCTTTGTTGACTTCTTCACATCTTAACCCTTCAATCTGATTTCCCCAAACTTGACAAGCGCTTTCATTTGTGTTTCACATAGACAATTTGTTTGTATGTTACAGCGAGCTTGACGTAACAAGGGAAAATTGGGGTCGTTACTACTGGGACTCCATGAAGAGAACTTTCGGTTGGGGTTACTTTATGTAACTTTGTATGTATGAACCTCTTCGAACTTGCCGTATCAACTCAACGGCGTCTGCCAATTTCAACGATGTTTTTGCGCTCCCTTGCATCTGTTTGAACGTTTTAGCCACTCTACATGTCATTTAATGGCTGCAATTATGAACAATCGTGGGAAAACTTGATTCAGATTGAAAATAAGTTTTTCATGTTCTCCAATATTCAAGTTTTGTATAGGATTTGCTGTTAAGCTTTAAATTCATTGCGTAGATCGCTGCTGTGAATTATACTACTGAATTCTAATCAACTGTGGAAGATGGATTTTTTAAATGTGATTGCCTTCTTGCGCCACCTTGCACAACATTGAATTTATTTCCTCCTATAATATGCCTATATAACGGTCCTCCCTATTTCCATTAGCGCCCTCTAAATTCTGTTAAATCATCATCATTTTGACTCAATTCTGTACATTTCTGAACCTGGTCATTGTCCACTGGTTGATGTTTGTACACCTGCATTAGTATGAACAACGTTTTTGTTCCTTGTTACTGAGTAAAAATTGATTCATGTGACTCTACCGCCTATTATTTTTCTTATATTTTCTTATTTCAAACAAGAAAACCTTCGTTTTTGAAGAAAACTATTGAGTGGGTTGTATAGAAAACTGATTTTAAATGTTTCTGACCTGTTTTTCTTTCGTTTTATTGTCAAAATCATCTACGCGATGCGTTCATGTATATTATTTACTCAATTTAATTCAATTTCATGGAAAAATAGAGCTGGGCAATCGAATCAGTTGGCAATATTTTCCTTCCAGTTACTACACAATTTTTCATGGCAGTTTGATGTCCGATATTCTCTACCGTGTTGGGTTTTATTGGTTTTATTCTTATATATAAGTAGTTGGTGGAAGCCGTTTGCATGCTGTCATGCATTAAGGAAGGAATGAGCCAGATGTGGATGAAGATGCATTTTTCTCAACATTTACCTTAATGCGCTTGAGAAATTGTCTAACGTTAATCTGAAGTAAGCTATCTACTTTTTCGAACAAGTTTTACATGAAAATTTATTTTGAGCCCCGCAGACTCCAATTTTTTTATACTTTTGCTAATGTTTGAGCAAAATTAGGATTAGATTACTATTGATTTTATATTTGCATTTTATGAGATGCAGGGTTTCTTTTTGGGAGTTTTTCCATGGACAATGTCATTTGTTAAGTAGTGCAAATCGAGCCCCGAATTTCAAAACTTTTCCATCAGTGCTTACAAGTAGTTATGTATGTCCATGAAATGGGTTTCTGTGCTTATTGGCTTGGTTGGAATGTCTATTGCAACATCCCCATCCTTGTGGTGGTTAATTTGTCCGGGGCTCTGAAAGGCTTCGCTCCTGTTGGACGAATTCCACTCTTGTTAGTTCTTGGATGGTCGTAAGATTTAGAAGAAGAAATCGGATGAAGTTTATTGGAGATTCCTCGCTCTATATCACTGTAATTTATTGACATTGTTTGGTGAAGGAATCATGAATTGCTATTCGTTTGCTCGCAAAAATAGTATGACCCGGGGCGTTCGCTCCTTACTGTTTTTTCCACAACCAAACTTGAATTTATTTCTCCGGAAAATCTATAAGTAATCGCAATGTTGACCGTATCACTAGGAAGAGGCTTCAACGGACAAACAAGTATTTTCAGAAGATGAATTTCTTTTCATCTTCTATGTTTGAACTGCCATTGCGATCCGAAGAGTTCGTTTTCAGCTAAGAATGTGCTGTAAGCACATAGAAAATTTAACCCTGACCGAAAATGTGGTCAAAAGTTGTTTTAAAGTGGAGGAACATGGGTTTTATGGCAAAAAAACATGGTTTACTAAAAAAAAATCATAATTTGTGAACGGAGTGAGATTGGAGGGGGCGGTTGGTGGCTTTCTTGTCCACTTCACATGTACTTCCATCCAAATTCATTGTCACACTCAGTCAAACCTGTAGTACAACGTTTTCACACCAAATAAGACATCAACTAAAGTTTATTTTGTTGGTTTGTTGGACTACCTACGTTTTTCTTTTGGAGGTAAGTAACTTAAAGGTATTTAATATTAATCTATGGAAGTTGGTCAATCAATTCACAACAAGCAATGTTTTTTTATGAAACTTTCTATTCATATCAAGTGCTATCTTTCGGGGATAACTCAGTTTACCCATCTTCTGCATATCCAGGCCAATAAACCAAACAAATTGAATGTCAAAATCGTTCCTTCCTCATTTGGAGAGTGTGTTAGCCTTATTAGTGTTGGTATTACAATATTTGAGTCAACGCAAGAAATAAACCGCACAAGGAATGCAGTTGGGAGGGGTCCACCCTCATAGTAACAGATCCACTTCACCATATATGCAAGTGATTCACAAAAGCGATCATGAGCAACTGTTCATGGTTGGCTGTGCTGTTGTCAGAATTCCAGAAGAATCCCAGTTTGAATTGAGGCGGGCCTGTAAAATTGACCAATCGAGGACCTTGAAAACACAAATAAGAGTAAACTTATTTTAAGCTGCATTGCTAGGGGAGTAGAATGCTTCATGTAATGCTAGTTATCACTGTTTTGCTTACCGCTTACTTCTATTTCTGTTGGTTTGTTTTCCAAGTTATTTATGAGTGTTATGTAAGTAATAGAGTAATTAATAATTCGGTATAATTTATTAAACTAAACTCTTCCTGCTTGTCAGTGATATAAAAGTGCAAGATTCGTGATGGCCGCCCCTTTTGCCATGACTGAGCTGCAGCTTACATTGGAAATTCGTGTGTGAGTCCCGTCTATTGTATGACATGTGCATTGAGAATGAAAATTTTAACCCATTCAAAATTTGTTTTTGGCTAAGAAAAGCACCTCTTCCATCACCTTAATGATATACTCTGTTCATCTCTGTGCAAACCCTGAATTTCATGATAGCGCCGACTTTGACAAAGCGCCAACTGCATGCCTCCTATTTGAGGCTGGATTAGCAGGGGAAGTGGTTTAATTACCTCAATTTAACATTAAATGAGGGAGGAGAGGTATAGACGTGCATTTGGGGCCCTAAGCTACGCTTAATACTCGCAAACTGAAAGTTTTGTGGCTATACTCAGCAGGGAATATTGCTGGACAGCGGGTTAATGTAGGAATTTGGATGTACTAGAGGGCCTTGGCTTGGTCCTCTCCTAAGGGCCTTCCTAGGTTCAACCCTAAGCTAATACCACGAGGCAAAATTGCCTCAGGACTTCCAAACAAGTTTTCCGGTGCTTTTGGAAGAAGATATTGCACTTTTCTGTACATGATACATTCCAGTTCCCTACCTACAAAAATATGTGATAGATGTGCATTTTCCACTTTTCGTTAAACTGTAAACCCTGAACATGAACCTGAAGCTGTTTAGCTTCATGGGTACCCTCTGGGCATGGCAACTACGTTGCACCCTGAGTGTCATTGGTGGCTAAACAACATGATACAAACCGGTTCCCTAAGTACAAAAATATGTATGGATAATTCCCCCTTCCTATTTCTTGAAACTGCTTAGCCCGAACATGAACCTGAAGCTTTTTAGCTTCAGAAGTATCCCTTATGTGTTGCGTGCATTTCGCCTCAGCCCTTGATTGGGGCAACTAGTTCATTCCATCACCTTGTTTTTTGTTAGCAGAGCACCCTTACGAACCACTTACCCTCCAATATTGATTGACTCTCCCTATCCCTTGTACTGCCCCTTGGCAAAATGGCCAAATATTACTCCGTTGAATTTTAAATATTACCCCTTACACCTGGCATTATAACTAAAGAGGTATTCTTTGGGTGTTGCATGCAAATCGTTACAGAATCCTTGAAAGGAGCAACTAGTCTACTCCCATACCCCTCGTCGTGAACATTATTATTTGTTATACAATCGTAATTGTTGAAATGTTATTTTTTATAGTATCACGTCAATTTACGTATTCGGAGACGTAAAATAATCCTATAAACTTCGTCACTGTCATAAATTTCCTTCTCAAATAACAGTTAATTGCCAATAAAACGAATACAGCCATGAAAGAAAGGTCCGAAATTCACTGTACCTTATTGCAATCTTACGACGAACACATTGGATCCAATTATGAGAACAGTTGTGATTATCATTGTGACGATTTTTATTATCAAAGTGAACGGCATTGTTGATCATAGGGAAAAAAAGAAGTTCTACTCAGGTATGTGACAGTTCACTAAACGTCGTGACTAATTTTAATTTTTCTACTTTATTCATTTTGATGTATTGATATATTATTAGTGGTAAAGGCTAATAAGTAAGGCATAGAAATTAATCGCTGGAAATATTTCAATATCGATTTCTTTTATTGTGTTCCAATAGGAAGGTATTGCGGGAGGAGGTCTGATTAGGGGTAAAGAGACATCGCACCGAGGGGTAGCGTTACTCGTATTTGAGGAGCAATTGGGTTAGGTAGGGGTATATATCAATGATATTTTATTTGAAAGTTAATTGCTATACGAACAAAAGAGAGACAAGCTCTTACCTTGGAAATGCTGGGCCCGGTTTGATTGAATGCAGGACCCTCCCTTCGTGCAATAGAACTTTTCTCATGACAGTTGGCGAGAACTATTTTAGCTAATGTTCAATAATTTAGAATTCAGTTTGCAATCACTGTTTGATGATTTCCGTTCATTATTTCCAATAATACACCTAAGGGGAAATGCAATATTTACATTACATTTAAATATCTAGATCTCCCCCTAGGTTTATTACTGGAGATAATGAATGAAATGTACATAGTATGTACACATAGTTTTTTCCAAGGCCCTCTCATAGTTAGGTCCAGGTTTCATGGTAAGAGGGAGAGAGAAAATATGCATTTATTCTATATAACATTAGACATTATCAGCAAACTATGTACATAGGTAATGACAGTAGCTATGCCCATCTGTCAGAATACCCTCACATTTCTTGCGATCTAATATTTGATGGAAACGCAATTGGTGCTACAACACAACAAGATTAGGTAGAAATGTACATGATTTACAAAAACAAACCATAAACTCAATCAACTGTTACCCCAAAATAAATTGATGCACGAATTCGGATCCACATTTCCAGGCTGATTTACTGAATCTAGCCAGTTCCAGCCAGTTCGTTCCTTTCAAAACATTCAGAAGGGTGTCCCAAAAGTAGCACACGCAGTCAAAAGCAGATTTTAAGTCCTCAAAAAAAAAAAAAAAAAAAAAAAAAGCGTAGCACTTCCCATTTTTTGAGTTGACCTTAAGATGTCCAAGGCTAGTCAAGGTAAAAATACAGTATCCTTCCTTTTTTATGTAAAGGGTAAATTATGAAGAATCCTAAATCATTGGAGAGTGACCCAACTCAAATACAGCATTGTATAGGATGAAAAATCTTTTGTGGAACTCATCAGTCGCGATTTTATAGAACTCATATGAAATTCTGCCTTAAACGGGTGCTTTATTATACTTACATTTTGCCAGAATGCTCCTCAATTCACTGATGCTGAATGCATTGTACAAGAGATCCGAACTGTTGCTCTCCCAAAGATCTTAAGTAGTAGGGTATACCATACCTTGTGATGGATGAGCCCATGAGCTCATTCCCACGAAGAAAACAACTCACTCAAAGAACACTTGATACGTCTGAACGAAACTCACTGATGAAAGTGTCCAGGATGTGATGGATATGGTTAGTTGGCCTTTCCCAATTTTAGAATCCGTCGCCTAAGGAGATGGATCAGACGCCTTCAAGCGTCTGGGTCATCCTCTGAGTGTGGCGGGCATTACCGCATTCAGCTCAATGGAAGGGGCAACTCCACCATTCCATCAGCTCACAACCTTCCGTCAACTTCCATTGTGCTCCAAAGTGAGCCACCCAGTCCTCCACTGGTATTTTCGAAACTAACTTCCAAGGTTTCATGGTACGTATATTCCGTTGGTTCCATACCTATGTTCTGTAGCAGCCCAATAACTAGGTTAGAGCGGAAATAGGATGTGTGACACTATCCCTTATTAGTAAAGATAATTAATTAGTTTTTAATACTTTGACCATTTGAATGGGGAATTGTATAGATTTCTTACAGTTGAACCTAAGCACTTTCACGTAGTGGTTATTAGGTAGGTAGGGCAACTGCGTTTCATCAATACCTACTTGTTATTCGAGAAGTGTGTGCCCAGTTCTTCCCACACTTCCATAAATATTTATAAGCTCTTGACCATTTGATGATGCCAACATGGAACCTTTTAGAAACCTTTACCAAAACTATTTGTGAAAACGAGACGGTTCGACTCACCTGCCCCGATGGAGGAAAAATTGAAATCATTGACGCATTTTTTGGAAGGAACTCTGTCAAGAAATGCTACGATGGACCATCTTCGGACGACGTCAATTGCCAATCGCCAACAGGGAGTACTCAAAAGGCTCAGCAAGAGTAAGAAGATCCATCTCTACATATACCAGTCATGCACAACACATCTTCAATTTTCGAGTTCAAATTTTTAAGAATTATTAATGAATGAGGCCAGAGATCTTGTAGCAGGTAGGAACTGCGCTCTCGAGTTCTGTGTATTTTCCCATGAACAGTAACTATTTTATCAATCCTCAACCTAGAATCTTTCAAATCGGAACAAAATCATATCACTACCGGAGCCCTACGTTCGGCACCCGGGCCCTAAAACCGTTACTCTCGGCACCTGCCTCGTTCAAAATCGAGTTTTACTTTTGGCACCCAAGTTACGATGGGCACCCAGCTGCAATAGAAACAGACTGTTACTTTCGGCAGCCCGTTACGTAGGGCACCTGCGTCGCGTTGAACACCTAAATTTGCCTTCCCACTTTTACAGACTTAGGACTGTCTGTCTCCACTACGTCTGTGGAGGTGTGGTTAAAAATTTGGTGTCCTTCCAAGAGGAAGCCATCAAACGAATAGTACTAAGAAAAAATAAATTAAAAACTAGCAACACAAACAATAAAACCTCAAAAACGTGAAAAACTCAACTTGCGGGGTCTCAAAATGGGGCCTGAGTTTGGCGGATAACTTCTTGGCACACTTGTAAGGAGAAATTTCACCATTTCGCTTCTTATCAATATACTTTTGAACCCAATTCTGCCCCTCAATCAGCCGAGGCCTTGGTTGGCTCGTCTCACCTGCGGCAACGGAATTAATTTTGGCGTACACTTCCGCCTGAAGTTGTAAAAGTTCTACCACAAAATGGTAAACGTTCGGATGCAGTGATGAAAAGCCCCTATTGAAAGCGAATGGAAAGATTCGACAGCGTTTGTTGTCCTGGTGAGGGCTGCTGCCCATGTGAGCGGGAGAACTTGGAGTCGTCAGCAACGTAACTATCGTGCAAATAGTTGGCAAATTCTACAGTGTTGTGAAAATTTGCCCTCTCCAGGAGCCACTCTCAAAACACATCGCTCACTTCCTCCGGCTGCAAAAACGGAGCAGTGGAAATGTCTTCACCTGCTTTCCGCTTAACTGCCGCCCTCAGCATGGGTGGGTGTGCTCATCTTGAGCGAAAACGACCTTCCCATCCAAAGTTCTCAAACAGCACTTGCATTTAAACGGGTACTTGTACGAGCGTCCCCGTAGGGTGGGAAGGCGATGTTTTGGAGTCATAGGCATGTACGAGCGGCCCCGCCTGGTCTAAGGGCACAGATTAGAAATGGTACGAGCGGCCCCGCTCGAGCGAAGGCCCGCAGGCCAGTTGAATCCAGTGATTGGAAGGAATCCGAGCGAAGATGGAACCCTTAGTAGCCTTGTTAACGAAAAGTTCGCGTGGAAATCGAGATATGATGGTGAACGGTTACCCTCGTCAACTATGTCCAAATCGTTTCTAATAAGTACCAGCCCAGATCGAATAACTGAGAAGTACCTACTTGGGTCGCATATTTTGCGCAGTGTTCATTTTAGAGCAATAAATTATACGCATGAAAAAAGTTTCGAGTTGGTGCTATTGGTTTCATTTCCGATATTTCGGTGGGGCCGCTCGTACATACGCCTAGACCGACCGGGGCCGCTGGTACAAGTGCTCCCCACACTGAGTGGGGCCGCTCATGTACCCCAACTTGCCCGCGGGGCCGCTCATGCCGTCAACCATTTAAACTTCCTTCGTACCGGTCAAATCCAGCGTGTTTCACCTGATTTCAGTGTTTTTTCGGTAGGTAAAACGGAATTGTTAGTGAAAAAAAAACAACATCGTGGCCGCTCCTAGAGTCCCCCGCAACGCACACGTCACCTGTTCCGTTCATCACTCGGGCAAAACTGACTCTTTGAATCATATTGATAAGAACGGCTGTTTACGTTCTCGGGTGCCGAAGAAAACGGGTCCACTCGCGGACCTCACTCATTTTGATTTATTATTCAATAATAAACCATTGTAATCGCTCTTGAAAAAATGGTTTACGTTTCAAAGGGTGTAGAATCCAAATCTGCAATAACAATTTTTCCGTCCGTCCGCCGTACGCAAGATTTCTCCCAAACGGCTGAAGCAAAAATGCTGAAATTTTCAGAAAAAATCCATCTTGGTCCGGCGACGCCCCAATTCTTGAGCCAGCTCTCTCAGTTAATTTAAAGCGCCCTTTAAGGGTTGTCAAAGCTTTGTAAAATCCCTAAAAACCTCAAAAAAAAAAGTCAAGGCGGCCTAAATTTGTATTCTTTTTGAAGAACACTTCACGAGGAATCGAATGAGCCCCTCCCCAGGTCCGTAGGTCAAACCATTCTCGATCTATGGCCCGATTTATGGTGCCAACATTCACGTTATTTTGGTTTATTATTGTTTTTGTGTTGATATCAGTCACCTAGTGACGTAGTGATGTAGTAATGTGGATACTGGAGTGAACGCCTAAAAGGCTTTGTAGCCGATACACTGGTTGAAGCATTCTGATAACCATTAAAAAAACGCTGCAAATTCTTTCACAGGTTTTCATTATTCAATTGGCTTGCGTTCATGGTTTGAATTTATACCAAGCTTTGGAGTGTGCGTGTTTCACAGGTGATAGAGCGATTATTGAATTTCAGGAGATATGCATAGAGCACGTAAATCTGTTCTCGACCAAAATACCTATTTGGATTGATCAGTTGATCATATTTGTGTGCCTCCTGAAATTCAATAATCGCTCTATCACCTGTGAAACACGCACACTCCAAAGCTTAGTATAAATTCAAATCATGAACGCAAGCCAATTGAATAATAATCCCCAGTGAAAGAATTCGCAGCGTTTTTTTGTCTCTGCCGGGCGCCCAGAGTAAACACAGCGGAGGCGCTTCCCATTTCCACCTATCATTTCCGAAGGTCCGGGTGCCCTACGTAGGCCTTCCATCACTACGTCGATCGGATAGGCACGTATCTAGGTATGTGCCAAACTTATGCAAGTCCGCAACTACTTACGACCTGTAGTTTTTCAGATGCAATTACAAGAAGGCTTGCACGATCCCGGCCAATATTTACTTCTTCACATCCGGTTGTGGAATGAACGTCTCCAAGTATTTGGATATTTTTTGGACTTGCGTTGAAGGTGAGTGAGTGTCTACAGCATAAACAAAGCTATTCTGCGAGTCAACTCCTCTATAGGTAGGTAGGTACTTTTTGTTGGTATTTAGATATGGGTGATTCTCAAAAAAAGTGCAATTTTCAATGCTGAAATCATAAAACAGTGAAACATCTCCAAATTTCTTCCAAAATTGCATATGGCTTTCAGGGATCACAAAGAAGAATATGATGCACAAATCACAATTTCTAATCCAAAATTTCAAGTTTAATAAATTAAATCATCAATTCAATGGAGGTAATGAGAAAGATTGATGGGTGGTAATGCGGATATGAAGTTTGTGAGCCTGCCTTTTCACAAGAAATCACAGGTTTCTCAAACACCATGGTTTATTTTCAAAAGCCATTTTCAGGTTAACCAAACACATAAACACGTTTTTGCCTCGGTTTTCTTTCTCAGCCCGGCGTGAATTTAGCGATTTTATTTTAATAAACGTGCGTGTTCGGACGTAGCATGCTGCTGACTGGTTGAAAGAGTTCCTTCAAAGACTTGAGCAAATTTTTCAACTGGACAATTTCTTCTTCCGCAACGTTGAGTTTTTCTTCAAGATTTGCTATCTGCTCTTTCAGCCGGCGATTTTCTGCTGTCAAAAGGAGCACTTCACCCGGTATTTCTGGTGTTGCGTCTTGTTCAATCATCTGTTCACTCACTTCTGTACATTCAACGTTTTTTCTTTCCAGTAGTTCTGCTGATGTGCATAAAAGCTGCTGAACTTCTTTTCGAACGTCCCGATTTTCCGCTCGTCTTTTATGTGCAATAGTACCTACCAGATTTCGTCTCATGCTCCTTATTGACTGATGTTTTGGGTTACTGCGAATGGGGGATCGCGTCCATTTTAAGTTTTTTCTTCGAAGGAAGGTTCATAAGCTCGCTTCTTAAATCGCGCTCATAATCGGATTCGTCAAAATGAATTGAACAAACTCGATTCAAGCCAGCAGAGAACGGATCGCTTCGTTTACAGGAATTGATCCATTTTTCTTTCTATCCGGTTCTTCGGAAAATCGGTGGAGGCTCTCCCCTAGCTCATCTGCCTGTCTGCCGTGGTTTTTTTAACCATTTAAAAAAATACAAAAATCAAAACTATACGAAGAGCAGAGGGAAGAAGTTGCCTTGAAGTGGAAAGGAGTTCAACGCGCCAGGTCACTACGTCACCGGCCTCGGGGATTCCCCAACTCGCTCCCTGATGACCCCTACCGTCTCTTCTAGTATCCGTGAATTGAGTTTTCAACATCAAATAAAAAATGGTTCATGGATAGAAACATACCTGATTGACAATGACTATTGTGCACATTGGCATTTAAAATATTTTGAAAGAAGAAATGCAACACAAGATCTCACATACCTGAAGGAATCCTAAAATAACATACCATTAACGTTTTTTTTTTTGTTGAAAATCATCAATATCACTTCTTCGATCTCAAAGGTTCTGTATTCAGGTATTACAATTCTAATTTTCTAATTTTAAATCGAATACTTTCGGCTTTATCAACAAAGTAAAATTATTACTAGCCCTGAAATACTATACTGATCTTGATATATGAATGGAAATGCTTTCTGAAGGTCAAAATAAATTTGCAGGCCCGCCGTACCGCAACTCTTATGCTTGTGAACATGAAGAATTTGATCTCAACTGCGGAGACAAATTCATAAAGATTTACGAAGCATTTTACGGTCGCAACGATGTTTACAAATGCAACGAAGAGTTGAATGTCACTATTACAACTAACACCTGTTTGTCAAAAACTGATAAGACCACGTTCGAAGTTGTTAAGAGGTAGGTACGAACGTTCTACTAATAATCTACGCTCATTCTATCTAAATCTTCTAAATTACATTGGAATTATGTAAGTGCATTCATTAAGGACAAACGATTCGTTGTTTTCATTAATGAAATAGTGGCACCAGCAGATTCTGCACTAGATGTAACTACTCCTGAAAATAACGTTGTATTCCATGGAGTCAGAGCATTTAAGAGTGGCTCTAGCATCAGGGTTCTTGGCTCAGCAATTGGGTCTGGTCCTTGTTCATCAATTACTTGGGCTGGCTGTGCAGTTGATGCGATTTTGCGCGAAGCGGCGAATTTGCTAATGTCAAATACGTTGTTTTAAGGGAGATCCCGTCCGCTGCAGGCGCTGCTGAGCGAAGTGGAGCAAATGCGATGAGAATCAAACCAGTTTGTTTTTCAACTCGTCAAAAAGCAAAATCATTTTAATTGAAAAAATCATCATTTGAAAAAATGAAATAATTTCTATTTCATTACTTATTCTATTAGAGTACTTACCTCAAGGTAACTGCAAGTCGGTCTGCTGAGGAGATGGTTTCCTTCAAATTGGAGGTCTGAGATAACCGGCCCTCTATCATTGCAAGAATAGTTATATTCAAAGGTGCTATTCTTCATCCAGAAATAGTTTAACTCCAAGCTGTGGCCGTTGTTCGAAAACGTTGCTCACGCACTTTTCCCTGATAATACCTCGTCGGGCTGCACAACTTCTGCTTAGAACTGGAGAGTCCAACTCATACATTTGTCATATTCTTGGTATTATTGGAACTATTAATTACCTACGGTAGGAAGGAAGTTAGTGGAAAACGGTTGAAGTGGTCTGGATGGACGGTGTCGCTTAGCGTGAGGAGGCAAAGGGAGTGAACTAGGCGATTTCGCCTCTTTGCGCGAAATCGCATCCACTGGACGGCCAGCCTAACTAATACGTAACACCCGAAGCACGTTGCTCACGCATAGTTTCGCCATTATGCTCAAATGTTCAGCGATGGTGCGGCCACATTAGGTGGAAGTTGGGCCCTGACGGTGCCGGGATGCCAGTCATCCTGTTCTTCAATCATCATCGTGGATTTTGAGAGAGCAATGAAAAAGTCGAATAGAATGGATGGGAGGAAGAGGGTAAGCACCTTTGTGGATTTTGTAGTGACAAACCCATCTCCCTTATTCAGTACACCACAAGGACCCTGAGTTCTAACGTTGACTATATCTGGTGTCTTTTTTGAGAGCAACTGCTTTATCATTCTGTATCAGGGTGGTTTTTCAAACGCTTCTCAATAGTTGATTACATTTCTGTTTTTGAGAGCGATCTGTGGAGAAGTGTTGTGGATATCTACTCATATTAGAGAAATAATCAACTTTTGTGGGAAAATCGCACCGTTTCTTTAATGTAGGTTCTCAACACACCTATAGTTTTCCTCGAAATTAAATTCATGTCAACTTAAGAGAGAGTAGATGATATTACGAAAGGCGTTCTTGATCTCGTTCAAAATACATCAGGCACTAGAATGAGGACACTCTAAAAGAAAATGCTTTTCAACTTTTCATTGTTAGAAGAACTGATGCTGAGAGCTTAATCAGCTGATCATGGTAACTATGGACAAATTTAACCATTTCTTATAAAAAAGGATGAGATTTTCAGGAAAATACACCAATAAGGAAAATTAACCTACTTGAAATTGATAAGGGTTTTCTAGCAGGAGACTTTGTTTGTCCAGCAATGACTTCATTCTCCTTGCCATTATATTTTACACTATTTTCTCACTTCAAGTAAATAGGTACTGTGAATTCGATAAAATACCACCACCAATGTTTTACACTCACTTCGTTTTGTACAACAGTCGCCAGAATTATTAATTGGCTATCCACAAATATTCATGCATCTGCTATGATTATGATGACAGATTACTCTTTCTTTAGTTAGGTTACCTTCGCATTCAAATTTTCCTTAATTACGAACTTGTCAAATGGGTCAACAATGTTATTGAATTTGGAGTTGACGATGAAGAAGAAGGTTCGGAGGTGTTTACTATTGTTTAAATGTTGATCTGAAACTTAGCGATCATTTTGCATCAAAATCAATTGACCTTACACAGACATCCTTCTCTATTTTACATAGGATAATGGTATTTTAGCTAGAAAATTTTGCTTTTAATATTGTATTTTTCTCAGATGTGAAGACCGCCATTTTTGTAAGTTCAAAGTCGAAAATGAAATCATCAACAACTGCTGTCCGGACCCTTGCCCTCGAATTCCAAAGTTCTTAGATGTTAATTACTTTTGTGTTGAATTGGATGAATTGCGATAAAAGTGGACACAAACTTGAGTTTATTTCATATTTTGGTTCATAAGGTTAGTAAGAACCAATGTTATACTCTAGTGTGATCAATAAAAGCCGTAGGTACTCAATAGTTTGACGTTTCATTTGCATTGAAATCTAAAGGTGCAATTACGGATGGAGCGTCTGCACCCAGAGTCTTGGAGATGCTATGTCCAGAAAACCGCTACTCCTCCAATTTATTTCTATAGCTTTAGCTTGAGAGGCGCGTCTGCAGGGGAGTAACGTACACCCCCGCAAACCCCGCGAATTTGCTCTAGCAAAATTCATTTTTTTTTTAATTTTAAAGAATAAAGCGGAACTAACGATACACAAAAATATCCATTATGTGACATCAACGGTAGTGTAGGTTCATTGATCAATCATCTTTTGGTTTTATTTATAACCAGGTGAGGAAGGGTGTAAAGTAGCTAAGGTGTCAGAGTTGCGAAGGTGCGTACTAGGGATGGAACATCGACTTGCTTCGATATTACGATGTTTTGCCATCGATGCCACGTGTTCGATAATATCAATATATCGATGTGTTGGCTACGATATCATCGGTTTGATTTACTCTTTGGTTCACACAAACAATTCGATCTAGTCTGCTTGCTACCTAACGTGAAAAAAGAGAAATATTAAAAATTCTTTCAACTGCCGTAGCATTAGCGAATTTTGAAGAAAAAGAAACTACTTATTGTTCTTGGACTAAATGTTTGCATCAAGATCCGTTTTAAAGCATTCTAAGTCAACTGTCAGACATCAAAAACACATTCCAGACGATAACTCGCGATAAAATTAAGATTAAAACTCAAAAATCTACAAAAATCTACCTAGGCTTTCAAAAGACAATGCGAACATCGACATCGGAAAACATCGCAATCACTCAACGATGGCTTTACTACATCGATGTTTTGCTCTTGATGTTGACATCGATGCCAACATCGATGTTGCAGCTTCGATGTCCCATCCCTATCGCAAAGGTAGGTTAAATTGTTGTATTATATTATTTATTTTTAGTTAGGTTATCGTAGCGTATTGTACGATGACCGTTGAAAAAGTGCACGCTTCGCCAAAAAAAAAAAAAAAACATTATGGGGAGGGGCCCCGAAAATATTTTGCGGGGGGGGGGGGGGGGGGCCGCTGAAAAACGTTACGCCACTGCTCGTCTGCCTCCAAAAAGGTGGGATGCTCAACTACCTTAGGGAACAGTCGTCCCTCGCGACTTTTCGTTAAGCCATGATGAACAAACGAGTTGATCAGACTGAACTCAAAACGAGCGCAATACCTGGACGATTATGTGAAACACCCCAGCCTGGCTATGTAATTACTCCCTCATTTTGAGCTAATAAGAGTAACTCCAGCTAAGGAAATAGCCAATTCAAGAAATTTATATTAAAACACGTCATTATTAACCTAACGAGTTCACAGGGAGCCGGACTAATCCGCATAATCCCAGAAAACGTCACCAAAACTGAACTGTAATTATGCGGGTACCACCTCTTAGTTTTAAAAGAGACATGGTTACGTTGATTGACTGACCGAAATTGTTCAAAAATATTTAAGTAACACTCAAAAATCTAGAAAAAGTTTTGGTTTCAGTGAGTCAATTGTTTTCTGCGTCCTCCAGGAATACTCCACTGATGCACAAATAAAAAACGTCTGCCAAGTGGGTGTGGCACATAGCTTCCTCGTATCCATAAGATGACTGTATAGATCATTGAAAATTATTATTGACTAAAGAACTTCGTTCAATTAGGCGATTAGGGTAAATTTAATGTTATGCAGGAGCATAACTTGAGAAAATAAAGGTAGGCATGTTCAACTATTGAAAAAACTATAAAATATACCAAATCCGAATCCTTGAAAATTTTCAAAATCAGTCATGAACTCCCGGAGTTAAATTTCATCGGAAAGGCTACAGATCCGGGGGTCATGAAATTTATAGGGGATCATCTACACATCAAACCAAACAATCCCTGGAAATTTCATCGAAATTGGTCAAGGACTCCCGGAGTTATGCGCGTAACAAGGATTTCACGTTTGCGCATGCGCAGAGGCTACTATTGATCCGGGGGTTATGAAACCTATAGGGGACCATCTACACCCCAAACCCGCACAATCCCTGAAAATTTCATCAAAATCGGACTATAACTTCGTGTAGTTTTGCTGACAGACAGACAGACAGACACGGAACCAAAATTGTTCAGAAAGGTCTAAAACGCAAAATGCGAGTGGAATTTTTGATTTTGGAGACCAAAAAATTTTCACATTCCGAAAGTGAAAACAGTGCTTCCGTTACCTTGGTAGACTCGGAAGCAATTTGTAGACTAGGAGAAAACGATAGGATAGAAAGAAGTGTTTCTTATTAATTTTTTATTATGATGAACTTGTGAGTTAGATGGTGATAACAATAGAAAAAGGAGTCCTACTTTGTATCATTTCATATCAAAATGATGAACTGTACAAGAATTGTTAATATCTATCTGTGTATGATATAGCTGAATGGGTTAATATTTAAGTTAGGTTTTATTCAGGTAGTTAATACCTACCTACTGACATGAGCGCGAAATACCTACGTCTCTACCGACTGAATAAATGTTTATAGTGAGAATTACTTACTGCTACTTATATTCATATGGCAAGACTATGGATTCTTAACTAATTATTAAATAAACATCAAAAACATAGGTAGACCACAACAAATAACACTTAACAGGAAATTGTGTAGTTTACATATTTGATTCTTGAGTAAATTGTTTCCTAGGTTCCAGAGTGTTGAATCACATGGCAATAGAATCCTTACGCACCCAGTTAACACCGTCAAGTCATTCTACACAGTGGACGGCTAACGTAGAAATATCTAACGATTCAAAAAGGAACAAATTTACTTATAACATGTAATTTCTGTACAACACAAGAAAGAAACTATACCTAGGAGTGCAAGAAAGCGGCAATTAATTTTCCCCAACGAAGCTCTAGATTTTTCTGGGTAGAAGCAGAGTCAAATTCAATTTTCTAGGAGATGTTCTTATAGATCATATTGCTACTTGATTCTGTGATAGCCACACATCGAAAAATAATTCCGTCCATGCTGGTGGCGGAGTTGTGCACATTATTTCGAAATCTATCACATGGATTTAGGTGTATATCTGCCTTCCACAAACATGGGAACCACGTAGGGATCGTTTTCACTTGCTGTTCTCTGTAACAAAAAGTTTGGTTTGAGCCAAATTATAATATTGGTTACAAGTCATCTTCCAAAGAACACAGGGTCAGAACTATTTTGACTTCTTAGTATGATTTTTGAGTAGTTAGTACCTATCCATGTATTGTATTAGGAACGCTTTAGTCTCCTAATGGCGTAACACAGTGTTAGAACATGAGAGAATGACGTCAATAGTGTTGCTTTTGCGTGAATGTTGAGAAAATATAAGGTGATTCGAGCTTTTGTCAATAGTTACAAATACTTAATTAATAATTATCAGGAGTTTTAAATGCTCATCTTAGACAAAAATCGAGCTTCCTTTGCAGTACGTATTTGAAAAACGCCTGATGAGTTGGGTGTGCCAGCTTCTTCATGTTGGTAACACATGAATGAATAGATCACTGAAATGTTTCATCTAATCTAAAATATGTAGAGGGTAAGCTTATTACAACTATTCATGGAAACATCAAAAGGAGAGTCGGCAAGTATGGGGGGGTCGGTCACGCCTATTCGATAGCGGATAGAATAATGACCCGATCGAGCAGAAATTGATGATAGATAATAAATCGGCTTTCCACAAACATCCTGCAAATTTGAGCAAGGTCGGACCGCTAGAACCAGAGAAAAAGTGCTGTGTGGATTTTGATGTTACGTCTGCGTTGAAGACAATAGTGACACCATCGTGTTGAAATAGGTATGAGAATATCAGACTGTTCTTCCTCGAGTACTCTTAATTTAATACTAACTTGATAGTACTACTATCTATCTACATCCCAACACGTATATCTCTTGAAAATTTCATCAAAATCATACGGAAGCTGTAAAAATACAGTTTATTACAAGGATCAGTGGACACGTCCACACTTACTTATACCGAAAGGTATTCAGAATGGTTTGAATCTCCGATCGCGAGTGGAAATTTAGATTCCGTGCAAGAAAGTTTGTCTCCTGAATCTGAAAACATTCCCCTAACGGTAGGTTCATACCACCCACGGACTAGGTTTGCCGATTGGGGACATCAAGGGGCAAGACCAACCCCACCTTCAAGACCTGGCGGTCGTGCGGGTACTGTATACCCACTTCGCCGTCACGTACCAATTAGGTACTGGTGCTTGGAGTTCTCTCTTGGTTGGACGGTGCTGGGATTGAAATTCAGATTATCAAGAGCAAATGGTTCGAACTTTTATTGATCTACTTGAGTCATTCAATTGATGAAAAAGGAACTAGCCTGTAAAATAAACAGGAATGAAAACAAAAATGTAGAGAGGGATTAGAGGTTCGGGCTAACTTGCCATCTGCCGATGAATGGACCCTGGGCAAAGTTATGAAATGGTAAGGAGTAGAGTTGTACGAAGTGAAGTTGATTGAAAAGAAAATGAGAAAATACGTTGATCAGGCGATCAACCTTCAAGTTGATTGTACTCTTGGGATAGTCGGTAGAGTAAGTGTCGTGTATGGATTATCGAATTCCCGATTTTAAGTTGCATAACTTAGAGAAATTAAAGCTCCCCTAGTTTCCATATTCAACAGTCGGGGTTGGTATCATTCGGTTCGGAAAAGTATAACCTTTTAAAAATTAACCTTAGAATATTTTCCCTAGATTTTGTAGAGTGAGTAGAGAAAACCATGCAAGAATAGAACTATGAAGAACGGGATGTTGACAATTTCTGTTCAGTTGATTAAGGGTTTTGATGGTTTAAGAAGGTTTCGAAGATGGAATAAAGTACCTATTCGGAATCTGCTATGAATTTTCCATACGAAGCGTGCCTTCTTGGGTAGGTGATTACTGAAGAATTGTTTTGTTGACTCGCTCGTTCGAAAACTTGAAAGAGGGGGGAAAAAGTATCGGATCCGATGGTGTCCACTTAATGTCGACTTATCGATGTATCTGAATAGAAAATGTCGCCCAAAAATATCGATATACCGACGGAAGAATATCGATATTTTGATAAATCGACATTTTCCTGACATCCCTAACTCACACTATTGCTCACCTAAATTCCTAAATGAGAGTTATTAAATTTAATTTTTCAACTTCGTTTTTTAACTAGAAGTGCAGTCTTATGTGAAACAAGAGGATAGGATATCAACTTGATAAGGTAATTCGAATTTGGTCTAAACGTTGCATTTATAAAAGATCCGATGTGTAGAAGTAACCTTGGACATAATAGATTTCAATATTTCAGGCAGGTAGGGAGAATGAATTATTGCTGCTTTAATAATAGTTTTTGCGAGACCCATTAGAACTATTCTTGGCACAAGACGTCTGGGTGATGACGCCTTTCTTAACTCTGAGAAATTCATAGTTCTATAGTTTTTGGACTGTTCATTGTACATTGTCGCAGCTGACAACCAATATTGATAAAACTCCAAATAGACTAAGAGGTCACACCATCAAACAAGAAAAGATAAAATTCATTCAAGTACGACGATCGAGCACTCCGGTTACGAGTGAACTTTTATCTCGCTCTTATTCGGCGCAATAAACTAAAACATGTTGTCTTCTGTTGGTGTGTAGAAGCAGTTTGCTTTACTGACCCGAGATCAGTAGCCCGTGAGAGTTTAATACTCAGACAAGATAGTCAGGGTATAAAGATCCACTCTCAATGGATAAAGAACCCATCTACAATCCCCCTAAATTGTTATTATAATCTGAAATAGGCACATTAACACTCTAATTTGCGAGTTTTTGCGGAAAATGAAGCTTTTACAATGTCTTGTAGGATTAGTACATGGGTAGGTAGTGAAGGAATAGTGTATAAGACATTGAGTGATCTAGGCGCCTAATTAATTTAATTATGCAACACTATTCGAGAGAATGTTTCGGCATGTAAAAATATATCCTGATTGCGCACACAGAAACTAAAAGCATATGGTAATACCACAAGTTAACTTCCAGGACCACCCCAAGCAAGTAGATTTCGTGTATTCCCTGTTGTTCTCGGCATTTATATACAGAACTTGAGACCAGCAAGTACCTTCACAGAGATACTGCTTGTTTTCTCTTCTGTAGGGTCCGTGGTCAATCTTGACAATTCCATTTTCTGCATGTTGTGATATTGTGCTTTGTTTATCCAATGATCATTCGATTGAAAACCTAGTATTTTGTAGCTTGATTATCTGTTTTAAATTGGATGGATGATTTTTGGTACCTATGAAAACTGCCAGGTTTTCCAAAGGGGTAATATAGCTCTCCGATTCACTAACTGCCATTTAATCATTATCGCGGTGGATTCGGCATCAGTGCATTGTTTTCGTCCTTCCCAACTGTTAGCAGCTTCAGCATAAGTACGAAAACAGTATACGATCGGTCGTTTAAAACAGGTTCGCCAATTCGCGTCTACTGCACCTAAACTCTTATTAGCTCACTGGTTTTTCCGAAGGTCAGATACGGGGTTTTAGTTTGTCAACCGACTTTTGAAAATGAAAAACAGGTCATCCCGCACGATACACAGGTCATCCCGTACATTGACACTTGTAACTAGGAAATATAAAAGTACATTGATGAGCATGGATCTGTGGAAATACGATAATAAAAATCTCTCTGCCAACGAGTGACCTGGTCATTTCACAACCTTAAATACAAATATTTGGTTTTAGATGCGACTATGATGAAATACATCGATGTTTCTCATCATCAATGTTTTTCAAGTCCACTATCCATGTCCATTGGAAACATTCCGCCCAGTAGGTGCTGTCCCCCTAGCTAGTAGGTTGAAACTGCTTACCTGTCTCCCATCAGGCACAAAGGATAAAACAGGACTTTCCCACAAACTGCATGACATAACGCTTGGCAGAACGGTAGGTCGGCTTACTTAGTTCCCTTCAAACACCTCAGTGAACTCAGAAAACTCTTTTCGTAGCGGCCCAGAACTCATTTTGGTTACACGAATTACATTGCAATAAATAGTTCACCAAAACATGATATCAGCAACGGATGCAAGAATGCTTCCTACCATTTTTAAAAAACAAGCCCATAATAACTTGGTATTTGGTTTTAAGAAGAGTTGGAGTTCAGAAGAGTTCGTTGATTTATTATCAACTCTATCGGTAGAGAAACAAAAACCACGTACAAACACATTACAAAAGTGAACATACATTTGAATGCTAAAATTGCTTAGCACAACAAAAGTGAAATTCACCTACCCTGTTTTCCGCTTTGATCGTGAGTACTCCATCCGAAGATAAATGTGATTCAATAGAATCTGGTGTTATGTCGTCGGGCAGTTTGACCTTCCTTGAGAAGCTTCTTTCTACCCATCCGTGGTTGTCTTTTCGTTGTGGATGGCTGCCAGTAACGTAGACGTAGCCGTTTTTCAGTGAAACAGTGAGGTCCCCGGGTTGAAAGTGCTGGACGTCCAAAAGAATCAAGTGCTGTTTCGTGCCTATAGACGTACTTGGGGGGACGAATTTCAAACGGTCCATTCTCGCCTTTAGATGATCATAGGTGGGACCCCACTTCCAGTCTGGATTGATGATTGACATCTATAACAAACGGAGCAGAAATTGGGGAAGATATCCATTTAATGAGTTTAAGAAATCGATGTTACAGGCAAATAATGAATGATAACAGCTATGCAATCACAGTTGAACAACACGTATTTACTGAATTGTAGGAGCAATTGTCCGAATATGATATACTTTCCTAATATGAGATAGCACACTGTTTCCCTTGTACACTGAATTGTACAAGCGGGTTTACGGTGAACAAGTTCATAATGATACCATTGAGTGACGGAGCTAAGTTTGCAATAAGGCCACCACCGGCACCTAGGAAGTTTTTTTGTGCTAATCTTGAGGAAAACCTACAAGCTATAGGCAAAGTGATATTTCTTCATTTATCAAGTGGAAAATGTTATTTGTGAACTGTAGTTTCCGTTCCTTTTTATAGTTTCCCCGAATATCCAGTTTTGATAATTTGGCCATCAGTTTCATTTACCAACGGCAAACAGTCTATATAGAGATACAACGAAGGAGCTAATGAAATATCTCGTATCATTGGGTTTGATGATGGCAGTGTCTGACATTAGGCACGTTTGTATTTCATCATAAGGTTAAAAGAAAACCACCCAAGTCATAATCAAAACCGAAACTACAAGAAAAAACAAAACCCTGCAAATCTTAACATAAAGGTTTATTTATTTCTATATCAGATAAATGATAATTATCAAGATAATTTATAGTTATCTGATGCTCATCACCTAAAGATCACTTGCTACTCATTATCTCACGGTGACGTAGATCATTGGGGGCCATCAACAGTGGGGATCGCTAAACAGAATGTTTCCATAAAATGGCAATAAGTAATATAATAGGAACCTTGTAAAAAGTTTAAGTCGTAATACAATTTACAATATTTTTAACTGTACAGGCTCGAAGGCCGTTGGCTACAATTACGTAATTTTGTTGAGAACATACCTATTCAAAGAAATCTCAAAAGTGAGGAATTAGGAGCACTAAAAGTATCTGTGGAAACACAAACTGACAAGCTGGTCAAATTTATTCAGAAGGATCCTAAACACAGTATGAGACAAGAAATTTTGATTTAACAGGTCAAAAATACTACTGTAAAACCGTTTTACTAAAACGAAGTGAACATGGGAAATTATTTAACTCTGACTCGTTGTAGTCACTGAACAGAAATAAAGGTGCAGAGTTTCGATTCCAAGACTTTTATCAACTATTTTAAATTGTGGACAGAGATTATGCTCCGTGTCAGCACAAACGGATGGTCCCGCAACTCACATGAGTCGTGCAAAAAGCAGCACTTGTCGTTTGAAGGGGTTCAAGAAAATGCTGAACTGAACTTTACCTTCTAATCTGAAGTAGAAAATTGTGAAATGAGTGATTAGTATCATTAAATTATACAGGTACGCATACCTAACTAAGACAAGGTTCAACTATTTCATTATCAGTTGTAAGTACATGAAAACAACGAAATATCAGGTATTTTGGACATTTAGAGACGATTAGATTAGCAAATTGGCGATTCTCTCTACAGCCGACGAATAGAACCCAGACATTCTTTGAATATTTCGCCTTGACAAACAGATCAAATGTATTCATATCCACCACTAATACCTATAAGATTTCTATATCTACCATTTCTGGCGTTTTTCCAAGTTTATATCGAGACGAACTGAATCACTCTCGATAAAGTTGTGGAAACCCAGTTTATTGTAGAAAACGGATATTGCTAAAACCGTTGCCTGTTTTCACAAAAATACTTGATAATATTCTTGTGTAAATAGGAAACGTTTCAATCAATTGTATCATGTTATCATTCAGGCACACATGACTTCAGGCCCGAAGTAATGTGTGGAACAATTCCAGGACGAGTTCCAACGTGAGAAAGGAAGGTGAGGGTTTTATTGGGTTTGAATCCTACATAACCACAAGAGCGGTCCCTTCTGGGTATCTAATGAGATCCAATTTTCACCTCAGGATCTTAAAGATTTCCTCTCCTGCCTACCGGAGAAAAAAATCATGATATCATTAAATAAAAATATATTGTCCGAAAGGACCTGCATCACGTACGGCAATTTCATATCTCCATACATTCAATTTTTTGTATTTTACCCACATTTGCTCGTAGTTGAGCGGATTTTCGCTCACCCGAAAATTCGAGTGATGTATGATGTATGATGTACCTATGATTTTTACGTAGATTTCGAACCTGTAGTAAAAATTGGTTCATAAGTTAGAAGAAGCAAAAATTGTTATCGATAATTGAACCACCAACAAAAAAATTTTTTTTGGTGGTCACGTTGGTAGGTAGAATGAAACATAAACCGACAAATTTGTAAGATAACAATTAACAATAATTGTTTAATCAATTATTAAACTGTTATAGTTTAATTTATAACAATAAACAATTACATTACAGTTTAATTAATTAATTGTTAATTTCAAATAAATATTATAATTAATTTAAAATGAATCAAAACAATGTACTTAATGCGAAACTTCCATTTTCCTGTGAATGTTTCTGAAAATATCTGTTGATATTCCGTCCTTATTTATTTATCTTACACGGAAATATTTGTGAAAATAATTTTTTCTTTTCATTACACATCATAATGTTATGTACAGTTATCTTTGTGGTATCTACATGATAATACCATTTCGTGTAGGAAAGTGTTATTTACTTGTCAAATGAAAGAAGTTGTGTGAAGAATAGTTTGAAGTATCTAAGATTAATTAAGCTCACGTTTAAACGACCCGTTGTGTATGAATATTAATAGATACCTACTGTAGGTATATCGAAATATTACCAAATTAAACGAACTCTGAGAATGATGAGCCTGTTCGAGTTTACAGACTTCAGAACCATATAATTCGATCAAACTGTTATGTGAACTAGTGCAATAAATTGTTGTGTATTGGAAAAAATGATAATACTGAATTGTGATTCAAAAATATTACTAGGTACGTAACGTGTAACATTTATAGACGAGAATCACGAAATGTAGTGCATGTTGCACTAACGATCTTTGAAATACCTTGGATTCGGGAAATCCAAAGAGACGATGTTGACAACGAAGGGCGATCACTGGAATCTTCGGAACTACTGTCAGACTTCGTTCCAAAAACACGACGAGAACGGTTCCACTCCCGTCAAGGCTGGATTTGGGGGGCGTCGTCACAATGCAGCAAACGCCGATTTTAAACTTGCACTCTTCAAACTGACATTGCTATTTTTGAACACCAATAAAGTGCATTAGTCAGCCAAAAGTTATTTCGAAATTTGGTTCGAGATCTACATCACTGGCAAGGGGCCACGAGCACGTGGGTTTCCCGATCGGGTTATTTTGGCGAACTAATCCGCTCTAGAAGTAGGCAAGAAAAGTGGGGAGTGCCGACATTCTATTTTTGAATAAAAGATTTAATGAACGAGGTGATTTGAATTGAATACGTGAGATCGTTTTAAAACGTGGAATTTTCTGAATTGCGATCTCAGGAATGTTTTGCACAGAGTTAGGTGCCTATATTTATAGAAAATTAAATATTCTCATCATCCAACCCTTTTTAAAAAAATGAAATTTACCCATCATAAGTCAATCAATATTAAGTTAACAACCGATAATGTTGGTTTCCATATTTTATCCTATACTCATCTGTCTGTCTGCCTAGTTACCTCTCCTAAATTTGGACTAAATCGGATCAATACCACAACTCTGCATGGTTTTTGATGTTTGGCAACTAATATTCATCTGCCTATGAGTTTTTCATGTGAGATGAAATCCGTTGGAATTTTTCGTCTACCACATTAAGTCCATGCAAATCTGCATTCATGATCGCTTGTTAAAAACTGGGAATATTATTTGTTGTGTCTTGGCCTGTGTGAGTTTTCACTCCTGAAATTAGCGAAATATCTCACCTACCTGACTTTTGCAAATCATAATCATCGCAGGTATTATGGGTTCTAGTGTTCCCTTTTTGGATACATTTCAGTTTTAACCCGAAAATACGATGGGCACGTTCTAAAACAGATAACAAGGAACCACGAGTTAAAAGGGGAAAACGTTTAAAGGTACAGGGAAATTTGAAATTGTATGGTTTATGCACAGATGCAGATGATTTTTGTCGTGTTTTTTAAACCATTTCACAATTTAGAAACAACTGCCCATAGTCAATTATTTTCCCAATCCATGCTGTTCGAGGTTTTGGGCATTTTTATTCTTGGGATACCTTCTATGCTGTCTTAGGTGTACAACATTTTTGGGTCTTCAAACTGGAATTTCTCCACGGAATCGATTTGGATTAACAAACATATTGTTTTGTATTGCTCAGAAACCATTTGACATAATACAATGAAATGTCCCGGATTTTGTACTTTACCTAATTTATACTGTTTGAAAGTATGCTCTCTTAGTCCCTGGAGTTCCTCCTAACCTGTGGTATTACGTGCCCAATGTTATTTCGGCTTAAAACTGAATTTCTCCATGGAATGAAAAGTGAGTTTAAGTTTGAAGTTCATTTTGGTTTATTATTCAATCCCATTGTAATCGCTCTGGAAAAAAATTCCAACCCCCCTGAAAATTTCATGGTTTACGTTTCAAAGGGTGTGGAATCCGAATCTGCAATAAAAAAATTTCCGTCCGTCCGCCGTACGCTCGATTTCTTCCAAACGGCTGGAGCAAAAGATCTTAAATTTTCAGGAAAAATCCATCTTGGTCCGACGATGCCCCAATTCTTGAGCCATTCTGTCACTCAATTTAAAGTGCCCTTTAAGGGCTGTCAAAGTTTTGTAAAATCCCTAAAAACCTCAAAACAAGTCGAATCGGCCTAAATACGAGTATTTACTCACTTATTCATTCACTGGGGCTTAACAATTTTTTCATGATTTGAATTTCTACTAAGCTTTTTAGTGTGCGTGTTTTACAGGATAGAGCGATTATTGAATTTCAGGAGATATGCATGGAGCACGTAAATCTGTTCTCAACCAAAATACCTATTTGGATTGATCAGTTGATCATATTTGTTGGCTCTATCCTGTGAAACACGCACACTCAAAGCTTAGTAGAAATTCAAATCATGAACGCAAGCCAATTGAATAATAAACTCCAGTAAAAGAATTTGCAGCGTTTGTTTATGAATATTCGGGAAATTAACTCTGAATCTAGAAATGTAATCAAAAGTTGTGTTTGAATGGAGAAAAGTGAGGTTTATGATTCAAAATATGGTTTTCTTGAAAAAAAAAAAATAAAAAAAAAATAAATAAATAAATTAACTTCCAAAAACTGTGTCTTTGGAGCGTTAACTTTCTGATCCATTTTCAGTCTACTTTTACCTCCAAAAAATGTTTACGTCAAGTACACCCTGTATAATTGTTATTAGTGACTCCCAAGAGAAACTTCAGTTTAAGGATGTACTCTTTCGCTGTTTGTTGAAACGCGGTGTCAGCTCTGATAACGGTACTTAGAGTTCCTTGGTCAGCTTCAGTTTTGAGCCCCCTTATGACAGCTATAGCAGGAAATCCCAGTTTCACAAGAACAAGTGGTGGCGAATAAAGTGGGCATTTGCATGCCTTTCACTCAAAATCGGGTTCTTCTTTTCTACACTAACCCAGAAGGATGTGAGAGAGATTTTCTGAAAAGTCACTTTAAGCCCATTGTTACCTATGAGGTCATTGATATATATATAGAGATTATTTCATTAATTGTGGACGAAAAAAAAATGGACCAACGCTAACTTCATAATTTTTGCGTAGAGTTCAAAAATGCAAGTACCTACGCGCAACCAAGATCAACTTTGTTTTTTCAAATAGAAACCCACATTTTTTATTGCAGATCCGGATTCTACGGAAAATTTCATGAACATTTGGATCCTCAATCGATTTTTTGACCGCGCGCGACCCGTTCAGCGAGGCTCAAAGATGCGAAGCTCCCTAAATTGAGATGAAGGTAGTCCTTAAGTGTGGCACACAAATTTCAATTGTTCTTCAACGCTGATTCACGTGGTGCTTTCCATTTTGTGCTATCCATTCTTTTCGAATAGGAAATCATAAATTTTCTTATGAAGGATAATGAATCAATCCCGATAAAGTGTTAGTATAGTAACAGGTAACTTTTACACATCGCAAAATTTCGCGAAGAATTTTCAGTCTTCTAACAACATCTTTAAAATAATTAATAATAAATTGATAAGTTTTCCGAACATTGATGATAACTCACAAAATATCAGCTAAAGGAAGCAGTAATACCTATGCTTCATCTGTTGTCAAACCTCAATGATAAATTAAATCCAACGCAGCCAAAAAAACGTTGAATACAATTAAGCGGTAAAAACACTTGTTCGAATTTTAAGAGCTCCTCCTGCAGCTAATCGCAATATCTGAAAAAAATCTTTGTCATTTTCATTTTCATCGCAAATTATCAACACATTGATTATGCACATAGAACAGTAGCACAGTGTTCCTACTGGATACGGTAGTACATACATATATATAAAAAATATTAGCTTTTTCAACATGTTGAGAACACTAGTCGACTGAGGGTTTGAACCATGTTTGAACCCATTCTTACTTGTGCACCTGTAGTATTGAAAAAAAGTTTGCTTCATTCTTCGTTAGTAAATTTTTAAACTTTCCTTACCAAATTTTGCGCCTCTGTGAGCCTTTATTGTAAGCCCCTTGGGGGTCGCGCCTCCACACGTTGAGGATCTCCATACATAAGTACATACCTATGTTCTACCGAAATTCCAAAACCGGCTTAGAGCAAAAATGAAATCGTATTCTTTCTTAAATGTTGACAGTCATTCACCCGACTCGCAATCTGAAAGTTAATTAAGGGAGAGAGGTTGTGATTAGAGACTAAATGAAAAAAGGTAGCTTTAATCCGAAGGTAAAAGGGGTTGATAGCCCTTTTCAACGAATTCGGCACGTGACCGAATGAGTTAGTACGTCTGGTCATGGAAGTCCCTTTCCAGACGTCAACACTTTCTTGAAGTGAAGGGCAAATTTAAATAATTCATATCGCGTGGTTGCAATGAGTAGTCCATTAGTGGGTACCTTACCTACCACCTATTAGATCAAACGCGAATATTAATCTTCGTTAGTGGTGTATACAGCGTCCACATTAGCTCATACTCATTTATGATACTCTCTATTCATTCTAGCAATCATACAACACGTTCAATCATTGGTCGTACCATCCGGCTTTGAAGAGGATACTAACCTTCTACATTTAGACGCTGTTCATAACGTAGTGTTGCGGATTTGAAGGCGCTATGGGTCACTGAAGACAGCATCCAAAATTAGGAAGTGGTTCTTTTTGTAGGTATGCCACAACGAAACTATACTAATAAATACTCTTAATTTTTAAATCGAATAGTTGTTTCTTTACTGCATATGCACAACGTGAAAAAGGGAACAGAAGGATCCATTAGATCAAACGTGAATATTGAATTAATAATCATAATAACACGTGAATATTAATAAATAATCTTCGTTAGTGATGTATACAGCGTCCACATTAGCTCGTACTGATTTCTGATTCTCTCTATTCATTTCTACCAATCATTAGTCGCCACCCGGCCACTAAGGGGATACTAACCTTCTACACGAGAACGCTATGCAAAAAGTAGGTTTAGGCATTTGAAGGCGCTACGTCTCACTGAAGACAGCTGCCTGAATTAGGATGTGGTTCTTACCTGTTGTAGGTATGCCACTTCAAACTATTCCAAGAAGTACTCTTGATTTTTCATGGGAACAGAAGGAGAGTTGGATCTTCGAAACAGCTCTGCAAGAGGCTAGGTATAACGACTAGAAGCTGGTAAGCAGCATTGAGCGCTGAACACATCTGAATATAAAAATATAACTTTTTGCAACACTTATCTATGTTTATTTATTTACAATAGTATGGGCTAAACCGATCACCAACAAGTACAAACGATTTGATACATTGCAATAGGAATGATTTAAGTTAGTTGAACAAATGAAATAAACGTAAAGATCTTATTTATATACGGGCAAGCCCAATTTACAATCAACAATAAATTGAAACGAGCGAAAATAACAGAAATTAAGAAAATACGATATACTGCGGGAGGGTTGCAAAAACGAACAGCAGGAGGGGGGTTAGCCTTAAAAATAATTTTAATTAACAGAATTTAATGGGGGAAGAAGAAATTAAGGATTTTAGTGTCGATAGGGAACTATGAAAAAAATCAAATTGAGGATTTGGAGAAAGAAAAAAATGTGCACTGCAGGGTAGCCGGTGAAGGTTGCGATACCGAAAATGGTTCACTGAACAGCACAGATGAACGAGGGGATGTACGAGTGGTTACAAAATGTATCCTTGAGAGTAGCAGGGTGCAGTCCAGGGCGTTGTTCGGGAACTTGTAGAGAAATCAGCGGAGCTACGTCTTCTCCCAAGAGGATCTTTTGAAATGTTTTAGATGATCTTGAAAGAGGTATCTACAATGTAAGAAATGCTGTGGAAATATTCCGTCATACACCAACGCCTTCAGCAAGTTAGCCGATCTACATAGCAAGCCTGTTGCGTTAATCCTATAGCGGATAGAACGATGATATGATCGTTTTGAAGACGATGTGTAATTGTCAGACCGTGTTTCCCCTACTAGCTTAACGGTTTTAATATAATTGGGCCTCTAGAACCAAAAAAATGATGATTAGAGGATTTTACATTTGAGCATGTGCAGATGTATTTACTTCTAGGCAATAAAATTCATAGGGGATGATCTACATTCTAACCAGCACAAATCCGGAAATTTTCAATTCTTGTTCCAAGGATTTCACGTTAGCGCATACCCAGTGGCTTCTAATGATACTACCGTGTTGAAATTGATATGACGTTATCAGTTGGTTTTTCGCCAACTACCATGAAAATGCGGAAAAATGTATCTGGGAGAATGATGCTTGGTGGTCTTTACGTTTATCCTCGTGCAGTCTGGTGTATTGATTTCTACGCATTGCAATTGGTAGCAAATTATCTACAGCTTAACCCGCATGTTCCTTGAAAGTTCCACAGAAATCGGAGGAAAATTGTAGGAAAAGCGCTTGTAATAAAAATCTGCGGACAAATAGACACGAAATGAAAGTTGTTCAGAATGGACTAAAACGCAAAATTGTAAAATGTTGCAATAAAGAATGTAAAGTTAACAGGACAATTTACAGAACGAAAATGCCGCACCACGTGTTCCAGAACAAATCAAACGTTAGTCGATATGTATAGCGGCTCTGCTATAGAATGATGATATGGCTATGTTAAAATTGATAAAAGACCATTAGGCTGCTCTTCCCAGACAACCTTAAAATTCTAGGACCAATAGAACCTTATTAAACGAATATCACGTACCCCGGCATGTGCAACACCTACTAATGATACCATTTCATAAAACTATGAAATTCATGTGACCGTTTTCCACCCGATTACGCTGAAAATATGAGCGATTTTGGGGCTCTGGAAAATGAGAAAGTGGTGTTTGGTGGATTCCACGAAGCTTATTGCTGATGCATTAATTCCTGACCAATGAAACTCACAGGAGACCATTTACCGGACGCTCCCACGAACTTCCATGAAAATCGGATCAAAACTGTAGGAATTAAGCTTGTTAGAAGAATCTGCGTACAAAATATATCACTTCACCTCTTTTCACCCTGCCCTTGCCAACATATTCAATAAAAATGCTATTCTCAATAATAAACCTTTGACATCAAGAAAAAAAAACCAAAAACTCGGAAAAATTAATATTTTTATCAATATCTGAACGTCAATTGACATTTTCTTAGTTTTGTTTGCACTGAGTCGAATGCTACTCGCCCCCGATTCACACGATGTGTAACTACTAAATCGCAGTCCAAAAAATTGGTAAAAGTTAATATTGTAGCTGACTGTGCAGTGCCATTGTCGTAGTACCTACCTATTTTTTCACGAGCCAAATAAAGAAGAGGAAGAAATTTACTGCTGGTCCTAAAATTTGTTGTGGTGCAAAACTGTATTTAAATCGTGGTTTTGGTTTATTATTCAATAATAAACCATTGTACCTAATCGCTCTTGAAAGAAAAAAAAATTTTAACCGCCCCTGAAAATTTCATGGTTTACGTTTCAAATGGAATCCAAATCTGCAATAAAAAATTTTTCCGTCCGTCCGCCGTACGCACGATTTCTCCAAAACGGCTGGAGCAAAAAATCTGAAATTTTCAGGAAAAATCAATATTGGTCCGACAACGCCCTAATTCTTTAGCCAGCACTCTCACTTAATTTAAAGTGCCCTTTAAGGGTTGTCATAGTTTTGTAAAATCCCTAAAAACCTCAAAAAAAAGTCAAGGCGGCCTATATTTGGACTTTTTTGTAGAACTTTCCATGAGGAATCGAATGAGAACTTCCCCAGGTCCGTAGCTCAAACCATTCCCGAGATTTAAGGTGCCAATGTTTGCGTTATTTTGGTTTATTATTGTTTTTGTTTTGAGTGCAGTAACCTAGTGATGTAGTGAACGTGGATACTGGACTGAACTCCTAGAAGGGTTTATAGCCGATACACGGGTTGAAGTATTCTGATAACCATAAAAAAAAAGGCTGCTTTCACTGGGGTTTATTACTCAATTGGCTTGAGAGGCACACAAATTGGTCAACTGATCAATCCAAATAGGTATTTTGGTTGAGAACAGATTTACGTGCTCTATGCATATCTCCTGAAATTCAATAATCGCTCTATCACCTGTGAAACACGCACACTCCAAGCTTAGTAGAAATTCAAATCGTGAATGGAAGCCAATTGAATAATAACCCCAGTGAATGAATTTGCAGCGTTTTCCCTCTCACATCACATGCATCACATTTGTTTGCGAATGATCTATCAATATAATTTAACTTTATCATAAAGAACATTCAAAGAGAATTCGCTCAGTAACCCAAGGCCTCTTTGAAATGTTTTGAGGCAGGAGAGTGAAGAATTGGAACTTCGTTGTACTTCTCCCTACTTCTTGCCGCAAGTTAGTGAATTGTCACCTCTATTGGTGGTATGCAGCAAAAACATAAGTTGGACTCTCATATCTTTCCAACATGGTGCCTGTATCAATAACGTAACTATGCCTGAAAAAAATTGTCAATGTTCGGTTTAAGCAGGTCTTTCTCCATCACGTTTTGAAAGAGGTCGAAGCACCGAGTGATTTCGTTGGTGAGATATCGGCAAGAGCCGACTTTCGACCACACTACCCAATAGGGGTTACGTCTAAGAGGGGGAGCGAGGTGCATGTTGTAATGTCCCGTTATCGCTGGTCCATCAATTTATTTAAAGAAGGAAGGAAACGGCGCTAAATTCGGGCGGGAGATAGCAGGAGTTTCACCTCTGGATTCCATGACGAAAGTTAATAAATCACTGTAACCGGCAATTAGATCGCAGTAGCTCTAATCGAATCGGACGTTATTTTATTTGATCTAGACTTGCGAATGCGATTGCCAACTCCCAGAAAACAGTAAGGCTCAAGTTCAAGATAGATCTGTCCATGGAGAACTCCACCCGTCCAACATATCGTGGTTCATCAATTTCTCCAATATACCTTAGTAATCAATCAAGAAAAAGTCCCCATCCCCTCTATGTAAATTTCCTAGTTAATGCTCCAAAGGTAGATTTTAAACAACAAATAGAAAAATTTGTTCTTCCAATGCTTTTCCCTTAATTAATGGACCGACGTTTATAAAACGTAGCATATGCACCTAGTTTTACATATTACAATAGGACTGAGTTATCGGTTTCACTTCCGATCGAACCCAAAAAAAGATATCGAGAAGCAGAAACATTAAAAAGACATCATATTATCGCAAATTGTTCAGATGTATTTTTCAAGTCAAAGACCTCACTCCAAAGATTGGAACGAATTCAACCGTTTTACTGAAGGTTTGCTATCCTCAATACAAAAAAAGATGCCAATTTTTGCACAGAGGTTTATTTGTTTCTGAATCAACCCTTATTCGTAAATCGCGGATTTACGCCAAATACTATTCGCGGGCATGGCATAGGTATCCACAAATAAACAAATGGGATTTAAAGAGATATAGCTTAAGATTCAGCTGTCCGCAAATATAATGAATTATTATAAACTTTTAAACATTAAGTCTTGAAACGGTTGATTTCAATACGAACTCTTGAGAAACAAATTCCATTGCAACCATACCAGTGATTCGATTCTCACATGATGCTAGTCGATTTTCACTACGTTCAAGCACATTTACGTTCACATTTGTGTTTTCATTCTTTGTTTCTGTTTCAAAAGTTTTCTGCATTATGGTTTCGCAGATGGTTTGCGGTTTCGCTCTTCAGAACTGATCGAGACTTACGACTAGAACTCATTGCCAACTAGAACCCAATTCGTGATTTTTGATCCGCGTTTCATCAGCTTTGGTATAGTAGGCGCACGGCTGACGGAAGCATTTTTTTTTAAATCGATTTTCGGATTCTACTCATCCTGAATTGTAAAACCACTCATTTATAGGAAATATATCTTTCACCCCAGTGAAAAAGTGATTAACTCAAATTGAAAATTTTACAGGGGACCGTTAATATAATTTGTACCTTCACATAAAATCATAATTTCGCCATTCTATGTCCTGTTGAAGGTTGAAATTTGGAATGAATCACTATAGTGTGGTCGATATTAATCTATCACAACCCCATTCATCATTATCAGTTGTGTTTATCGGGATTAAGATATTAAAGCTCAAGTTAACTTAGTGTTTAACTGTTTTAGATAGTACTAAAGGTAAATTATGTAAACCATTTAATACGGGAAAATATTTATTGGAAAGTTATATGACACACCATTCACTGGGGACACGTAGGCACACGCTTCTTAGTGAAGCCTCCGTGCTATCAATTTCCATATGAGCGTTATTCCTGTAAATAATACGTCCATACACGTGCAATCCTGCATAGTAAGGCCAATATGGTTTAGCTAGATTTTCCACTTGATTTTTACTTCTCGGGCCAACCGTCTTAACAGTATTTCATTACCGTATTTGAAGTTTCTTCAGAAGCAGTTTTACTTTTAAAAGCAGCTTTTTAGCAGTTTTACTGGGGTAGCAGGTATTTCGAAAAGTACATGAATACGAACAGCAGTGAACATAGTTAAAATCGCCGTATAAACCACGTTGATCCACTCAGCTGACATAATTGAAATGAAAATCTCTTTTTTCAAGGAGTCGTGTTTATTGTAAAGTTTGACGGGACGGTCGCAAACCGTCACTTGACTCTCCTTTTTTGGCATCTGACATTGAATACACAACACCGTCGCTCCCACCTTTTACTGCCAACATATTTTCATTTTCTTCATGATTATACACAGCGAAAATAAGAATCTCGATGCCCACGACTTGTCCAACACGTCGTCCAACGAGTGTAGGGAAAAGGTTTACTTATAGTTCTATTCGATTTCTGAGTAACTTATACCGGAAGAATCATGTTGAAAGTTGACTTTTATTTTCCTAATTTAATAATCCGGCTACTCGTGGGCATAATATTGCAGGAACACCGACCCCATGATGTTTGTAGACAATTTTATTGCGTCTAATATATTCATTCCATGTGCCGGTATTACTGTTGTGGTACGGCGCAACACCGGTGATGTACGGTTGAGGTTCAGCTTCTAAAAAATGTAAACACTCTATTCCCACTCCAGACTGGAAGGGAGGCCCGAGTTTCATCCAATCCCTTTACCGCGCCTATTTGGCATCGCTAGGGAGATTGTGGGCAAACATGCACGCATCTGTTTGCATATTTCAAAGCCTTTCGCGTTGGCCTTCTTCAGTATTCACCCCTTAACTTGTTCTACTAATTAATCAAGCCCCTTTGAAATATTCAAAGTCAACAATCGCCCGTTACGGATGCCGTTCTTCAAAAAGATTCTTTATATTAATTCAATATTGGCTTCACTGAAAACTCTGAGACCTCCAGAATTCAAAAATGCTGTATCCGACGTTTTTTTGTTGTTGACAGTATCGAAACCGGTCAAAATGTCGCAAATATGGGGGAGTGTCTTGAGCCCGCATCAATTGCCTACGCTGAAGTTCGATTCCCCACGGGGTAGAGAATATTTTTTTGAGGTTGCTGAACGCCTTTTATAAACCTGAACGCATTTTATGAAGTTGCTAGGTGATGTCTGATTGAGAGTTGTCGACACCAAAAAGGATAAAAAATTTCGTTACTTCATTTATTTATTCATTTTATTAATTTTTTTGAGAACATAAATATGTCCAAATATTTAGATGTGCCACAGACTCTTCAAACAGTAAAAACAGTGGTGTTCATGAACTATTTTGTCTCTGGATGTTCCTTGAGCCCTCCCTTCATTCAAACGTAGAAGTTTTGTGAAACAAAGGTAGAATGGACGATTTTGTTTGGAATGAGTGAGCAATCATTGAGGTATGTATATATGTTGTCCCCAGGATGAAAGTAATAGGCATGAGCGTCCTTGTCCCCTGGAAGCCACAATGTACGATCCCCGTGATCACTTGAAGGGCAGGCGTGAAAACGGTCGAGTTCATATAAAAAATAATCAAATCGTCAAAAATCCAGAAATAACAGAATTGGACAAATCATTGAAAATTGGTTAATACACTAAACAAGATGGTACTTTTTGGCAGCTGTCTGTATCGAGTGAAACTTGCTTACTTCTGTTAGTGGCCACACTTTTTTCAACGCGTTATTAACGGCTATTTCAAAATCAGCAACACATATGGCCGGTGACAGAGAAATGACTTTCTCGGCTTTGAAAGGCGAAATTTTTGCGAACGCGTCAACGAATTTCACAATGTTTTTAGCTTCACATTGGATCGTCAAACACGAAAGAAGGGACGGAACCCTAATTGTATTAGTACAAATAGCTGTCAAAAAGTACCATCCTGTTTGGAGCATCAACTACTTTTTAACGTTTTGACTAATCCCGATATTTCTGGATTTTTGACGATTATACATTTATTACCTTTATGAACACGGCCGTTTTCATGTCTGCCCTTCAACTGATCACGGGGAAGCTCTTACATACGAAGATGAAAGGGACAAATGACGCTCGTACATTTTGTCAACACGAAAAAATCACGCTCACCTCTGACGGGGACGCTCATGGTGTCACCCATATACACGGTAACATAGGACAATATCAAATGTTAGAGAAAGGACTCGTTTACCTTAACTTTAGCCAAGTTCTACCTTGGGGAAATGCTGTTAGAGTGTTAATGATGAAATGATAAAGGGCAGAAGTGAATCTGCAAGAATATCTTCACAAGGCAGACAGTGTAACAGTATTTAACTGTGAAGGTTGCCAACAAGCAAAAAAGAGTCAAGGTAAGTGTTCAGTTCAGGCTGGGTGTTGTAGTTATGGCCTATCGCAAATGGCTAACTAGTGTCCAGCAGTTACGGAAGCTGATGTGGGTACATGAAAATATCTTCCAACATATGAAGGATGGAAAATGTATACTTCACTTCGACCTGAGGCATACGAGGAGTTGATAGGAGTAAATAAATCAAGTTCTTTCTTAATTAATAGCTTTGTTCCAACAAAGAATTCTCTGTCCAACAGTGCACGGTCTTCTAGATTGCAGTTCATAACCGTCAACTTCGAATGATCAACCGGATATTCATATTCAACGGCTTGACTTGTTGGAACACCAGTTAACATTACCGCTCATCGCCAGTTGAAAACTTACCACTATGGTAACCGCACGAACAAATTGGATGACGTAAGAATGGATGACGTATCATGCTTGTTCATTTCTCCAGGCTTGGTTGAAGCTTTAAGCATTAATACTATTGATTTAAGCGTAACAGTGAAAGGCATAGGTAACTATTTACCATGTCAAAAGTTTATTTTTATGATAAGAAGTTGCCATAAATATAATTAGAATAAGAAAGAATTTCAATTACAAGTACAGATATTTGGAATGGAGGGGAAGGGGGATATTTAGACCAATCCTTGAGGGGGGGGGGGGGTTATGTATTTTAAAAAACATAGAATTCATGTACAATTAATGTTTGTAAAAATCCGTATTTTTAGAGTTGGCTATTGTTCAAAGGAATTTAAATGACCAAAAGTGTCACCAGAATGCAAATGACGGACAGTTAACTTACATCCAGATTGAATGTAAAAAGTAATGTGTACATACACTTCAAATTATACTCCCTTTTTACTGAGGGGAAATCTTGCTTACTGAAGCAACTGATCCATGATTTTTCTCTGCTATTTATTTAAAAGTTCCTGGAGTAACTCTCGAATGTTAAATTAGGGAACGTAAGAGCTGAGGGGACTCTTTTTCTTTATTTTCTATTGTTTCGCTACTGCAAGCTCTTGAGTTCTCTGATGATGTAGGGGAAATGCTTGTGTAATCAGCAGCGATCAAACACTGGACCTCCCCTTCATATCCACCCCTTCGGACGTCCCCTTTTTTTCCAGCCACGTGACCCGAAATAAGGTTTGATAATCTGCAACGATTCCGTGGATTTAGCTCTGTTCCTACGAGTACAATGTTCATAGGGGTTTTCATTAATCCCATGGATTAAAAGAAAAAAACGCACACGTGACATCAGATACGCATCGCGCAATTTTCCCGGTTGCAAGGAAAAAGTGAGATTAGCCCTGTCACATCTTCTTAGGTGCTCATAGTGAGAATATAGCTATGGGGCTGCGCCAAAAAAACGAACCTAAAGAAAATACAAACAATTCAAAATAAAATACTGAGAAGTATTGTAGGTGCCCCCTGGTACATGAGAAATGATGATATTCACAAGGACCTGAGGATAGATACCGTCTACGAAAGTTACTAAGTACTCGAGGAAGCACGAACAACGGCTCCACAATCATGAGAACCCGGAGATGCTTGTTTTGGACAATGCGGATCAACTTCGGCGCCTCAAGAGGAAAAAAACCATTTGACTTAGTTGTGCAAAGTGCAATAAACTGATTTATTACAATATTATCACTGTGTATACTATCTAAAAGGAAGGTTTTATTGAAAACCTAACCTACTGCTGTGTCTACTGTACTATGAAAATATTGCTAGATAAAATGTATATACATTTAAACTAAGTGATCAAGTGAATTTTTTTCTTCTTTTTTATTGTCATTAACATCAGTTATACAGCCATGTCATTAAATGTCAGTTATAATTATACATATCAAGTGAATTTAATACAGAGCGTCCAGTTATGTTGGAATAAAAAGATCTCAAGTTCGGAAGATATCAGAATCTAGACCCTGGGGGAATTCCTGCCTGTTATGCAAGTTAAAATAAAAAGCTCGTGACATTTTTTGGACCAAGCCAAAGCGCTGATTTTATCTATTCTGTTGAGTGTGTATAGTACTTGCACATAATATGTGCATACGGAATCATCCGCAAATATGAAATGATACTGTGCCTAGTAATATTAGGTTACTATGTATAGGTGTATATCAAAAGTACCGTTGTGAAATAATTTGCTGTGTTCATTTCATTGTTTGTCCAGATTTGATTGTTGTCTGGATATAGTTAGGTCGGCTTAGCCACCAATCTACCCCTAGGTCACTAAGAATTCATTGGCTAGTTGATAGACCATTGTGGAGGGAGCTCGCATCAATCATTGTTCATCACTGTCCTCACAAAACCTCGGCTTTCCCCATTCAGCCGGTTCGACGTGATCTTGATTAAATAAAAAATAGCGTAGCCTTCTCCCACGAGAAATCCGCGTTGCTTAGTCATTTGCGGATGATGACTGGAGGGAAGGCCTCTCCCAGCCGAGAGAGGGGAGCTCGTCCGCCGAGAAGAATCGGATTTCCAACAATTAGACCGCACGAGAGGGAGATAAAGACGAACTTTGATAACGGAAAAGAGGAGCCCAATCTCAAATTCTCCTCCTAATTATTCAGGAACCGGCGAACCGACGATCCCTCTCCCACGTATACCGGGAACGTGCAAACTCGAGTCCTTTCTGGCGTAGCGGTTCTATGACGGGGTTCATTTATTGAAAGCCGTCTCGCGTCTTTTATACAAGTGAAAAAAAAACGGAGGGTGGGGGAAATTGTGAAAAGGAGCGTCTCATGTATTATAACTGAAATATAACCCGAAGAGAGCGCAGCGGGAAAAGAGGTGAAAATGAAGAGATTTATTATTGAGTGGGAGAACCTTTGTGGGTTCGTACCCCGGGTGCGGAGTCGGTTAATGCGGCGCCCTGGTCTTGTCACCTTTTGAAAATGAGTCTTGCTCCCCATTCATTTCTATGTTTTTCACAGTTTTCGCGACAAACAGCTGTTGAGTTTTTTAGGGTTTCTGTTAAAAAAAAAAAAAAAAAGCTTGTCACATAGGAGAAAAATAGTTCACACTTAATTTGTCGTAGGATGAAAAAACTCTAACTAGTGGAGCTTCTATTGTGCGTTTGACGTTCTGCTTGTGAGTCACTTCCTTGTTCCGGGCAAACACGGACGTAACCAGCCCGTATGTCACCCGGGGCAAGAAATAAATTTGGCGCCCCCCCATAGACCCGAAATCTCATGACTCATACCATCTTAATATACCAATGAACCAAAATATAAATATAATTAATTTGATTTATTCACAATGTATAAACTCTTTTACTAAAAGGAGGAAGGTTTGGTAAGTAAGTGCTCAATGTAAAATACCATATAATTTTTATTAAATTTAACAAACTAATAGATAATAAATAAATTTTTGTACGAAATGGAAGCCCTAAACAACCTTTAAAATGAAAATTGTCGGGCTTTTTTGCTGCAAATGTATTAATGATACCATCAACAGATAGTGCTGAAGCTATTTTGTGCTCTATTGTTCTTATGGTCAAGTTGCTTAGTCGTTGTCGTCCTGTCAAGTTCCTGATTTAGTTTTTTATTATCCTCAGTTTTCTAAAACTTCTTTCATTCGATGCTACACACACGGGTATTGTAAGAAAAATTCTCAAAGCTGTGGTTATATTGGGATAGGCGTCATGGAGGCCGTTTGGCAAATATAAACCAAAAGTTCGAATGGAGTAGACTCGCCTCGTCAACTGTCAACGGCCGCTCAAGGCTAGTTCTCGCCTCACGAAGTATGCGTTTTCTATATACTTTGTCCTCTCTTGTAGGCCTATTGCATTCCTTATTTATATTATTTTTCCTTTTAGTAAATATTTTCAAATTTACTCCAAGCTGTCACTTTTTTGCCTATCTGGCGCCCCTCTAACTTTGGCGCCCGGGGCAGCCCCCCCCCCCCCCCCCCCCCCCTAGTTTCGTCCCTGCGGGCAAACCAGTACTTTAATGTTGGCCAATTTTGATAAAACCACGGATTTACGGCGCATTGAGATTGCTATTGCCGCTCACTGGCAACTTTAATCACCTCCAACTGTAATTGCTGGGAATTGTCAAGTAGGTGAGGAGCACCCACCGCCGCGCATTGTCAACTAAGATGAATTTCTTACGAAGCTGCATGAGTTTGTGCGCTCATTTTGAGACGAATACAGAAGAAGCTGATGCAAAGAACGTTTTGGGTCCATCCAATCATCAGTTCTAGACTCCCAGATGGGCAGTTTCACAAACTCTTTGGCAAATTGAGAGAGCATCCTTATACATAAGTTCTTTAATGAACCATCCGATAGGTTGTTTTTAAATCTTATTTGGATATTCTTTTAAACGCGTATTATATAATAATTCTGACAGCTTTTCGACACTCGAAATAAACTTTTCAAAGTCCATTGTCATAGTAAAAAAAAAACCCTATCGGGCGTCTAAGCAGTTGCCGGTTAGCGGAGTTGGTAAATGTTCAGTAAGATATTCCGGTAAAAGACTTTAGGCGAATAAATTCTTCAGTTTTCTCATATTCTATTAATTCTATTTTTCGAACCCATGAAAGGTTAGAATTCAATAAAAATATTGGAAGTAAAGTGAATCAGCAAACGTACCTACATTTCGTTACCAGAGGTAGTTATGTAAAGCACCGAAACCATTCGGTTAGTTGGATGATATATTTAATTAAAAGTAAGATGCCAGTTTTACTGTTTTAGGTTCATTAGGTGCGTGTGCACATCAGAAAATAGCAGTTCTCACGATTTACTCAAAATCAGCTACTCACAATGGGAGGTTCCGAATTGGTTGTGAAGACTTCAGTTTGGTGAGAGAAGACTCGTACTGTATTATCAAATCTACGCTTTCTGTGAATTTTCAATTAAAACTAGGTGTGACGCACGCAACTTGCAGTCACCCGTTTTTTTCCTAGCTTAGAGTAGCATGGCTTCGCTTATCTGACGAATAGAGAACTCCAAACAGAATGTATGAATGAATGAATTATTAAACAATAACAATATAATCAATATTGTTTAACAATAAACAATTACATATCCTACCACCAATTAATTCTATATTCTCTTTTTACAGTAGGAGAATAAACTGCATTGCTCATCAAACTTGGTACACCTTATGTTGCTTAATCTTTTCGACACATATTTAAACGAGTTTTCTTACAAAAATTAAGCTATTGAGGTGGCTCCGATATTTTTACAGTTAACATTTTTCAAAATTTTGTTCGATGAACTCCGTTGTTATTGGCACTTCGAAACGATCCGTTGACTTTAACAGTTTCTGGTTTTTTAGTTCCCATTTACATATTTGCGTTTCATATCAGACGGTAGTTCTTTTCAGAGTTGAGAATAAATGTTCTCTCTTTCGGAATAAAGCTAAGCTTATTGAAAGAAAACAACTACTCCTTTTTAGATTATTACCTGTATGAATTGATGAGCCTTGGGTTCTTTGTGAATTTCTCTTCATACCAGAGATTGCAAAGCAAAGTGTGCATTTGTACATTGAGTGGTCATGAGAGAAAATTTTTCTTTCAATTTGATTCTAAGAAATAAAAGTAGCTCAACATTAGTTCAGGAAAGCGGTTTGTGTTTGATGTAAATATTTGGTTCTATTTGCAAAGCCGGCAAAGTTATCATAGAAGAGCCAATCTCGGGTTATTCACGCCAATAATAAGGCTATCCCTTTTCAAGAGGCCCATGCGCTGAGATTTCCTTAGAAAACCTCTCTAATGCTTTTGCAAGGGCTTCAAGAGATTATTCATTATCCAAGCAGCTTACCGGGTGCACAGGTACATGCTATGAATATTGATGAATGTAATAAACGCAGCCAAAAGCCGGCGTAGCGTCTGTCGTAGAGAGAAAGAAAAAGGATGCAAATTTATGAAAAAGCTTCACTACCCCTTTCCCGTACACGATCTCCATTTAAATTTCCCAAAAAAGATCTCGGGGCAGTAGGGTTGAGCGCTGACAAAACTTTACACTGGCCCTTTTAAAAGCCAATTTAATGAACGGATATCCCTTTTTGAAAACCGGGCAGAAAGACGGACCTCCAAGGAATGTTAAAAGGGACCCCACCAAGGGCTTCGAGAGTTTACGGCAAATGAATTCCCATCTCCCAGTAACAGAGATGAACCCTTTCATTACTTACTTCCATTACTTCCTTCCTTGCCCCTTCTTCGATGATCTTCGAAGGGGTGCCCCTTTTCCAGTCAAATTTTCCACTCAACTGACTTTCGAAACGCATCCTTTCTCAACTTTCAGAGCCCCTCTCTCCTCCTCCAATTGAAAGACCCCATAAGATAAGATAGAGATTTCGTCTGAAGGATTTTAATCTATTACCTACATAAATTGGCGGAGAATTAAGGCTCCACTTCAGACATGACGGGCTTAGGAATAATATTTAACTTCAAGTTCTTCCACTGTGGAGAGAGAAAGCCCATAATTAGAAATCTGGGGTCTATCGAGTGGATTTTAAAGGTTTAATTCATCGTACCTGCCAATTGAATGAAAACTAAATTTACCCAGATCACCATGACCAGGTACTCCTCTTCAAGCTCAGAGGGTGTATGTTAACTGCTCAACAAATTTCATTGGAATAGTAGATGACTTCTTCACGAATTCAGGTGATTCCAAAATTCAGTAACAGTACGGGTGATGTTGTTTCTATCATGTTTTGAGAAGGAAATTTTCGATGTTTATGTGGAAAATCATTAGCTATTCCTCGGCTGGCTGAATTTGCTGTGGTCTCTATTTTTCAGAATAGATTAATTGTCAGTGTCAAATGTGAAACTAGGTACTAAAACCTCAGAGAAAGTAACTATAATTTCTGTACGAACCACACGTTTGAAGTTGTGACTCACTTACCTGATTTCTGAAAATCATAATCATCGCAGGCATTGTGGGTTCCAGTGTCCTCTTTATGGAGAAATTTCAGATTAAAGCCGAAAAAACATTGATCACGTTCGAAAACAGATAACAAGGAACCCCGGAATAAAGGGTGCAAAAGTTAAAAAGGTATAGATGAAGGAAATTATGAAATCGTAAGGCCCTTTTTTTGCTTCCGAGTCTGCGGAGCAGTGGAAGCCTTGTGTTCACTTTTGGGAGCCAAAAAATGTTCGTTGTCCGAATTCAATCTTTCCACTCGCATTTTGCGTTTTATAGCCTGCTGAACAAATTTGGTTCCGTGTCTATCGGTCTGGCCGCATTTCCTTGTCACAGCCATAACTTCCCCAATTTTGGATGAATTTAGCCCATATTTTGAGGGAGTATGCGGATAAAGCCTCATGAGCCCCACACGAATTTCATCTTTATATAATCAGCGGTACGCTTTCATTTCATTTCATAGCGCTAACGTGAAATTCTTGAAACAGGTATAACTTTTACAATTTTGATTCAATTTAGCTCATATGATAAAGGATGTAATGAGGAAGCTGCTGTGCCATCTCCTTGGCAGTGTATTAATAATTGTTCTGACGACCTCTAGCACTCCCATTTCCTCATAAGCTAAATGTTGTCCATAATGACCCCTTTAATACCTGCCCTATCTATTGCGAGCCCCCCTTCAGACCCCCTGGCTTTTCTTAGAGCCCTGGGAGTGAGATGGATATCAGCTGGCCTTTTCCGATTCTTGAATCCGTCGCCTTGTGAGATGAATAAGACGCCTTCAAGCAATGATGACCCCATCCTCCGAGCGTGGCGGGCATCACCGTATTCAGCTCAATGGAAGGGGCAACTATACCATTCCATCACCTCACAAATTGAATAGGAAAGAGAACTAGAAAAAACTATGTAACTACGACTTGACAGGAGACCAATTTATTGTATGAAAATTAAAGAAAATTCATCGCTCAATAGAGAAGAGCTCAATGGTATAATTTACAATTTAATTTAATCAATAAATTATCAGAGTTATGGCCATTTCTGTGAAATAAAGCCTGAGAAAACTATGATGTAGAATAGGGAAAAGGAACGGACTGAAAGAAAAATTTCAATGAGGTAAAATTTGTTGAAAATTAGTTGCTGAATCGATCCCTGAAGTTTCATCGTTCTAATATCGAACACCCTGTATTTACTACGATTGCCTATTAAGCGAATCAATTCACTAGTCTACATTTAGTCGACGTGATTGCTAGTACCAGAGAATGAGATCGATAATACGTTCAAAGTGGTGGAATATTGCTGGGGTTAAGACGTTACAACTAGGAGGCGGGTAGAACAAGCTGCTGACCTCGCAAAGTCCGGCTGTGATGCTGGGTAAGACAGGAGCAGAACATCTCTGGCGAGGGGCTCAGGAAACCACTGAGCGGGAGACTGCAATCGATTTGCCCAAAGTTGTCTCGTTGAAACGTTCAGACGATAGAATATTATTTGGTTCAGAGCAATTCGCAATTATATCATAATGACCGGTAAATTTCAATTAAATAGGCTGAACCGAAAGTTCCAGCAATTGCCGTGTGAGGAAATTTTTATAGGTACATTTCTCTCATTTCAAAAACTAGTTCAACTCTAAAACCAACAATCCTGAACATCTAATTCAATCCTGCAACTTTCCAAGGAAATTGATTGATTAATGTATAATTCATATTCAGACAATATTGAAATACTTTTTATGCAATGCATTTACAATCGAGCAAAGTGATGACTTCATATTTAAGAATTCGTATGCTGTTCAATGTAAATCAATCGTGGTAAAGCAAACTTGATTGGAGACGAACATATATTTCTGAAATCTAATTTATCTTGCCATAATTTAAAACGATCCCGAAAATAACCAGCCAATCAGTCTTTATTTGGTGTTTCTTTGATTCCATAAATGCTTTTTTGCATACGGTAGCCGAAAATTCTAAGTTAATTTTCAGACTTCGTTGAAGGGTCCGAAGGGTTTCAACACAGAATGTGTTTTAGCCATGAACTAACCAGCCAAAAAAGCTAACGAAATCTGGGATGACAACATGGATACCGATGATACGGAACTAAGAACACCGGTCTGTAATAAATATTCCAACCAACTTTTGATGGTTGTTTTCGCAGTCGCCACTCTATCGTTCGTTCAGTAGACGTTTTCGGTTGTGTAGGTTGATGAAGAAGATATATACCTGAAGAGCGACAATCAGGACCAGGGCAAGAGAACATCACCGAAGGACGGATTGAGAACAATAAATGGATGTAAAAACCAGGCATTCAAGGTCGAGTAATGATTCAGTCAAAACAGCTACTCGTAGTTTACCATATTTTTTTGGGGGGTTTTTTTCATCTTTCAAATGTTGTAATCTCAATAAAACTATAAAATACGGTCCTATCTGAAGACTGACTTTTTGAAAGGCTATCGGTGATACTGAACTAAGGATCATGTAACCTGGTGAAACCTAAGCGATATTTTGTTATGACCCGGTGATTATATACAAATCATAATTTAGTGGGAGGAAAGTAGCGAAATTATGTGAAATGCGTATGCTAAAACACATTCTGTGTTTCAATAATTTCGTCCGAAGTATGTAAATAGAGGTAACCGGGGGTCCAGGGGGCTTGTTTTTTCGGTATAATGATAGGTAGATAGTTCGTTTACTAATTTCCTTTATGTGTTACATTCTTCAATTGAATAATAACCGATGACCGAGCTGGATAGTGTAACATTGTGCCCCAGCCCGGAGTTGGTTCTTACTTCTAATTTTTATAAAGTATCTATAACACTATGTTTACGCCACATAAATGATTCAAGTTCGGATTCCACGGATTATATTGCTATTACTGTCATAAAATTATTAATTTTCATGTATAAAGTACTCATACGGGTTATTTATTTTGAATATGACTTTATTATTTTTCAAAAATTAGTTTTAATTATTAGTTTTCATATACAATACAAGAAAATTGACTCTAATTCACATGAAACATGTTTAAAGGTACTGCCCAGTGGCTGCTTTTAGCCAGGTAACGTTTCATACGTTAAATAATTTAATGTTAATTCTAGTTGATCTTAATTTATTAATAGATGGGTAACTTTTTTTTCAATCGGCGGTTTGTTGGATGTGGGGGCAGGTTGGCTGGAATAGCTTCTATCTAGTGGGTTGATGTGATCTAGCATGCTGTGGTGTATTTTTGCATATCTTCCTTTGAACAGCGTTGCAACTGTAGGAATGTCGAGGTCTTGATGGATCGTATGTTTCTGACGTACCATTCTGCTGTTGTTATGAGGCGGAGTACACGATTTTGCTTTATGTTATTAGTTTAGTAGTTTGAAGCGTCAACTATAGAAAGAAATGGATTTATAAAGTAGGTAGCTTAGCTACGGCTAGTTTTATTGCAACCAACTAGTTTAGAGAGATTTCACGCTCCCGTTGTATCCACTTAACTTTCCAAGTGATGTGGAATGGAAGGAGGACGGAGATGAAGTAATTCGTCGTTTCTGATGAGATACTTGTGGGAGATGATCCTATAAGGGGTTTGATCCTGAGGGAGGATTTGGACGGAAGAGTATGGAAGATACTACTTTTCTCCTCCCCCTTGGAAGCTATACCCGTGGCGAAATGGGATAGCATCGGAAGTTTGGAAGAAAGGCGATCGTTGCCAGATAAGCAGGGAGTGTGACAGGAATATCAGCTGATATTCAGGGGCTTATCGGAAAACCTGATCGGTCTAAAAAAGAAAAAAAAATAAGAGTTTGAGGCGTAGGGGAACGATGAAACGCCTATAATAGGCGAGAAAAAATAACACTATAATGCATACAGAGAGGAATCATCCAACTTTCATCCGATGCCGCCAACTTCTTTTTTCGGGGAGCGTAAGCGCTCTTATGTGAACCACATCAGGTTCCACGGAAAGACATTTTCGGGCTTAGCTAACCTCCGCGGTTTTCATAACGTCATAAACGAAGAAGATTGCCTCCGGAATATGTTAGATACAAACTCAATATTACATTGAATAATACTCAACTATTATAACTGGCGTATACCCTTTGCTATTTGATCTCTCCCCTATTCAGATATATGGAGGGTCGTATCACATCATGAATCATTCTAAAGTTCTGTTTTACATTAAACGACGCTCCATCTCGTGACAAATTTCGTACACTGTTTTTTCATCCCTATGGTACTGTCAGGTCCAATGGATCTTTTGAGGGATGAAGCAAGCTATATCAGTTAATCTTGTGTCATCTTTGGAATTCTAGTAGTTTGTTCTTCAGAGCTTAATGATTGCCATCCCCAATAGTTCAGTTGTACGCTCAATCTCATTACAAAAATGTCTGGTTTTCCCTATTGAGAGCGAATATCGCAGGTATCCCGCTTGGCCTGGTCGATTTCCATATTTCTGTTAAGATAAATAGGCAGACAGATATATAGTTTATTTACATCTTTTACATGTTACATTCTTCAATTTAGTAATAACCGTGACGAGCTGGATAGTATAACACTTTAGCCCAGCCCAGAGTTGGTTCATACTTCCAATTTTTATAAAGTACCTATACCAATTCATTTACACCACACTAATTAATTAAATTTATATTCCACATCCACGGAATGATGTAATGGTGACGTGTGGAGATGTTGTGAGTTCCTCTGTATTTTGTCGTCATTTGAGCAAATGTATTTTTCACTCTCGGCGACTTCAGTATGTATGATTTTGATTGCCGCTGTCTCGCATCGACAAAATATACACTTTTGTGTTTAGTTTGAGCACATTTCATGTGTACAATTGATGTACATTTAGCAAATTCAAATCATGAAATAATGTATCGGTGATACGGCGCCTGGGATTATTGAAATATGTCCTTAATACCATTTTTTTAATCTTAAAAATTGTATCAATTAAGTATTTGAATATACTTCCCCATGTTACAATGGCATACTTTAAAATTGAACTTTAAAACTAATATTGATCTTTAAATATTGAATAAATATTGATCTTCAGTCTTCTGATAGAAATTTGATTCTATTCAGGGTATAGGCACATTTTCTTAGTTCTTGACACAAACTTTGGCGGGTCCATTTCATTTGAGAATCAAAAGTCACTCCTACATAAACTAAACTACTCACTTATTTGATTTTCGAACTGTCACACAGTAAGCCGCTGCGTCTGTGTGATGTTAAAGCGTCACACTTCTTGCCAAATCTATGAAAATCGATTTCTTATCATTGAAGGTAAGATAGTAGGTGCACATCCATTGTCCAATCGCTCTCAAATCTTTCTCATCATTTTGACGGACCTCCTGCGTTTTCCCGGAGTGATCGATTGACCTGCAGTGCTCTCACTGGTTAACAGAGTACCTCTCATCCTGGATTTCCTGCCTTGGCACCTCTCCCAGACAGTACTTCTTACATGATATTTGTGATAAAGTTCGTTAATATTTTTTACTATGAGACTGGTGGAACGTAGTTTTTAAAAATGTACCTAATTTAATCAATTGCCGTATGATAGGTGACTAAGTCCTTGAAATATGTTTCTACATTCTGCCTACTTCTACTTAGTAAGTACACTATTATATGAATTTGATGGATCCGGCCTCTGGGAAATGTGACGTCGTAACGCATTGATGACAAAAGCTCTCCTCCAAAACGAAATGTATAATATGTGTTATTCTTTCGAAATCGAACACAATAATTCAGGCAGATGGGACTCACAAGGGCGCATTCCATTTGTCGCTACAGTGGGTTCGTTGTCGTGAGGGGGCTGACCTTATTATCAACTTGAGGGAACGAACTAGGGGGTCGCTTGGATTTTATCTATAACCGGAGAAATTGAATGGGCGAATGAGAGAATTCCATTTGGCCGGCCCAGATAATGGGAAACGTTCCGGAGTTGTCACTATCTGTTAATCGTGAAAAGAAATTAAAAGATAATATACAACGACAACTGAGTCATCAGGGCGATCATATTACAGATATATTGTAGGGCATTGCGGACTGAGTTTTTGGCTCAAACTATGAGAATGGTAATGTAACACGAGACATCACACAGGGTAGCAGGTGAAGGGATAAAGGAATCAGTTAAACGTTCACGTTAATCTTATAATCAAATTGAAACAAAACTTACATGACTGCATATAAAACCGAGGTTCTGAATATTCATTTCGAGATAATTACCATCAACCACCGGGTAAATTAATTAGATTCAGTAGCTTTTAGCAAATCTTCAAAGAAACTCGCATAATTGAATAATAAACACAAGCAGCCACGTTTTGTAAATTTTGAACGTTATCTGAGTTTAAAAATTTGTTAATGAGAAACTGCTGTTTGCTTTTGCAAATTCTCAATAGCTACTAGTAGGCCACCTACAGACAAAACCGAACACTCTCCAAAAATGCAATGTCAGTCGGATGTTGTCTGTTTTCTTTAGAAGTCGAGAATGTTAGATGGAGGTTCGCCCATGCGATGCAGCTACTAACGGCAGGACGTTATGAAACTCATATGAGGTAACGAATCGTTATTTTGGAACTACATTTCGAATTTGAATGAGAAAATGATACTTGATACACGGAATGGAGAATCAAGCAAGAAAGGTTTCGTGGATTTGTGATTAACGAAACTGACCTAACTCGTACGTTCCCTGAAATCTTCGTCAAAATCTGATGCAACTTTTTTCAACAGACCCTAACTCAGACTTGAATTCTTCAATACGGAAAATACAAGTCAAAATTTTGGTTTTCGTTTATTATTTTCAATCTTGAGCCTCGTAACCGTTCAAGAAGAAATATTGAATACTCTGCCAAAAGGTTTGTTTTGAGTTGAAAGATGTGCAGAATCGGGAAATCTAATTCGAAAATTCTATCCACCCCGTTCATCCGGAGCTGTTCTCCGAAACCAATCTATCAAACTTAATGAAACTTGAATAAAAAATCACATTTGAATCTAGTTGAAACTGAATTGTCGTCATCTGTTTCGAATGCAGTCGTTGAAATGTTTGGATAAACTCTTGGAGAATTGCCATTCCTTGGAAAAGCTCTGATGAGTCAAGCTACCTCTTAAGATGTGAAAGATCGGCATGACTAAGTTACATAATATCGTACTTTAGTTGTGCGAGGGGGTAACTTGGGTGTCATCAAGGGATGCAAATGGATCATCTGTTTGCGTCAAAAGTGACACGTCGTCCCTAACCCTTTCCGTCTCAAAGGCTCAAAACCTTTACAATTTCTTTATCTCATGAATATGGAAGGAGAGGGATCTTCGTCGAGATGCGCGCAAGGGGGGAATCCTCTCAATTTAGAGATTACCCTGTTGAAATTGGCTCTTCAAAATGCATCAGAGCCATGAAGCGTCAAACGATGATTCTGATATCATTCAAAGATAACCCTTCGTGTAGTTTGGCTATCAGAGCAATTTATGCCGTCTGCTGTGAACATCGGGTTGGGGTGAGTTTAAATTAGACTTCTTTACCGCAACATGTTCCCTATAATGTTGCATCATCTTAAGCTCCCCTCAATGAAAGATGAATTTTAATTTCCCCTTTATCACTCGAGATAGGACGAGATATTTTTGCAGTTCACCAGCCTAGGCAATTGCTAATTAGGAAGGAACAGAGTAAAGGGATAACTAAACTATTAATTTCTTCAAAGTACGAGTATTATAATATAAATACATTACAGTTATACAATTGTAGTTACATAATAGTCCTGGAAGAGTTATGCTCTTGTTTATTACGTCACTTGATTAGAATTCAGCAATTTTTAATTGATAGCCCTTTTGAGAATTAATTTCAACTAAATAATAAGTAGGTATATGAGTATAATCCAGTTTTTTAGTGGGTAATACTAATTCAAGTGGTTAAGTGAAACTAACCAGTAGTTTTTGGAAGATAATTTAAAACTCCTTTTTCGATGGCTAACATAAGTTGGTTAAGTCAAAGGTTGACAGAGGCCCTAAGTAGTTGAATACACCGTTCTGGTATAAAATGTGTGCGTTTATAAGTTAGTAAGTATTGTAGCAAGTATATGGGAAATATTATATCAAAAGTTCACGATTTGAGTAAGATAGTGCCACTAGTAAATATTATCCCCATGTAAACCAGACGGAGAAATGAGAGTTATTTGAATTTTCTAAATTCTAGAAAAATTTTAAAGTTCTTCAGGTCTAAGGGATTTTACTTTAGTATGTTTAAGGTAGGACATCGGAACTGTAATAACATTAGGTGGAAAATAGAGGTGATTGAATAATAAGGTCCGCATTAACAGTAGCACATATTATACTACTAAGCTCCTAAAATATCGTTGGAAAAGCCCATTAATGAGCCCTTCCTCTCAGCCCTTGTATTGAAATTTTTACCATTTCCACTTGATTTCAGTAAAGTATGGGTATACTGCGTATTTGGCAATTAACGTAAGCAGGGATGGACATGTGTAGGTGAAGATTGGCTTAAAGTGGAGGTGAAGAGACCAAATCTATAGCGTCCACTGTAGACGATGGGCGACGGGGTTAATGACCATAATTTACAACTGAAACTTGAACAAGACTGCGGATCATTGATCCAACTCTGGGGTCTACAAGACCGGAACCTTAACTACAGAAGGATAATTCCACTGGTTAGGACACATCGTCTTCCAAGATAATTCCCATGGTTTAGGAGCTCCTATGGAGATAATAACGGCGGTTAGGAGACCCAAGAACCTTAATGCATCCCCAGTCGAAGAGACAATGTTTCATCGTTAAAAGGGGGGAAACCTCCCTTCTAATTAACATTTCATTAGTTTATTATGAGGTATCAACTCTTGCATCGGGCTTCAATGCATTAGGGAGTCTAAACTGCTCGCTTCACGGGGCCCTTCTGCGCATACATCCGTAATAACAGTTTCACAAGATACAACTCCCCTCCTGGTTGTAGTTTGCTAATAAGACGGAACCTCTTGGGCTCAATTTTCTCCATGCGGTTTTCGACCTCGCGGTTTTGTCGACTCCACCTATGTTAATAATACAGGATTTCCCCGGGCTTCAGAGGACCTTACGAGGCTTTGACCCACCCTCACCTCTGTCAACATCTTGATTTTATAATTATGATTAACTAATAAGGTGGAGTCCAACTTTAATTATTTTAAAAGGAGCAATCTGAGTTATGTCTTGCATTCAAGGGAACTGTTCATAATCATAATAACCATAATATGCACAGCAAGTTGGGGGGGGGGGGGGTTCACTTGAAATTTACCAGTTTGGAACTCAATTCCATCGAAACGTTCCACATATTTTTCTCCATGTTTCTTCAACTACGTGTAAATAAATATGTACAGAACACACATCCTGATACGTAACACATAACACACGCAAAAATATATGACATATTATGTGAAGCGTATGCTGAAAGTTTCATGTAAGTCTAAGGCGAATAGTAGGGAGTTTCAAATTTGATGAAGAAGTAGTACAAATACAAACGATTTACTCACTTGGAAAAAAAGAAGGCTACTTGTTGAAAAATCGTCCAATATTCATTCATTTGATCCTGTCTATTTCAAATGAAAAATACTCCAAATTATTTCACAAAGGTTTATCATTTCTGTATTGAATAACTGTTCTACGTAAATAAATGATTATGTTTACAAAGCGTACCTGTGATTACCTCATCTACACTCGTCGGCGTTTAAATACCTTAGAATTGTAATTTGTAAGCCTTAAAAAAAGTTCCATTTACACTTCAACTCCATAGATCGATTATAAGACAATGTAGCCACAGGAGTCCTTCAGCTGATCAGCGTGTATCCCGACATGGTAATTGACTTGTAGATGTACCGAAGATGATAGGATGACTTTGTCATGTATTTATCTTCTGAAAAGGAAACTTTACTAGTTCCTCAATACGTAACACGATGTGATATCTCAATACCTACTGTACATTGACATGGAAACATGTAAATGGAAACCCACGTAAGAGACAGCTGAAATTTAACGATAATATCAATTAATTCGTTATGAGACTTTTTTCTTTTGCTTACGGACGAAAAATGTTTATCACCTTGTTGTCATCTACAATCAGATCCGTGTATCGGCTCAAAGCGCAACTAGGTTACTAGTACCTATCTATGGTTACTGATAATCAATATACATGCTGTTTAAACATGGAAATGTTCGTCCACCATAAATCGGGCTCACGGGATTATGCACAATCCGACTCCTACGTGTTCTATAACTCATTTCCAACCAAAAATGCCTCAAAGCAACTTTCGGCCAGAGGCCTCGTTTTCGAGTTATTCGCGATTTAAGATTTTTTTCGTGTTTTCGATGTTAAGCCATTAAAACTGCCATAACTCCCTCAATTTTGGAGATAACTCAAATATGATGACACCGTTGAAAAGAGCGATATATTTTCTATCTATTTGATGTCAGACAACATTTTTTTATTGCATTGAAGATGTGCAAATGCTGCGAGAAATAGCAGTTTTGTCGAAATCTTGGAATCGCATGTTTTCCATTTCGAACAGGAACCCCATTAACTCTTGACACAGAACTGTGCAGGCCTGGTAAAACGTGCGCCAAACTTTCAGCTTTCCAACGGTGTCGTTTTGGTTTAAAAAAATATTTATAGTTGAGGAAATGAAACTGCAGAAAAACGTGGTTTTCTGTTAAAATTGAGGTTTTTCCAAAATCTCGACGGGAAACGATTGGATATACTTTAATTTTCTCGCTGAATCGAATGGTGACAACGCCAGACCTCTCAAGTGACGATTTAAGTTAGTTTTGTCGGATGCATAAACCCTTTCGTTTGCGTACAGCGTTTACGGCATTTCTAAGCTGTTCAGCCAAAGTCAGGATAATCGAAGAGCCGAGAGACGGCAATTGTTTGTGTTCATTTCCGATTGATTGCGATGAGTTGCATTCATCTTTTTGTTGACACTTTGAACACTTATCAAACCAGGCTTCCGTATCATTACCAACTCTTCCATTTCGTCTGTTTCCTCGCTGTATTTCCTACAGCGTGGTTCCCCTATTGCATATTATCATTCATCATGGTGCACTATAGCTATTGAACGTAGCTGACAGTAATAACCAAAAGTTTAGTGACAAAAAAAGATAGTTTACTAGATAAAAAAAGGATCAGTGACATAAATAGTATTATGTACCAATATTTTTTCCTCATACTACCCGACGTGTTGTGTGAGTTTTACACAGGAGGACTCCCTTGCTGCTTCAGAAGCATTACCGTTGGCAAAACCGTACACAAAAATCATGTCAACATACTCACTTGCGGTATAGCTACTCAACTGAAAGCAACTCATCGCAATCAATCGTAAATGAACACAAACAATAGCCGTCTCTCGGCTCCTCGATTATCCTGACTTTGGCTGAACAGCTTAGGAATGTCGTGGACGCTGTTCACAAACAACCGTTTTAATTCATTAAATTCATTTTCATTTTTCATTTTTAAATATTTATATTTATTTATACATTTTGGTTTTTATCTTAACAATCTTGTTTAAACTCAAACTGTTTATATGAACTCGATTTAAACCCCAATATCTTACCATTGTCCTACAACTGGACAATGTTTGAGTCATCATTGTGAAACATGTTTGAGTCAACAAACATTTTACTAAAACTGAATTTGGGTAGAAACAGCAGATTATCAACACTGCAGCACCCAATGCTCCGGCCAAATCAGATTGGGGTTGATAATACACGGCGCACAAAGCAACCCCTCCTTCAAGACCGAGCGGTCGTGCGGGTCATTGCATATCCTGGCCCCTGACCAAGACAAAGCCTACTCCGTAGCTTTCCCAATTTTCAAACATAAGGTTTTTTTAGTTATACAGGATGTCCCGCGATTATGCACAATCCGACTCCTACGTGTTGTGTAACTAATTTCCGAACAAAAATGCCTCGTAGCAATTTTTTGCCAGAGGCCTCGATTCCGATTTATTTACGATCTACGATTTTTTTTCGTGTTTTCGATCTCATGTCATTAAAACTGTCATAACTCCCTTAATTTTGGAGATATCTCAAATTTGATGACACCGTTGGAAAGATCGTTACGTTTTCTATCTATTTGATGTCAGAAAACATTTTTTAGCTACTCAACTGAAAGTAACTCATCGCAATCAATTGTAAATGAACACCAACAGCTTAGGAATGCCGTGGACGCTGTTCACAAACGAACGGGTTTATGCATCCGAGAAAACTAAATTAAACTGTCACTTGAGAGGTCTGGCGTTGTCACCATTCCATTCAGCGAGAACAGTTACGTATACCTTTCCTCCAACCTTTTTTCTTCGAGATTTTGGAAAAACCTCAATTTCAACAGAAAACACACGTTTTTTTTTTCAGTTAAACGAAATTTCCTTAACTAAACATATTTTTTTTTAACCAAAACGACTACACCGTTGAAAGCAGACATTTTTGCGCACGTTTTACCAGGCCTGCACAGTTCTGCGTCAAGCGTTAATGGGGTTTCTACGCCCAATGAAAAACAGGAGATTTCAAGATTTTGACAAAACTGCCATTTCCTCAGCAATCGCACATCTTCAATGCAATAAAAAAATGTTGTCTGACATCAAATAGATAGAAAATTTAAAGCTCTTCAGAGACACCCTGTAAAGTTTTCTAAAACGTAGTCAATGAATTTCGTTAGTTTAGCAGGTTGTTTGGGGATAATGTCCATCAAGTCTGTCACAAAACAGTCCACAATATCTTTGGGATTCAGAAATGGAAGACCGAAAAAAAAGCCTCAAGACTGAGAGGCCTCACTGGCCTTGCCTTTGTACATTTTCGCGAGTCCCTATCCCAGCATTCTCCTAAACCAGGACTGTTCTAGATGAAACGGCAACATTTCAGAGTCACTGGGGGCCATACATCTCTGACCGCTGAGTGGATAGCTAATTCGAAGTCACTGAATACAGTTTGTGGAGAGTAATCCATTGTATGACGGTGGAGGCGATCGACAGATCATCGATGGATTGAGGAACTAACTTTCTAGATAGGAAACCAACGGCGTTAACTAGTCAAATAATGGAGTTTTAGAACATGTTTTAAACGTGTTGATTCCAATTGAAACGAGTTGAACAATTCAAATTCGTTGAATCTCGATCTCTCCCCTTTGACCGCTATTCGGATGTTAACTTTCGAAGACGTGACCGCAACTGTTACATCTCACTAATGGCCTGTCACCTCGTTACCGCAACTTGGATACAGCCAATTTGACACTGCAAGGGTCAAATTTAATTTAATCTGATCTCTCTCATTCATTCCATCGTTAATGTATATCGGGTATTTCCCTTCTATTCAGATGCATATATGCCGTCATGACAGTTCTCGATATTTGGCACAATTCGTTTAGAGTTGTGCCATCGTGCGGTAGGATCAACCTTGTCACACGTGATTTAGGGACCCTCATCTGCCACCATACCTAAATGGGAGGAAACTTTGAGGTCGCATTAGCCCAAACCACCAGGAAACCCCATGTGCCATCTGCTCTCGGGAGGCCTGTTACCGCGAAAAAGGGAAAAACCGTGGTAAAAATTGGGGAGGGCAACTTCGAGGGTGAAGAGAAGATTGGCGTTGGGGGTGAAAATCAATCAAAGTCCTTCAATTAGGCGCCATCGGTGCCAAACCAATGAATAGCTAATGCGGGCCAATCTACATAATGCGGAGACACTGATCCCTCCGCCCATAAATTTATTTGATTATATTGCCTTTGGCCCGAAAGGGACGCCATTTACCTCGACTCAGACACAGCACCGGTGATGAGGGGAGGTTGTATGAGAATCAATGTGTTTATGGACGCGTCTGCCGTCGTCGAAGTTGGATAATTAACGTCGGAGGCTCGACCCTATAGAGTAGAGCAGAAATCGACCCGTAGAAAACTCATTCATGACCCGTCGGACATGGGCTTCAATACTCATAGAGGGGCCCTTCCCCTCAGTTTTCTAGCCGTTTGAATTACCTTTCGACCGCTGTGAAATGAGCCTCTTGATCAAATGCAACGTTTTGTTCCGAGTTCGCAAGAGAGGGGTCATATCTTTCTTTGGGTTGAAGCAGTAATGAGGGAGAACCTTCCCCTCAGTAAATCAATACCTTTGGAGTTCCGTTGTTCGAAAGGTTGGTCTCTTCAGTTGGGAAGACACAATAACAAACTCATTCAAACAACTTTTCAACAAATGAAACTATTCAAATAATTTTCCCCAACCATTCACTTGATAAGAAACTTACCTATTCCAAATTGTTAAATATCTTGCTTACTTGGGTAGTTTTTCTATTGATAGTCTGCGAGTATTTCACTCAGTCTGCTAAAATGTTTCTTTACTCCACCAAAACTTAACTCAAGTCCCTCTTTACCTATCAGAATCAAGATGTGAGATCCCTTGACCGTCAAGGGATATCAGCTCAATAAATTACAAAACAATACCTTTTTTGCTCTTTGATCGAAACTTCGCTCTCTTCAACTGGAAAGACATGATAATTATGTCAAACAATTGTTATAACAAATTTATTTAAAAAGATTGTTTGATTGATAAGAATATATAAGGTATTACAGGGAGTTACTATGTCTGTCGTGAAAGAGTTGACTAACCCAACTTCGTTTAGTTTAGTTGAATAGAGCTTTCCTGTCAATTGGTTTAATTTTTGAAAACAATTCGCTCTACTAGATTATAAGTGTAAGTGGTGCAAGCTATCCCAAATGGTTCAAGAGTCATTTTACGCTATTATATTCCTATTGCATTGAAATGTACCTGGGAAATAGGTGAGTTATCGCGATAGGTGGTGAGAAAGATCAGAGACCAGGAAGCGCGCGCAAAGAATTTTCTCTTTATTGAGTCGGTACAAACTGTTAAAACACCGTGGACACGTTTTGCTCAGAACTTTGCAGATCAGTGCCACATAAATCAGGGCACGAAAGTTTCAAATCTGTTGGTTTTTTGAAACCCATCAGTGCATCAGACAAGTGATAGATGAATCGGATTTCGTTAAAACACCAGTAGCCGATTATTGACGGTGGAACATTCGCCCTGTTGGAAGCGAATTGCGAACTGAAATTACATGTCAACAGCTTTGAACACGAAAATACTGAATTTGAGAAAAAGTTAGATGTTAACAGAGGAGGAATAATTTGATTTTTAGAGGTTTTCATAGTATGGGTCCATCGAACCATAATATCAAAAAGCCTATACCTATCTACCAACGTCCACTATCTCTACACAAGGAGAACATCGCTGCTAAGGGTATCGTAAAATCAGACCTCCTGGATGTCAAGTTGTTGGGCTATAAGAATAGTAAAGATCGCCCTATTATTGCTACATTTTGAAATTCTGAAATTGTGAACACCATACTTGATATATATTTTGTATATTGTACCTTAGAGGTACAACGATCCAGTGTTAATTTCACTTGGACCCCAATTTGAGGAGAGATTTTTTTGGAGGAAGATTATCTTTTTAAGGTCTCATTAAACACCGGCAAAATAAAAATTGGGATCAAGGAGTTCGGACTTGCTGACTCAAAATGAAATTGAAGCAGAAGACAAATCACAGCACTTGCTGACAGACCTGCTTAAGTTCCCCGTGAAAAACCATCAATAAGACCACCGTCTCAATGAGGATGGATACGTACTACTTTCAAAAATTGCCTTAAATTTGACCGTGCCGGTTATAATCCTCAGAACCTGGCCTGCAAATTTATGTCTGTGACATTACTTATCAACAAAGTGTGAGACGAGCGATCTTCAAATCGGAAATTGCAAAAACAATTTGATTCTCGTCCATTTGGTAAGATCTTACCATTTTTTTTCCTTCTAATTTTGTATCTGGCCATCTTCGTCACTCTTCTTCTCGCGGGGGTCTTCGTCGAGTTCATCGGGGCCCCAACAAACGCTTTTTTATTTTGTTGTTTTCCTTTTACCAACCAGGAGTTTTAGCTGTTAAATTGAACATTCTTTTGATATTTTTAAATACAGAAGTTCCAACCTTTAATACATGTATCTTTGCGAGAAGATTCTTTGAGAAGAAGGTTGACTTTGCTGAGGAGCAGCCGTCTCCATGTGTAAATTTGGAGGCACTTCCTCTAGTATCATTGGAGAAGGAGGACTGATACTCATCATTTCTGATGGCCCGCTGTACCCCATTGCAGGCAAAGCAGGTTCTTCAGCTCCCTTCTTCTTCGCCTTTCTAGGGCGAGGAAGGAGGGCTCTTCCCCTGCTTGGCCGTTCAGCTGCCACCTACAATACAATGAAAATGAAAACATAAAACATACGACCGTATTTATTGCAGGAGACAACCTCTTCAACATCAAGAATATGCATATCAATCAAATACATTCAACAGTAATTTACTAACATGAACCATCGGGTCCACAGGAGGAGTGGCCGATTGCCAAAGAGGGCTCTGCAATAGGCACCCGCTGCCGCCGCTACATTGATCGTTCACATCATGACTTTGCAGCATGTTGATCCTCTCTTGGAGCTGGGATATCTGCAATAAAACATTGCGTAACAACAATTATAAACCTCAACAATTACATACTAACAAACGAACAGGCAAAAATCAAGGCAAACCAAACTACTTCCATAAACTCCAAAATTTCCAGGAAACTAGGAAGAATTTAGCAAACCAGGAAGCTATTTAATTTACACGGTCCTTCTTCTGCACCTATGGAGTTTTAGTTTGAGTATTGAAATAGAAAATAACCAGTTTCCAACTCATCTATTCAACATCATCCTTGAACACTTTATGAAACCCAAATGTATAACCATCACGCAAAACTAGAGACATTCCGGATGTTTGCAACTCAACGCACGGGAGAACGGTCGACTGATTCCTTATCGCTAATACGGCCGACAACGAGAAAAGGAACCAACACGGACCTCGAACTGGGAATCTATTCGGGCAACTAACATTCTCGCGGGGAACCCAAACGGCTACACCGGCCCGTAGAATGACTAGAACTAGTGCCTGTAGAATGACTAGCCATTAGGTATGTATAATGGAGGATTTCGCAAAATTACTTTAACATATACCCTCGTAAATGATTGGTCGTTTTAGTCCACATTTCATCACCCAACTTCTCTCTTAGTTTCTTCATGGAAAAAACGTTGAAAAAGGGCCTTCGCGTGACGTATGCAATAATCAAAGCAGAAAGTTTAGGACGGATAAGTGTGGACAGGTCGGGTTTTCATGATTTACGTTCTCATCGCTCCCGAGGGCGGCAGTCTTGCGTTTTCGACTAAAAAGCGGTCTGCTGATAACTCACCCCGTTCACTCACTTTGTTATCGCCGTCTAGCCTTTCGTCCCTCTCTCATACCCTCGCGACCGCATTATGGACGGTTTCTTTTATTAGTCCTAATTCGGTGAAAAATGGGTTTCGTTGCGCAGGGTTCCGAGCAATCAGGGATTAAGTAAACCAAGAAAGGAAAACTGAAAAATATGCTACATTGATAAGAACATTCACAGTGTGTAGTGTTCATTACCACACTGCAATGGAATAAAAACGGAGTAAGATAGAACGTTGTCTATATTTCCACGAAAGTTAAGAGTTACACAGTTAAATCGATTTCATGTTCATGTTTGTTACTGATGATGGCATAAACGTCGAAATTGATTTAACTGTGTAACTCTTTACTTTCGTGAAAATATAGACACCGTTCTATCTTACTCCGTTTTTATTGAAATGTGTTTCCACAACTCCGTCGCGAGTGACTTAGCCTGCAACGGAACCTGATTTTCACATTAACCAGATATGAATGTGTTATTAATTTGATATCTTAACACGTTGTAGTTTGCGAGGAATATCTTACGTCCTAAAGGGGTTTCAACAAAATGATTAAGACCATTAAAAGAAGTAAAGCTTGATCAGATCAGGAGATTCTCCTTTTAAAAGAGGAAAAAATTATCTGAATTCGAGCTTTCAAGGTCCTATTATGAAGAAAAAGTATAATACAGAAAATAGTTACTGTTGGTTATCTGAAATATTTAATTACTCCAAAAAAAGGTTATTACTACCAAGTCCTTTCAGCCGAATCCAGCAAATCCGCTAAAGCGAGAATTCTCAACCGATTCATGTCATTCTTTTATTTGTTCAATTAAGATTTGATTAGGCATTCAAAAAAATATTTGAGCTCATTCATTTTTTTATTGCATGAAAATAACATTTTTTTGTTCAGTGAACGAACCTAAAGTGAACTTTCCATTAGCCACAAGTTCATAAAATTACATTATTTACAAATGTATTGTAGACTTAATTTTATCCTTATTCCATTCAAATATAAAAATTACACTGCACTGTATAATTGTACATGATTTTGAATACACGAATGTCATTCAATGATAGTAGATGTTGAAAATTAAAGGGCTGCGTCGTTAGTTGGGACAATTCTGAAAACATCTGATCTCGTTCGCAATAAAATACTGGACAGTCCATGAAGAGATGCTCCATTGATCCGGTCGCACACTCGCAGTGATGGCATAGAGATGATTCACGAGAATTGAGACGGTTCAAATATTCATCACATATACCATGGTTGGATCTTAGCCTGACGATAGTTCTGCACCATGACTTAGATACATTGTTTCCTATGAACCACGGCGATGATGGAACTTCCGGTTGAAGGGCCAAGTAATACAACCCTTTTACTGAGCTTTTGTACTTCCTTCGCCACTTTTCCTTCCAGAAATGTCGAATTAGTGGATATAAATCTGTGTAGGGGATGAAGATATTGAGTATCTCTCCACCCAACGCCCCACGCTTTGCCAACTCATCCACTTTCTGGTTATGCTTTATACCGGCGTGACCTTTGATCCATACAAAATTCAGGTCTATATTATTATTGTAACAATGTCGTGTGCATTTCATGATGTCAATCAATATAGGGTTATCCGCTCGTCTATGATTAGGCGCGTTCAATATCTTCAGGCAACTCATACTGTCCGTGAAAATAACCCATTTATCGTTCCTCACACCCGTCTGAGTTACGTGTTTCACAGCCTGCAGTATTGCTGTAATTTCAGCTGTATAACTCGATGCATTTTGCGGTAACTTGTACATCCTTTCGATCCCTTCATTTGGCATATAACATGCACATCCAACTAAGTTGCCACTCTTGGAACCATCTGTGAATATCCACCTGCTCTCAGGCCACCTCGATCGAGCGTGTTCCATGAAGGTAACGTTGAGCTCTCTTCCTTCTCGATTCATTGGTAAAAAGTATGATACTCTGAGAGGAACCATCAACTCAGATAATGTCAGCCGAAATCGTGGTGGTAATCTGTTAGAATCCACCAGAGTTTGGTCAATGTGTTCACCAATGAAGCTTTCTACTAATGGTGGATTTATTTTTCTAATCAACATTTCGTTGGTGAGGTATTCGACTGACAATGAAGCAATATCTTGTAGAATAGGACTTTCGAGTGATTTTAATTTCGTTAAATAACGATCAGCCAACATCATTCTACGTTGCTCCAAGGGAAGTTCACCAGATTCCGCTAGTAACACATTTATGGGGGATGATGGCAAAATCCAAGACATCGTCTCACACATTTATATTGCAACCTAGATATTTTGTCGAGATGCGTTTTGCATGCTTGTCCATAAAAGATGCTGCCGTAATCTATAATTGACGGATAGTAGCTCTGAAGAATCAGTGCTATTTCAGGATCTGATCCCCACCTCATACTAGTTACAGACTTGAGTATGTTGTAATATTTTTCGCTTTTATTTAGCAATTATCAATGTGTTTTTTCCAGGTAAGGTTTTTTGTCTCCAATATCACTCCCAGAAATTTCATGTCTGATTCCATTTTGTATGTGTTGCTTCCCATTGGCGCGGGCGGTCAAGTGACCGCCTTTCTTGAATTTCGAAAATACGAGCTCACCTACGATTTTTGGGGGGATGGGAGGGGCATGTATTCTCTAGTTACACTTCCGACTGTATATTCCATTCAGTGTCTCGCCTCTTCGTTTACGTTCAGTACAGTTCCGAAGTTGATAGTATTGAGTCAGGCGGTCAGGAGACAGCCGCGCGACTCCTGACGGAATACTTTCATCGACGTCATAAAATGTAGGGAATTGAATTATAATTTCGTTAATAGTTTATAACTAAAATCAATATCTTTCAAAGAATAAAAGCTTGTAATAAGTGGGTACCTCTATAGTAAATTAAGATTTTTTTGCGTAGTTTAGCAACTTAATTTGCCTATCTTGCCTCTCTCGCCCTCTTCTTCTTTCACCCACAAAAAAAAAAAAAAAAAAAAAAAAAAAAAAAAAACGAATAACCCTTTTCCATTTTTTGTTCAGAGAACGAGGATAGCGAGATAGACTGAACAACCCTCCAAGACTGGAGTAAAACTTAACTATGTTACGTATTTTTTAATTTTTTTGTGTCTTGTCATTTGTGATTTTTCTGTATTTCATCATTTAGGAACTACTAGCTCATGATTTGTCTAGTTTCCATCTAGTTAGATGGAAAAAATGACATTTTTAGAACAAAAAGTTTGAAAGAATTATAGTCCAAATGCCTTTTTGATACATCGCGCTTTTGTGAGTTTTGTTCATGTAACATTCATACGACAATTAACGGCTATGTTATTTTAAATGATATAGAATTTTTTGATGAAAAATGTGTTTTTTGAACGGCATTTTAGTTCTTTTGTATTTACTGCAATGGAAAGTAGAAAAACCAGCAAGATAATCATTGAAAAAGTAAAGGCGGTCATGTGACTCATGTTGGCGCGAACGCATGAAGGTTAAGTGGGGATAATAGGCGATCCGGGTTGGGAGGGTTTCGATTTAATCAAACGATCCTCATACCTACTAAAATTTCTTTACAATTTCCCTACTTTTTTGTGTGATTAAGAATTTGGTCTGTACCTTATGACATACGATGCAGACATTACATTGTAATAAGAGTATATATATATATATAACATAATCGTATAAAAACCGGACATACTGCACTGTATCGCACGCATCGGTTTTTTTCCACCTCCTTATCAACTCTGAACTCATTTCGTCTTCTCCCATATCTTTCAATTAATTCTATTTCACCTCACCCCAAATTATTATTATATATATTATATTTTGGACATTATTCATATTCTTAATGTACTCAATGTAAATTGGGCTTGCCCGTATAATTATGAATAAATAAATTACTCATCAATATGTTTCTGCATGAAATCTTATTGTTGATCATTTCAAATAAATGACATAAGTTCGTATAATGGGAGATTGAATCTTTCACATGGGAATGAAGGCGAAATCCGCACCTTCCGGAATTTTGTCAGCAATATATTGTAATAAACATTATCCACACAAAGTCTTGTGCACTAAGGGAATAGAGTTGGGTGGAGTCCAACAACGTTTTTTCCCGATGTAATAACATAAAGCGGTCGCATTGACTCAACTTGTCCGCACGTCAATCCGCCAGTTGACCGCTCCATTGGCAAGAACTATATCCTTCATCTATATCCGGGCCGAGGGAAAAGTTTGTAATTTTCCATTGACTGGGAAGAGTCCGCCGAGAATGTATGAAAAACGCCTTTTTTCCCTCTCTTGAGCAGTTTGGCGCGTTGGAAAAGTTTCGCCGCCCACCCCAACGTTGTTGTGGGATATGACTTCGTTTAGTGGTGATGGGAATACACCCTTGTTCCTTCCTTTTTCACTGCCTCCCCCGCCGTTCTCCCTCCCGCACAGGGATTGATGGGTTGGGGATAAAAACAGGACAACCGGATCCATAAAAGGGGGCTTTGTCGGGTCTCCGTCGCCTTCCTCTGACCGTTAGCTCTGACAGCGCATCTGATTGATTAGCGGCTTTACCGAAATTCCCTGAGCAATACGTATTATTTTTTGTTGATTTCTCTTGGGTTAGTGAACTTCATGACTGAGAGCGTGCTTACACTAGATTACGTATGAAGCCCGAACAAAAACGTTTAAAAAGAACTATTTATTTACAAGAAAAATAATAAACGAAAGCAAAACAAGCTGCAAATTACTCCAAAAATGCTTATTAATTCATATCAAATAGTCTTTCAGGGGCGGCTGCTGTACCACAGGCTGCTGTGCCTCTGATAATAATAATAATGTCAAATAAATAAATTTATATAAATAAATAAATAGATAAAAAGGTATGTATAATATTATCACACTATTTTCAAACTTTTTCCCATGAATCCTCATTGAAGAGCAGAAGAGTTTCAAATCCACGCGCCAAACAGAACCTCAGGATGGGTGAGAGGATGGTGAAGTTGTGAGTTTGGTGAGGGGGGTTAGGGGTTCACTGTCTTTGTGCTCCGAAATGAAGGGGAACACAACGCTGATTGGATCCGGGTCCAAAGAATGAACCAATGAGAGGGCCCGAAATAAGGCGTTCGAAATTTCGTAGAGCTTACACAGAAGCACAAAAGTTGTTCTCTCACCCGCTAGAGTTGACCAGAATCTCCAAACACAGTTTCATCCTATTATCAGTTGATTGTCTCCAACCTTTGTGACTGAACTGTATTAGCTGCAAATAAGCAATGAATACAGTGCAATAAAAAGTGACTTCGCGAAATTGTCGGTGGAGCAAAGAGTGATTATTCGCGTTTACAAGTGCCCAATGCCAATATTGACAGGACTGCAACAACCCTCAAAGGCAGTATGAATATTCGACAGCTAAAGATGTTGTTTGAGATGCCCTCCTAGGTTCTCCGAACTATGTCCGTTTTAATGAAGTAAGGTCGATAACACGAAAAAATCTTCAATCGTGAATAACTCTGAATTTAAGCGTTTAAAAAACTTTGAGTGCATTTGTTGCAAAATTATTGTTGAATCGATCCCTTGAAAGGATGAGACTTGTTTTGTGCACTCTGTGTATGTAATAGTCAGGACCTCACTATCCCGTTCGATCTGTGGAAATTATTCTCAATCTGATGGCATGGATTTGATGGAATGGTGACCCCTTGCATGGGTTGAGGTCATCCTTCAATACCCAGATAACGTTCTGGAAGCTAAGAGGCTCTAGGTTTAACCTAGAGGGGTCTTCCGAAGTTTGTAAGAACCGGACGGGGAAACTATACGTCTTCATCGCTTTCGGAGTCCAAGGACTATTTTCTTCCTAATTAACAAAAAGGAGCTGAAATTTGGCTGGTTAGCATAATAATTTGAGGTATATCGAGGGCTCTCCAACAAAGGAACTAGTAACGGTTGTTGTTCACGGAGTTACAACTAAGACAAGGTCATCCAATCGTCTTGAGACACTTGGAATCCCGTCACAAGGTATGGCGATCAGTGATTAGGTAAATGCCTTTATGGCTAATTTCGTTCCATATCGACATATATTCCTGAAATATATGTATGGGTCTCTTTTGATGGCATCTAGGGTGTACAAGACAAAATATGCAGGTTTGAAGTGCCGAATTAGATAATGAATGATTGTAAATTGGTACCTGTTAATTGAGTGATTAATAGATTGATTGTAGATTTTTAATCACATTATGTTTAGATAACAGCCATACAATCCGTGCAATAATGATCACAATTCAGAGATCCGCTTAAAAGAGCTGTCTAAAAATAATAATTCTACGTGTCAGAATTAGCATAAAACAAGAAAATGAGGGGCCTAACATTTCTTTCTTCCTGCTCGATTACAAAGGTTCTTTATCGAAAATGATGCACCAATAGAAGAGCTGAATTTTGAAAAAAAAAAGGATTTCGAACACTTTTAAAGGAAGATTAATGATTATTTGATCGCCTTCGATATAATTACTTATAGCAGTTCAAATCGTCAAATTAAAACAATCGGATTGCAGAAGTGACTGATAAATAGGTAGTGTTAACATAGGGTAAATCGCGATGTTACACAACAAACAAACTAACAGATATAATTACAACGGAGTTTAATTTTTTTAAATAGTGTATCATAACTTTTGTTATAATTACAATGAAGCGTAAACTATTCTCACAAATAAAAGAAAAGTATTTAATTTTAATCAATTTTCAATTACTGGATCACTAATTTTCAGTTGTGGGTGCCTACCGATTCGATATACTCAGGCTCTGCAAAGCTTGTAACTTGGGAGCAGGGCAACTCGCTTCGTTAAAAGATTCGTCGAGATGAAGAGAGAGTTTTGTTTTTCCCCTCAACATTTCCCCTCATTACGCTGTGAATGTTACCTGAAGATCAAACAAGAATAAGTATCATTAGTCATCTTGTATAATAATATTACTTGCTATCCGAGGAGTCATGCGAGTCGGCGTAAATTTATTAATGATGATAAGCAACGAATATGTATCAAGGTCATATGAAAAAACGCTGCAAATTCTTTCACTGGGGTTTATTATTCGATCGGCTTGCGTTCATGATTTGAATTTCTACTAAGCTTTGGAGTGTGCGTGTTTCACAAGATAGGGCGATTATTGAATTTCAGGAGATATACATGGAGCACGTGAATCTGTTCTCGACCAATATACCTATTTGGATTGATCAGTTGATCATATTTGTGTGCCTCCTGAAATTCAATAATCGCCTTATCCTGTGAAACACGCAGACTCCAAAGTTTAGTAGAAATTCAAATCATGAACGCAAGCCGATTGAATAATAAACCCCAGTGAAAGAATTTGCAGCATTTTTTCATTAAACCTCAATACTCCCCCACAATAAAAACATCTATAATTTATCAAGTCCTTTGGCACTCGTATTGCGTTAAAACTTCCCCAAATCCAAATTTAAACGATGTTTAAAAACGAAGGTAGACAGATGTAGAGGGGGCACACAAATTTCATAAACTGATCAATCCAAATAGGTGTTTTGGATGAGAACCGATTTACGTGGTCTATGCATATCTCCTGAAATTCGATAATCGCTCTATCACCTGTAAAACACGCACACTCCGAAGCTTAGCACAGATTCAAATCACGAACGCAAGCCAATTGAATAATAAAACCCCAGTGAAAGAATACTTATGTACCCCAGTAATAATATTGAATAATAAACCCCAGTAATATTGAATAATATTTACCTATATATTATCAGAATGCTTCAACCCGTGTATCGGCTACTAACTACACTACAAGTATTCACATCGGCTATCACTCCAGTATCCACATTCACTACAACTCGACGCTATCGGCCGGACACCACTAGGTTACAAACAAACAATAATAAACGAAAAAACGCAAATGTGGCACCATAAATCGGGCCATACATCGGGAATGGTTTGACCTACGGACGTGGGGAAGGGCTCATTCGATTCCTAATGGTATGTTCTTGAAATAGGAAAATATTTAGGCCGATTCGACTAGTTTTGAGGTTTTCAGGGATTTTACAAAACTTTTACAGCCCTTAAAGGGCACTTTAAATTGAGTGAGGGAGCTGGCTCAGAATTGGGGCGTCGTCGGACCAAGATGGATTTTTCCTGAAAATTTCAGATTTTTTGCTCCAGCCGTTTGGGAGAAATCGTGCGTACGGCGGACGGACGGAACATTTTTTATTGCAGATTCGGATTCTACACCCTTTGAAACGTAAACCATGAAATTTTCAGGGGGGGGCTAGAATCCTTTTTTTCCAGAGCGATTACAATGGTTTATTATTGAATAATAAACCAATAGATTTTCATTTCAATTATGTCAGCTGAGTGGATCAACGTGGTTTATACGGCGATTTTAACTATGTTCACTGCTGTTCGTATTCATGTACTTTTCGATATACCTGCTATTTTTTTTTGCTCCAGCCGTTTGGGAGAAATCGTGCGTACGGCGGACGGACGGAACATTTTTTATTGCAGATTCGGATTCTACACCCTTTGAATCGTAAACCATGAAATTTTCAGGGGGGTTAGAATTTTTTTTTGCAGAGCGATTACAATGGTTTATTATTGAATAATAAACAATATAAATCTTCCAGCTCACCGTTTTTCGATTAGGATCCAAGATTTTTCTATTTGATATTAAAAACGCAACAAATTATTGCATAAAGGTTTTTGTAATATGGTAACATTTTATGATCCTCGATCTGTGTACATTATATTCAGTGGTACATTATCTTAATCCGCCGCATCGACAATCCAAATATTGTAATTTCATTTTAGGAGCCATACAATAAGCCTCCCATTTATATTTCAGCATGTTAGGTCGATTAGGAGCCAAATTCGCCAGAATCGCCCTTCAGATGATCAGTGTGTCTCTATACCTACCTTGTAGTTCATTTCTAGATGTCTCAAACACGGTTGGATGGTCTCATAAATGTAGCAGCCCTTTTGTGAAATGAGCCTTTTTGTAAAAAGCCTGGCCTTTTTACAATACGCCACCTTTTGGAATAAAAACGTTGAAATGACAATCAGCCTGATATTTTTTAGCCTTTTTATAAAAGAAGCAAGAAGAAAAGCCAAAAGAAACAGAGTTTTTTGTCAAAACCAGATCCAATTCGACAAAAAGGCTATACATGAACGTGAATCTCTTCTCGCCAAAATACCTTTTGTTATCAGTTGATCATATTTGTCTAAATTCAATGTCCAGGCTCATTAGTAGAAATTCAAGAAGACGAAATGGAAATTTATCAATTGATTTAATAAATCCAGAAAACATGTAGTAAATAAGGAGAAAAAATAAACCAATAAGATAAAAACCAAAATTAAATTCAGCTCAAATTTCATTTTTCGAAAAGTAAGGAAAATTGTTGAACCGTTAGTTGCATCCAAGCGCGAAGCATATTTTCCGCGTCCCGCTTGCTCCTTTCTACGCTTCCCTGTGCTTGAGGATTTCGAGGTCGACCACGGATAATTTTACACTCTGGCGATAGCTCTAATAATTCTTCGATCACACCTGCTACGAATTCTCGGCCATTGTCACTTTGTAGAATCTGAGGAGCACCAAACTCAAGAAAGATTTTGTAAAGCTCAAGGGCAACATCTGTGGCTATTTTAGTTTTCAACGGTCTCAAATGAACAAATTTTGAAGCGTTGTCCTGATAATTCATAAGCCACTTGAATTCTCCATCAGCAGACGATTGAAAATCCATCATATCTACTTGGCCTCTTACGTTGAAATCTTTCGAGATAATTGGTTTGGTAACAAGACCCTTCCGAGGCTGAGATCTGTTTATCTGCGATATAACTCTGTTAACACCAATCTTTACTAATACAAAACAAAAGTTGATATCATGTTACCTGACGTGAACAAAACTAGTTAAGGTTGGCCACGCATCATTCATTCTACTAATATTATGATCGAGATTGATTCTTCCTTCTAATTCAGTATTTTACTGTTAAGGAATCCAAAGATATATTTAATGTGCCCCTTATTTAAGTCAACAACGTTGGGGATAAAGTGTATTATTATTTTTCCTTGAATGAAGAAGAAAAGAAGTGATGGCATAAAATTAAAAAGTTCTTCGGGATGATGAGTTTTTGTCAAATTCTTCTCTCAATTAAAATTCCAGTAACAGATATTGCTTTCAACCCTAGGGATAAGAGGATTTCGAAAAAAATCTCCCATAGTAGAGGGCGCATTGCATACTCATTTAGAACGATAAAGTTTTTGCTACAGAATGGAAATCTCTGCTTAAAAATGCGAATCATTGTAGTATTTTCTGTGTTTCCATGATGTGTGATTTATGTGTGACCCTTACCATACCCATACAGTGCACAAATTTGATCTGATTCCGACGACATGTTCAGGGATAAGGTAGACCTGTAGACCCAAAACTCATCATTGTTAGACCGACAAACCATGGGTCTCACTTCATGTCATTTCCCAGATTCGTTTTCTGGGTTCTGAACTGTCAGGAGAAAAATAGTTCATGCGAAATTCTAAATGTTTACTTAGTTGCTACGTATGTCTACCTCACACTAGGTACCTCACAACTTAAGCTTAACTCCCCCCCCCCCGCCTCCAAAATTAACTTGAAAGATGACCAAGTAAATTAAATTAAAGAAACTGAATTGTTTTCAATCTTGCATTAATTAAAAACCCTAACTCTTAATTTTCAATTTAATTCAATTAGATGAACTGGACCTAGACATTCACTGATCATTATGACGTTTAACTCTTGTTAGGACGTCGCTCTTAAGGCTTCGTCAATAGAACCTGTCATAATTGATCCAGAGGGTGTGTGATGGCACAAACTCGAAAAAAAACTGAATACCAGTCCGTTTTAAACCGTTCTAAGCGTTGTGACATGCTATGTGGTAAAACGCAAAACGGCAAAAAGCTGGGGTACCTGTGAATCCGCAAGGACGTGTTGCCTTATGGGAAGTGACAAACTAGAGAAACCGCCATTCGGGAACCGAACGCTGGTTTTTCCTACCGCAAAATGAAGACAGAAATGAAAATCCTAGCACCAGTTAGCAGTCCAAATAGGAGGGGAGAACAAGAAAAACAAGAAAGGGTCAGTGGCGGAAATGACGTCTGAAGCAATCATTGCGCCCTAGGATTTTCATATCCTCAAAAAGCGTAGGTACCTACTCTAATATATTTTTTTTTGTTAAATGGTCGATTGATAGGTGAATAGGTACTTACCTGAGGGTGACGGTCAACCTTTTCTCTGCACATATCGCCATCTTGAAGGAAGTGTCTTCTTTCACTGGTCGTTGAGTTAATGGAGAGAGTAATTTTAATAAATAGTTATCTCTTTACTATCTTCATCTGATTTGATCGATTCTTACGATTTTCCTTATTTGATCTAACAAAAGTTTTGCCTATCAAATCTCTCCTATGCGATAAACCTCAAAAACTTGGAACTGGCTGTCAGAAAGAGGGATGGAGGGAGTAGTGGCCGATCCATTCAAACGCTGCTCGTTTCTACTGGAACTGACAGTGCTTCCTGCTACTTATCGGTTTAATAATAAGATTTAATTTAGGTTTAAAAAAATATTCAATTAAGTATGTTTATAGTTATGGTAATAGGTCATATAGAAACGGAACACAGGGACATATTGTGATGTATCCATCATTCACCAATATGTTTCTTAGAAATCTCAGCTTGGTATATGATTTAGTTTGGATTACATTCTAGTTATTGCATGTAATACTTGGCGGCTGCGGTTACAAATTATGACTAATTAAATTTGCTTATCGTGTTTTGGCCTCTCGGTTTACATTTGTGCGCTACTGCTCCGGGAAGATGATCAATCACTCCTCTGCCCTCGTGAACGGGTCTCGGATCATCTAGGTTCCCTAATCTCCGGCAGGCCATCTGCAGGAGCAATAGCAAATAATTACACGGGCACTGAGCCCTGCGTTTGGTTCGGGGCCAATTGGCCGCAGTGTCGGGTTCAATTTCGTTTTGATCCGGCGACCCCTTCGGGCTCTAATTGCGTTTTCCAGGTTTCCTACAACGCGCCCACGACTGGTCTGCGTACAAATTAATCGTTGCTTCGTCCCTTCTCTATTTCCTGTGGTAATCTGAGAATTTTCTTTGGTGTTGACCTTAGTTGAAAAGGTAAAAGTAGTAATAGCTAAATAACCTTCAGTCCATAACAATTTTTCAAAAGAAATTATTCCCAGAATCAACTTATTCACCTATGCGCATTCATAATGTGGAACCTTTTGAATTGTGGTATTTATAATAATTTCAATAACGAAGATTTTAAAGTAATCACCAAGAAAAAAATGGCCTCACCTCGAAATTTGATGGTACTCATAAGTTTTAAGACAAGTGAAATTCAGAAAAGATTCAAAATCCTTTCATAAGCCACTTACAAACTTTGTTCCGAACTCCTGCTCCAATAGTACTGGACTAAAGAAAAGAAATTCGTGTTACAAGAAAGACATACTTTGGGATTTTTTTGAAAACTCGGCGTGGTATTCATTCAATCCCTAGAGGTAAAATTTATAGAGCGAAACAGGGAGCATTTAAAATGTATATGGGGCGTTTTCAGCCTTAAATCACATCTATAACCACCTTCTCCATAGGTTCCCCCGAGGAGCTAACAGCGGCCTTATGAGTGGGGCTTCGAACATGAAAAGCTCGAGGAAAATAGCGACCTTTCTCTGTACACAATGCTGTATGTGTTTCTTCATTATAATTATCAATTTAATAGTTGGAAGCCCCATAACCCGGGCAAACATAACCTGTTTCCACAAAAATAGTAACTTTTTTCCCATAAAAATAACCAGATGTTTGAAAAATTCTTCTTTTAGCCTATAATGTTTTATCCTGTGAACCTCTGTAAATTATATAGTTATTCCTCCCAAACTAATCGTTTATTGCATTTTGTTAAAACGAATACAACTTGATTGTTTCCATAATGAACAAAAGCGATTGAAAATACAGAAACAACAACATGAGCGTTCTTTGTAGAGCAAGGTGCTGCATGGATAACTTACGTGGCCCGTTCACTTGGTTTTTAGACGTGAATGAGTGAAGAAGTCTATCTGTGTTGGAAGGAGCGCCCCGCATCAAGTCACAACACAAGAAGAAGAATCAGCTGTCGATTTAAGGATATGCCGATCTACGCTCCTTTTTCCAGCCACTCGCAGCGCAATACTTGGAGGTAGATAGAGACAATATCTCACTAGAAAAATTAGAATATCAATTAATTCTTTAATTAATTTAACGTCCAGACTTGAGATAGTTTCTCACTTTACTTCTTCTCCCAGAAATTCAGATCTACGGGCTCAATAGATTCAAGTCAGAAGAGCTCACTGGACGAAAGCCGGACCGACTAGGTATCCTTGGACAAAGAGCTCGGGGGGTTGTTTTGAGAAGAGGCAATTGGTGGAGATATCAAAAACAATCATTGCCTACAATGTAAAATACTAAATGTGACACCACTTGGTTGCCTTAACGACGAATTACTTTGTGAAAATTGTGTAATTGGGGTACCTATAGGTACCAACGTAATAACAAATCTAAATTCAAATTAATGTTTTTTGGAACAGCAAGGTGATAATGTCCACAAATATATCAAATTAATGCCCTAAATTCGCCTTCCCTATCGTAAAAGCATGCAAATTTTCATGTGGCCTCGCTAGTCACAAGAAGACTGAAATATTTCGTATGAACTCAACAAAGCGTGCCAATCGCAAAAGTCAATATGCAGAATTGAAAGCAACCTGCTGATCCACCAATGTAGAGAATTTTTATTTTATTTTGCACTTCGCTGCGAAGACCTTTTAGTACGTAGTATCTTGAGGAACGCAATACATAGCTCAACGCCTCAGTTGCGGAAAATGTCCTTGAACAACCCAAAGGTGCAGGTGAGATCAGCAAACTTCTTTGGATTTGAAATCCTACCCGAAGTATTTCTGTTGACGAAATAACAAGATGTAGCAGAAGTTTGGAGATGGGGTTGGAATTTTTATTTGGGCAAAGGGAACATTTAGTGCGAATTAGCCCATCACTCACCAGCCAGAGTGATAGTTTTCCATCACACCAAATCAAAGATAGGAAAAGTAGGAAATATTAAAAAATAATAATAAAATGAATAATTGAAATAGGAGCTAACTTGTTTTTATAATACAAAAATTAGTTGAGTGTTATTGAAAAATGAGTGCTCATCAATTTTTTTGGAATATAAAAGATAGAGTACCGGGATTTTCTACACTTAATGACTTTTTGTGTTATGAGTGTTAATGAGAATTGAAATCAATATAAATTTCATGTGTTAATCATCAAGTTTATGTATACTAGGATTTGAAGTTATGAAGAGAATAATACCATTAGGGTTCAGGTCTAAAGACCCCCGTCATTTATTTACAACCCTTTTAGAGGGAATCTCATCTCGCAAAATTTCTTCCGATGAAATATCGTAGGGATAGGTTCTAGCGTTCGATCCCCGGTTAAAAGTTGGGCCCCTCCAAGCAGAACATAAATCTAAGATATAGGATTTGTTTGAAAGACGTGTTGAAGTTGTAAGACCGCCCTGTCGAAAGTGGCTAAAGCCTTTATGGATTGGATGGGCTACGCCGGGGAAAAATCTAGGGAAGGGAAACCTCGAAGGGTGTATCCACCAGCGAGAAAACGTATAGGGAAAGCCCCTAGACCCAAACAAAGATGAGTAGACGGTGGGGGCCGGGCCCACGCACCTCGCTCTTCACAAGTATCAAGGATTATAAGTAATGAAAATATTTCCAGCCGTTTCTTAAAGGCTCACCAAGTCTCTCCCCTCCCCTCACAAGTTTGGAAGATCATTCTCCTCTGTTCAGGGAGGTCTCCCTCCCCAGTAAGGGATGTTTTCCCAGCTTTTATATTGCCTTGAAGTGATCACACTTGTCCGGTGGTAATGCCTTCTTTACGCTTTCCAGATAACGAATACGTATGTGGCCGGACCGAAAGGGGGGACTGTACCGTCATTACTTTCGGGGGGCGAGAAGGAAATGCACAGAGCTTGCACAACATTTTCTTGTAATCTTGTTCTTACCGGTGCTAGCATCAAATAAACAAGAACACTCCGCAGTATTGGCTTCCTCAGCTACAACTTACGCAGGAAGGGTCCCTTACCATGCCCTTTTCGTTGAGACTGTATATGTTTATGTACATGAACCAACGTATGTTTCGGACCCTTCTCGGTGTGGACATACAAACAAACAGTTGATAAAAAAATCCAAAATGCGCTCAATGTGTGCAATTGTGTGATCATCCCAATAAATGCTCTAGTTATATCATGTGTAGTGTCGTGTACGTACTTTGAATGGCCTACGTTTCGAATAAATCTTACAGTACTACCTATGCTTAGTTCCTATGCATAGACACTACTTACTAACAATCTTTTGTGACTCTAGTAGGCGAGAATTCCAGAACTTCATCTATCAATCATTAATAGGTATAATATTATAATCTGTTATCATAGATGCTGCTATAGATAGGATTCCAATATTATTGTAATTATGAATAAAATGATGTTTTTTGATTGAGCTTTAATAATTATAGTACGGCTGAGTAGGAACTGAATGTTGAACCATTCTTCCTAGATGACCTCAGTTGTTGAAAACGCTATTCTATGAGCCCAGTACTCAAAAGGGGTCGTAATAGCGTGAAATGTGGTATGCTCGGGTTTTTTAGTGAGTAGAGCTCGAATCCGAAGATCGTTTGTTAAAATTGTGTCCGAAATGGTTAAACGCACCATTGTGAAAGCTTCAGAGTTTCGCCAGGCCTAATATAATTAGCATTAAAAGGGGCTTCGTGGTAGAATAAAAAAAGATTATAGGAGGAGATATAAACCAAATTCATATGTAGAGTGAGAAACTGATAATGTATGTCCTTCTGAAACTAAAATTTTACCACAAAGTAGGCAGATAACATTACAATTACATCACAGAGGCTGATTTCAAAAAGTTTGGCAAATCATTTGCAGGGAGTGTCACTATGCCTATTTTGAGAAAGAAAATTTAACTAAAAAGCACAATTACTAGCCCAATAATAATAAATAAATAACACGATAAACTCAAAATAACAAAATAAACACAGATGAACGGTGAAGTTCTCGTTGGGTTTGAAAATTAATTTTCCCCCTATACATACTTACTTAAATCAAACAGAAAAGAAGTACTAATATAAAAGTTTAAATCCTTGTTTACCGAACGTGCGTAGAAATAAATGAAATGCAGTTAATTTTTGGATTCGACATTTATAGCTACTTTTCAGAAAAAGATATACCTCGTACGACCATTTTTGACTTAATATAGATAGAAGTGTTCGTTATTTCTCTTCGAGTCCGCAATTCATCTCATGTTTCCGAAGATATTTCGACAAGTGAAATTATAGTTATTGGATTTACTTATCTATCCTGGACATATAGAACGAGAGGAAACGGCTTTTGTGTCTCCACCACTCGCGAAACACAACTGATGTCAAATAAAACACTTAGCTTGTCGCTCCTCATTATCTCAGGCGAAATCGCATCTCGATCTCACTCGACTCAGTCAATATTACAGCCTATAGAGATGATGAAATTAGCCTTTGTCCGTCTTTGCGTAGGTACCTATTAAGGTTGCCCTCCGAGTATTTAGTGATTGGATTCAAGCATTTTCATTTTTTCCCTTTTTTGGCTTACAGAATACCGTTTTCAACCACTGTGCGATCCTGAAATATTGATTTCCGAGTGAAATTGGAGACTATCTCCAGAACAATCCTCCAATTCTAAGAAAATTTCATCAAGAGGGGGAAAACCGTGGACATTTGTCGTCTAACAAGGGTTTGAGGACACTCGACTGTCATTCATACGAACAGATTAGCAGACTCGATACTGGAGTTCCTCAAAAAGATCTCCAATTTTGATTTAGTAATATGAATATGTTCGTTTTCCGAGATTCAATTCGAACATGTATGGATATGAACGACGTGAAAATCAAACAAATACTGCTTTTGTTATGTCTTAAAATTCCATATCTTCTTTAAAATTAAGAAGGTTGTTTAGAAATGTACGATTTTGAAATTAAATATAGGAAAATGGATAATAACCAAATTTGTCATACAATTCAATTCAATTTGTTATTACTTTCAACAACTAGCAGTATAAAGTATACAGCAATCGTTTTCTAGTGGTGCATAAAAGTCGACGAGACGGTGGATTTACGATTGAATAACCAAAATCTCTCTCGCAGGACTATTACTCAGTGTTAGCAAAAATTATTGGACGTTCTTATGAGGTAGAATGATGTCGCATTACCGCTGCTCCGCAACTAGTGCGCTCGAACTACGAAGGAATGGCCGCGAAAGTTGGCCACATTTCCCTCCAGTGAAACCCCGGTGCGTTAAAGGATCTAATGTTCGAAACCATAGGATGATGTACTATTATTGCCGTCGAGGTTTCGCCGTTAAAAGTTGAGATATATAGCACGTATAACCCTAAGCATCCCCTCCGCCACCGCCGCTACCATCCGACTGCCTTTCCTGTAATGCTCTCCTTAGCGCTAGCAGGTAAATGAAGACGTGGATGGAACAGGATTCTTCGCATTAAAGATTAAACCCTCCGAGCCCTTTTCCATCTCTATCACAATTACTAAGTTTCCTTATGGCCTTGACTAATGTGCCCTCATAAGACGGTGTGTTGATCATTTTAATGCTCTCGCGAGAATTTGAGGTTTATCATAGGAGAGATATCTTGGCCCTGGCTGGGTATAATGAGGCTCAGATGCTTTGTGATTTCCCAATGTATAAAGGATAAAAACGGAAAATCCCAAACCTAACATTAAATAACCAAAACTCTCAGCCAGCTGCGTATAACGCACGAGTAGAACTCGTGTACTGTGCGTATATATGCAAATAAACTGGAAGACTACTCTGCGGTTTTTCACGCTGAAGACACGTAAATGGGAACGCTATCAGCAATCAACCTGTTCAACATCAGTTATTATTGAAGATTCAAAGTTTGTGTTATAAAATGTTCCCCTTTCCGTTTCTTCAAATTGTTAAGGCTGTGTATGGATTTGTAGCGTTTTAATTAAGGAGTTCTTTCTAGGTGTATCCTCACGACTATTCCTCTAGGGTCCGGGTTCAGCCATTATACTCAATCAACATAAACTATTCAATACAGCGAATATGAGTCCAAATATATGGATCAGTCAAGTGAGTCGCAACGGCTGGACATCGGTCAAAAGATAGCACTCAGCGGTCGAAGTTAGTCTATCCTAAGCCCGCATTGCGTAGCGCATTTGCTGTTAGTATACACATTTGAAGCAGGCGTTTTTCAAAAGGTTTATCATGCTTGATTGCAGAAAACATGCACAGACTTTCATATCATTATGAATTACACGTATCCTTTATGGCCAGCCCATCAATTTTCCACAATCGACATATTTTCCCTAATTTTTCTCTCTCTTGAAATTTATTATAATTTATTAAAGTATACGGTTGCAGTAGTTCGTGTTTTTTGTAGGGGGACCAGATGAATGTTGCCCTTGGACCCGGATTCTCTCTCCATGGCCCTGTTTATAGCGTCATTCGTTTGGTGGGTTCGGGAATTAATAAGTGGATTTCTAATATTACTTTGCCACTAGTTTTTTTTTTTTTTTTTTTTTTTACATCAATTGTTACAGTTCCTTGTAATTTATTGTAAAAAAAAAACTTTCAAACTAGATTCGATTTAAATTTATACTTATGGATTCCAAAGTAAACAGCGTCACGTGTCACCAAAAACCGCTTTCAAAGTGGTTGCAGAAACGTTTGTTTCAATAGGTTTCCCATTCTTGAGGCCCTGTGTTAGAAGCATTTTGTAACATTTTGCGGGTTCTTCGCTTCTAAACCAACAATTAATGAGGGGGAAAGGGGTTTAAGTTTTAGTGATCGATTACAAAAGTTGATTTTTGAACATAATGCTCAAAATGCTCCATCACAACCTCTGCCAGAACTCAGCGAGTCTACTCACACCAGTACCTTCTTGAATCGGTTCCTTTGGCTCGAAGGATGGTGGTTCGGGACCTTGCCGTGCTGATGGATGCTCAGCTGTCTTTCTCTGATCCCATAAGCACTATTAGTGGGCGAGCAGCGAAGATGTTGGGCTTTTTAAAGCGATGTTCTCGTGATTTCACCAACCCTTCAGCAATAGTCCTCCTTTACTAGGCGCTTGTTTTACCCATTCTCGACTATTGCAGCACACTTTGGTCGCCACTCTATCAAACGTACATCGATCAGCTGGAAAGGATCCAGCGAAGATTCCTTCGCTTCCTGGCCTTTAAGCTTCGCATACCCCGAGATCGGATGGGCAACCAGGCGCTCATGGTGGAGCATCGTCTTTAGCTTCTTGAGCACCGAAGGAGGGAGTCGGACTTGAGATTCTTCTTTAAATTGGTCAGAGGTGAAATTTCGTGTCCCTATCTCCTTTCTCGTGTTGGGTTTTCGGCACCTCATTACCCAACTAGGTCCGGTCAGCTCTTCCATGTACCATTTGCCGACCGAAACTATCTCTTCCATCGTCCACTCCTCCGTCTGCCTCGTGAGGCGAATGCCTTCCTCTCAACTACGGGGTTCGATCTCTTCAAGGATTCTCAACACCGACTTAAGACCCTACTGTACTGTCAGGACCATCATGTGGAGTAGCAGGATGGATTGCAATGGCTGAATAGAGCTTCACCTCTTTTCATCTTACACTTTCTTAACACCTCACTACATCAACATCCCCATCCATTATCTTCACTTCTCTATCATCTGCTATTTTGCACAATCTTCACCGCTCGTCTCGCCGCATCTTTCACTACTCAATTACCTGCATATACATCGCCAGCAATATTGGACTTTCAATTCAGCTTAACTATTTTTTTTTAAATATTACTTTGTCAATGACAACGGATCAAATTTAATTTAAATTGTAATATTGGCACTATGTGCCGTTTGTAAATAAATAAATAATGAACCAACTGGTTCAAATTTTGCAGAATCTTCACAAAAATATAGTAGAGTAAAGTTATAAGGTCTGGGAGCAACGCTACCTCACTTTTTATACAGATATTAACTTACCAAAAAATAGCTGGTAATGGAGACGGTTTTCGGAGCTCGACATAAGAATGCACTCCGGCTTCGAAGAAAAAGAAAGGTTGTAAAGCAATGCATCGGTAGGGGGAGATTCATCCGAACATCGGAACAAGTATCATAATAAAAACGAGCCTGGGGAATAATGGGGTTTCAAATCGTCAAGAAAATAACGTTTCTTAATAATTCAACTCAATTCCTCCCTCCGTCATTCCAAAGATGATCAAAACTCTAGGGAACTCATACCACAAATGGAACTGTCGTGTTTGAACTGGATCATACCCCAGGCGCCACCCCACTCAGCCAAGTCCATCCCCCACGTATTACGACATTTTTTTTAGCAACGATGGTGAGAGGAAAAAAACACCAGAAAAAGAAACTCAACAATAAATACTGGTAACTCCATCTTGATAAAATATTTCCGGCACATCTTACGCTGTCCCCCTTTCTATTTTTCCCCAAATTAAGAACACCCTTCGCCAGACTTTTTTTTTTCGTAAGGGAGGACGTTTTAAGATAGAAATATTAACTATAATATTGATTTAATGCGATCAACGGGGAAGTTACACTCAACGCGCACTGCGTTCTTTTTTTCACGAGTTAAGATGAGGATTTATGAAAGGCGGCACGGATATCGCAAGGAGAAGCCTTAACTTTACGGCGTTGTCCCAAAAGGTGCTAAAGTAACGTAACGCACGCCTCTGGAACGCGAAAAAACGCCGTAAGTGCAGTTGCCGCTCTCTTAATGGCCCCTTGAGCTCTTTTTGATCAGTTTTCCCTCCTTCTCTCTCCGGCAGCTTCGCTCCCCCACTCCGCCTATTGTTCAAGCCTTTTTTTTTCTTTCTTTTTTTTTTGTAAAGGGGAGGCACCAACGAGGCTTTTGTGCAGGGAATTTCCGTAATGGAAACCCTTCGAAATCCCTGCCGGTGAATAAAAAATATAAAAATAAATTTAAAAAACGCGGAAGAAAATCTTGTGAAGTTCAGAGCGCGAAAGGAGTTACTGGTCTACTTCAGAAACTTCTTGCCTCATTTAATAACATTGATGAAGAATAGTGTGGAAACTGAACAGTGAATGAGTAGAGCCCCATCAATAATTTGTAACCTTTTTTGATTTATTTCTCGCAAGTATAAGAAGAATTGTGTAATTGATTACTCGCAATGGAGTGTCATATGATCTATTCAGTTAACTGAACTGCTTGGTCCAAATATACGAGTAGAAATTATACTGTTATTTGAGTTGGTGGGGCATGGATTGACCATTTTTCTTATCGAACAGGTTGTTGGAGCTCTTCAAAAAATCTTTATTGTCATGGATATCGATATTTGTACGTTTCACCCATGCAAAGTGGGCTTCTTCAGCATGTATTTTCTTAGTTTTATCACTTTAGTATTTGACATTCCTCGGATTCATTAGAATCGTCGTCTACATCATCAAGATCATCTTTTTCTGGTTGCTGATGGCTTTGCATATCCTATTTTCGTTAACTGCACTGTCCACCAGGTGTATTAGTTGATATGTTAATTGGTTGAGTTTGTTCAGCTTTATGATGATTTGCCTTGAATGTCAATTTAAAAAAAAAAATCAATTGGAGGTGAAAAACGTTTTTTGGAGAGAGGATCCAGGAATTATACTGTTCAGTTCCAAATTTTGCTACTACAATGAGTTGCCGTCGCTCATCACTCATTCCTGTACAAGATATATGACTTGTAATGGGTATGCTGTGTCTCAAATTAGTGGTTAAGGGTATGAAAATCGGAGTGTCGTGCGATGTATTCACTCAACTGAACTGATTGCACCCAATATCTGCTACTGCAGAGATTATACTGTTTAGTTCCAAATTTTGCTATTAGAGTGTAATAGAGGCGTCACTCATTATTCATTCAGAAATTTGCCCCTTCACCAAGGAGTAAGGGATCCATTCGATAACACACTGGGGTGCCATGACATTTAAAACCCGAAATCAGTTCTTGTTAATTTATTTTTTGTTCATTTTTGTTTCTTCTGTTTGATTTTAACGCCATTGTAAATGCTCTGATCAGTCAAAGAGAATCTAACCGTCGATCTACATTGTATCTTTATTGGATTAAATTTATTAAACAACTGTGTTTACTTAGCTTCATGCACATCCTGTGTGTGTTCAGGGCATACCGTATATTATATTTTTTAAATTAAAGGCGTATTTTACGAATTGAAATAAGCATCAGGGAAAAACTTGGATCCTACCCCGCAACATACGAACGGGAACATTGTTTCTGTATGCTGGAAAAAAAAGTTCTTGTTCCTAATGCGTATTGCACTATCAACGTGAAATCATTAATCTGTTTGAAGTGGGAATGAAAGGGGAGGATGCCGTATGGTGGGTATGCACAGAGTCCAAAAACATCGAAAACTCGAACTTTTCGGCGGATTTCATAAACCTATTTTGAAATACTTGTTATCGCAAGGTGACACACCACAATGTCCTACCAACAAAAATATTACTTTTGGCGGAATCAAAGATAATGCCCTCGATAAATGCGTTAAGAAAATTTTCTTTTTGTTCCTTTTTTTTGTTTTCTAACATTTCATCTTTCATATGAACTTCAACTGTTTGTTCAAGCTGAATTCAACAACGTATACATTCACCACCCAATTCATCCCGAAAATAAATTCAAAACTTTCAGGCTTAGTGCACCTCTCTTAGGTTTGTAGTATTTGGAAAAAAAAAACCGTGGAAATAGTGAAGCTAACGAGTAATCACTAGTACCCCTGACCATAATTAAATCAGAATGATCTGAAATATGAACAAAAAAGAATGCATGAATCAGTCGAGAATTCCCGCTTCAGCAACGATTGAAATGATTGGCGCTTACCCGCTCCTGACGACAAAAGCAGTTATTTTTTCCCATGTTTGGGTTGTTTCTATACCCCCCCCCCCCCCCCCTTTAATTCTAATAGGATCTCCCCTATTGAGAAACCATTTCTTCAGAGTGACGTCTGACAAAAAGTTTGATGTTGAGCATTACTACATTTTGAAAAAAATGTATTTCTTCACGCATTTTTCGAGGGTAATATCTCTGATTCCGCCCAAAGTGCATATTTTTGATGGGGGGTCTTAGCATACTTTCACCTAGCTGTAACAAGTGCTTCAAAATAGGTTTCGCGAAGTCGACCAAGAAGTTTTCGGTGGTTTTGAAGATGTCGGACCGCGATTCGGCTGATGGTAGTGGAGAGAATCGCAGCCATAGAGTCAAGTTCGCCGTTTAGAAGCGTTTATTCAGTTGCTTCTGAACTGGGACTCGGAATACAATGTGCTAATATCGAGAAATCCTAGGAGCATGTATCCTTTCATTCCAACTTACCTTCAGCCTTGATTCCAGACTTTATTGACCTTGTATTGCAGATATAATGTTCACGCCGATACTCTTAGAGAGTACCTACATGCCGTGAGCTGTTTAAAAGTAAGACGTAGTTCTTGGGTAATGGGCCCTCCCAACCCCAGACAGGGACAACAATGGTAAATATTTGGGTCGGACATCTGTTTTATGAGACAATGGCAAAGCAGTTCTCCTCTCACCCCCTTGAGTCACGCCTCGATCAAGGGCGTGAACGTCAGGTGTTACATGACTACCTTTGTATTTTTACCTTCCACTTGTTTTTTTTTTTTTTTTTTATGTCAACTTATTTCAATAAGTTAATAAGTCCGTAGAGAAATTCGAAGTGAACGAAAATATACCGAAGTATTCAAATGGCCTATTTCACCACACTATAAGAGTATGTATGTACTCGTATACTGTATACAGTAGTTTTATACATCGAATTCTGCCACTATCGACACCCTTACTTAACAGAGACTCCCTTCCATGCTACAGGCTAATTCCTGGTATATTGATGTAGATATCGTAATACCATAGTAAGCTATAGTTTTTCAAATTTTCGTTAGTGTTACGTTCTGGGAATTTATTTTGTTGTAAGCCTGTAGCTTTTGAACTTCCCTACACGTCTCTCTACAACTACAAAGTTGCCAACTTTCAGACATGATATTTTACTTTGTTAAGACGATTCACGTGATCGTATGAAGCTACAAAAATGATGTTCAACGACCTCATCTTCCTTTTAGGACTGTTTCATTTGTGTCCGGAAGCCAGAAATCATTACCTGAATTCCAAGGTTTATGAAATGTGACCATATAGACACATTTTAAAAAATTTTCTTTTACGTACAGGAATGTCAAATGTTTGAGAGAATTGAGCCTTTTGTGGGCCACAAAATTATTTTGGTTGTCATATCAAATATCACACTCTTATCATAAGTGAACAAACTTTTCCAAACAATTTTTTTCGAATGTTGGGATTATTCTGGATTGATATTTTGATTTTGAGCGTATTCAAATAAAATTCCACTATATTTTTAGGCACGATTTCGCCCACAAAGTTCAGAATGTTTTAGAATTGAAGCCTAATAATTGTTCCCTACATAATATTCTGCTGAAGGATAACAATTACCCTTTCCAATCCGTTTTTGTAGTTTTTGATGATTTTTCAAACCATACATAGAAATTTGATCCCTTCAACCACTTAGCCGTTCAACAAATCATCCTTTATTTGACATGCCAAGCACTTGAATTTATGGCAACTTTACAAATAAAAATATGAAAAAATGGAATTTGAAACAATGTTTTTGTCTGAATAACGGGACTTGGTGTATATTTTGGAAACTGGTATGGTAACGTTGTGAGCCTTAAATGAAAAAAATCCGTTAAGTATTTCTAGTCCTGTTTGACACAATCATTTAGCTCCAGAAAAAACCATTATTTTTGTAAACATGATACAGATGGGCTTGAAATAGTTGAACATTTTTCAATTTTTTCCTAAGTTTTTCTGAATGTGGATTTTTATAATTTAAGTTTGTCCATTATGTACATATCATATATATAATTCACATTTATTTTAAGGAGGTGCAAATAAGGGTTCAACTTCGAGTATTGTTTGAGTCTTGTTACAGATTTTCATGATTTTATTCATTCTGTAAATATACCAACGTGTAGAAACTGAAACCGGCTTACAAATGTTTAAATCTTTTTTTTTTTTTTTTTTTTTTTTTTGAAAACGCTGTTCTGTATACCCATCTCATTTTCTATTTTTTTTTTTTTAAATGAAGAAAGTTTTTGAGTGTTTGGAGCCATTGGAATAGCTTTTGATTCACTGAAAATTCTTAGATTAAGAGAATGTAGGCTTAGTCGTAAAAATAATACAATAATCCAAATTGCAGGGTGTTGGAAGGGGATTCGCTCAGGACAAGTGGGGAGCACTGGTTTATTGGAGTTGCTTTATAGCCGGCAAACTAATATCGCAACATTCCATAACGCATCTCTTACCCTTAGTCTGATAACGAAGTCTAAGTGTATTAAGACGGCGAAGGGGGGCACCCTAATATCGCAAATTCCTCAAGACGTTAGGCTATCCTTCCCTCCGAGAGAAAGGACGAGGGATGCAGAGGAGGGTACGGTCTGGATTGTGCCTTCCAGGCTACTGAGGCTTCGGTTAATATGATTGAACTTTATATTTATGTAAGGATTTTCTTGAAGGTTGACTATCCCATGAAGGGTGTAGGGGGCGAGGGGTTGGAGTTTTCTTCGGTGGTTTTCATACCATCATCATCATCAACCCTCGTAACCGCTCCGGCCCATCTCGAGATGAGATCTGAGAGGCACTGACCGCCGAGAAGGCCCTTTTTACACACTCAACTAAACATGTTTTCTCGTAGCATGAGCTTCGATGTGCCCTCCGGTTCTCATTCTTAAGGTCTCGTACAACAGAACCATCGGATTTCTCATGAATATCAAAGCCTTTTTCTGAAATCTCCAGCCTCTCCACTGTTTCTAGTACAGGTTTATAACACAGGCTCTTATTTAACGTAGCTTAACTCCAATAATTCCATCAGAGTTGTAACTTGTAGTATACAGAGTGTCCAGCTTATGATCTGAAAAACTTTACATACGTGGAGCGAATTTTGGAGTATGGGGATGGTGAAACGAAGATATTTGTTACCGATTCTCAAAGATGGAGATCATCCACTCTGTGACGGTACGACCTTGTGAGCTGGGCAACCATCCATTTGGAACCACAGACTCCTCCTCTGTTCCAGGGGCATAATATGCGTCCCTTTTATTCCGAAATAATGAATGTGAAATTGTGTAGTTTCGAGAAAAATCGAAAAAAAAACTGTTTTTAAATTTTGTTTAAATCTCACAGAATTCAGTTTGCTGTTTGAAGTACTTTTCATCCAAATTCTGGTCTCAGACCTATCAATGACCAAGGGAAGAATAGTTTTATGACACTAACCCACCCTCTCACCCCACATAACACATTCGAGGTTTTGGCGCAAAAAATTTAAGATGAATATTACACATTCATGTTTTCTCCCAGTCAAATTTCCTATGAAAACTGTATAGGTGCGGTGTGTCACAGTATTCAGTAAGTGATTAGAGATAATAACCTTTTCTTCATCAATGGTTCCTCCCGCTGACACGGTTTTTTACGTTTTGTAGTTTGAGAGACAGTTTTGTAACTGTTAAGGTGAACCCAGTGAAGATATAAACAGTTGTGCAGTTAACTGATGGAGGCTGTATTTCAAATCAATGCGTACATAATCAATGCGTACATGATCAATGAAGGAGTATGGAAATATATCATTCAATTCGTATTCGTCGATATAGTGAATCAATAAAAATAAATAAAAGTGTTGTAGAATAAAATCTTAGTGGGCTTCAGCCGAAGTTGAGGTATCGCGGGTAGTCAACAATATCACAAAATATGCTGCTTTGCCACTACTTAGTTAGGTAAGTGAACTTTGATAGCTATGATATGAAGTTAGTCGAGTTAACAAGGGTGTAAGAGCAAGCAAGAAAACGAAGGAGAGAACTGACTCTGGATTCTGTTAACCAAAAAACTGGAAAATTTTGTTTGGAGGGGAAGTGAAGAAAATCTAGAGTGGGGAATCGCGGGGAGCAGAGAGGGGGATATTAGAAACCAATCAGGGACGGGGTTACAACTACCCCGGGAAACCCCAGGGTGCTAGGGGGGAGACTAGTTTGCCAGAAAACGGGTGGCTTGGGAAAAACCTACGGTACAAAGCAGCTTGGGGAATTTTGAGTCCATAAAAGGCTTTAAATACTTTCACATAAGAACGGGATTCATGACAATGAGGTAAAGGCGGCGAGTACAGTAACCGTTACCTGCCGTACTTTAATGGAAGTCAATGTGGTTTTCAAGAGGTAATGACCACAACACCGAAAAACTCTTTGTGATCCAAAAGTATTTCAGATGCATCTGAACAGTAACGACAAAGTACCGAGAAAATCATAACTAGCTACTCACTGATTTTATTCTAAAAGCTGAACGAAACGAAAATTATAATTAAAGAGGAAACTGTTCACGAATAAAGATGATGGTTGGGAGAAACTGTCAATCAATAATACCAAAGTGGTTGAAAAACTAATTTGTTTTCCGAATCTTCCAAAGTTTTTTTAATTTAAAGTTTTAAATTTAATTTCAATTATAACTCATACACGAAGGGAAAATAATTCCACTTAAATTTCATTTGTATAATGAGAAAAAAATAGTAAATAAATCATTCAAATCAATAATTGAAATCAGTAAATTAATCTTCATCCTCCTCAATATCAAGTTCTGGTAGGGCGTCTCTGACGTTTTCATCACCTCATAATTTAAGGTAAAAATGTAGCACATTCATTGTTGTGACAATGAAAAAATAATTAAATGTACATTCATGGTTTTGCCGTAAACATTCATGGATTGAGTTCTGTCTGTTAAGCCGTTAAATAAACACATGACCCCACTGGATCGATTTTTATCTAGTGGAGGGGTCCTATATCTTTCGTAAGTGATGCCTAACTCAAACATCAATTTTTGGTATATTCATGGTTTTGGCATAAAGGGGACGATATCTTCCGGATAATGAAATATTTCATTGTCCAGGACCTGCAATAACAAATCCGTAACAAGTCCAGAAATGAAAAACACCTCCAAACCGGTGGAATTTAGAAAATTTGATATCAGCCACTAATACTCACCATGCGGGGATCTGATCCGCCAGAACCACTGTGACCTTCATTGTGCGGTTGACTCCATTCGCAGACGAGCGACCCTCTGCATCCGCTAGAACGGGGGATATTTCACACAATTCTTGCGAATCAAAAAAACAAAAAGAACAAACCAAATGTGCTTGAAAACGCACGCTTTTTTTTTGCATAAAATCTCAATTTTCTCAAAAAAGTTCCCTCTAAAAAATAAAAACTAATTATACCATTGAAAAGCTGAGGCTTTTGCGCATTTCTTAGGCTTACAGGCTCAAATGTATCATTAAAATTTAGGAGGAAAACTTAATGATTCATTAAAAAAATTGTTTTTTTTTTCAAAATTGGGCAAATCCATGATCCTTTTTCACCCTTTGTTTTCTTTAAAAAATTACTGTTAAGGACTGAAACGATGGGAAATTCAATGCTCTTTCCAACGGCATCCTTAGATTTGTAAATACCTCGAAAACGGCGGAGTTAGGGCCGTTTAAGTGACGTGAGGTTGAAAACACGAAAAAAAGTGAAATAACTCAAAAACGAAGCCTCTAAAAAACTCTATGATGCTTTTTTGTTGTTGGAAACTAGTTGCAAAACACGTGTGCGAAGTTTTTCGGATCATACGCTGGACACCCTGTATATGGTCGCCCTTAAAGTATTAAGCGCCGTCCAACATTGCTTATTTGAAAACAAATCAGGTTTCAGGTTGAAAATGTAAATGCCTCTACATTCTACGTCATGACTTCATGCATTTTAATCTCCTCTCTTTTATTGAAAGATAAAACCTTCAATATTACTAAGAGATTATATTTTTCTTCTATAAAGGCTACGATACTGATTTGTTTTAGCCATGGAATGAACTCATTTATACTAGTTGTTCGTGAAAATAATTAAATAATCATAAAAATACCTTTCCATATTAATTGTCAAGAATAATATTTACGTGGTCGTCGTGGAATGGAACAAAGTAGAACGATTGATTGTAACTAGTTATGTGGATATATAATATAATCATTGGTGTATAAATTCACAAATGGTAATGTTAAGAAACAACTTAAGGAGCTCCAAATACAGTGGTAAAATGGATGAAGGGATAAATATCTCCTATTGAATATTTTAAAACTGTTCGCAATGTGTTTGCGACTTGATCGGAAAATTAAGAAGAGAGAAAGTAGAAGGATGGATCCGATCTGAACGGAGGAACGCCGCCACGTGGAGTTCTATTTTCAAGAAGGGTCCCTGCCACACCAGCGTCGTCTTTGCAGACTTACTACCTTGCAATGCTGCAGGTTTTCTTGGGTTGAGCGTATCTGGGTGGTGAGAAGTCATCAAAAAAAGGAAGATAGATCTACAGAAAGATGAAGGAGGTCCTGGTGAAGCCGGTGGCCCTAAAGCTGAGAAATAAAACGTGATTTTCAGCATATTAAGCAATTCACCAAAGTGGATTGGACGTCCGCAATGTAACTAAAGTTTTTCACTCATATCAGTTGTAATGATGGTGGTGGAGGAAAAGATGTCATCCCTTCCAGACCAGTAAAAAACACAGTACAGAAGGAACTGGTAAAGATAAAAGAAAACTAGCGCACAATGGCGATGCTTCGGCGGAGAAAACGGTAAAATTTACATTTAATGTGGTTTTGAGAAGGGTAGCGACGGAACTGAGACTCCGTCAATTCGCTGACCCGGAGATGCGGCAAGGATTAGCGATAAAGACTCCAATCAAAGTACACTTCATAAAAAAATGAAACAACACTTCTTCCAAACTAAAAAGATAACAGTAGTTTTTATTGGAGGCTGGAAGAGCAAAGCCCTCATGGATATTTTCCAAATCGCGAGAGTTCATTTTGAATCTTTCTACAACTGGTATGTGCTGGAGTGGAGGAGAACTAGTCTGGCTCCAAGAGCAAATAATAATTTTATCAGCAATAAATAGTAACCCTGTAAACTGTGCACATCGCAGAGAGGAAACTGCGACCACCGAGATAAACAGGAGGGGCCAGTAATGACGAAATTAAAAGCTCCCTTCTCTTCACTTGGCGCTCACTTTTATGGATGTCCCCCCTCTTCCAGCGACATTTAGCTGGTGGGGGAATGAAATTGTCTTGTATAGGACTGATAGTGGCTCCAAACCATTGCCTGCTCGATAGAGCGGGTAATGTGGTCACCAAAACAGGCTGAAGGGTCGCATTTCCTGCCGGTAGCGTGTAGCTTGCAGGCAGTTCGTGTATCGAGGAATGTCCTTCGATCTTATCTCCAAATAACGTAGAAGATTCGAACTAGTGAAGTTTAGTTGGTAATAGGGTGTGCACCTTGTAAGCTTCAGTTTATATTCTAGTAAATAGCTTACCCAAGTCGAAAGCGGAGGATATGGGATTTCTCCTGACATTACAGACAATTGATATCCTTCAAATGATCGAACCCACCAAGAGTCTGCCAAATTAGACCACTACTCTCCACGTTTTTATCTAAAACTTGCCATTTTCAAAATTTAGTCTCGATATTTTCACAATCCTATTAGTTGTAATCTATTATTTCAATCTTTTTTAATTTGATACTTTATATTCTTCAAGGTCAGATTCGGTTCAATATAAAAATTGAAACAACCACCAACTAGTTATCAGGAGCTGAAGTTATTTTTCTAAAAATTATCCCTATTCATAATCTAACTAAATTTTCAATTATTGAACAGGTCATGCTATAGATGTATTAGATTAGCTTTTTTTAACTTCTGAACTTTATTTTCAAGATTGATTTTCAAATTTAAAAACTTTTATTTTACCTAAACACCTTAGTTAGTATTTGTTAATAACTAAACGTTGACAGTTTGTTCATAACGGGTCATTTTTCGTAGTTAAGAACCTTTCATACTCATCATAACTTCTAAAAATTAAGACCGATGTGAATAATTGAAAATTTAAGTTACATGCGCATAACCAACAGTTAATTTTCTATCCATTTGAATTGGTATGAATTACCAACATCAATCATGAACTCGCAAAACTATTATTGAATTCCAACCACATTTAAACTTAGTAATATGATCCAAAACTGTGTGGCTCAACTATATCAGCCGCAGTTTCTGTGGGAAGTTATGATTGCTATTAATATTTAGGACATTACATTTATTACATAACTTCAACATAAAATAGTGTGCTACAGTGTATTCATGATACTCAAGATTAGTCACAAAATATATATTATAAAGTCAATATTTTCGCAGCACAAACAAAATAATGATACCTGTGGATAAAGACAAAAGTTATTTGGAGACGACACCTAGGGATAAATTTTGAATCTTGTTCAATTTAAGTTAGGATTTCTCATTTTCATAAGCTTATGAAATATAATAATAATAATATAATATAAATATATTATATTATAATATAATAAAAATAAAACCCTAAAATACTAATTAAAGATGAAGCTTTCTACAGGTGAAAGAATTTTTACAATCGGTAGTTTGGTAATTTCGTTATTATCGCTAGGCACAAACAATAATACAGTTGTTAATCTTATATTATTAAACACAAAAATCGTTGCACATTAAAAAGCACTACTTTTTCCCCAACAAAGTAGGTAAATAATTGTATTTATCTAACCGACAGCAACAATATTTAGTGTCTCGGTTTGTCTCTTTGTAATAATTCATCAAGTTCTCTTTATAAATCATATCATTTTCTTTCTTATTTAATGTAGAGATCGACTCCGGTTTTTAGAAGTAGTCGATGTTCAACCTGTCTCTACGACTGGGAATATTTCTGCTGAATATTCGTATTTATCATATTTTCCCGTTATCTATTTATCTACAGTGGTGTCCCGGCAATTTTTGCAGTGGCGGAACGGTGCACCTAGCCCAAAACTGAAGTGTAGGGCAATTCAGTATTGTTCATGCTATGATCCGGAATTGCCCAATTTAGCGTTTTTTCAAAACAACATTGTTTTGTCTGAACGAAAAATATTTTTAACTACAATTTAATTGTTTCGAAATTTTTTAATTAATACTTTTGTTTCTACGGCACCATTCTATGTTTATCTATCAAGGTTTATAAACATTAGTGTGGTTAATCATAATGTACATTGACCAGTAGCAATCGATCCAAAATATCGTGTTCTACGGTAACTCTTTGAAGCAAACAAATTTCCATAGATAATAAGTCTCATTCCTAGATTCTATGTTTGTTTGTTGTTGACGGAGTTTGAAGGAGTTATACTCTCTGGAGAATTGATTAACTAATATTAAGGAGAATGATATATTGAGTAGATCATCATACCTCATACCGATGATGATCATACCTATCACCACAGTCAGATACAGTTCTACACATTTAAATGTGCTCAAATCATCCGTGTGTTAAGTATACGTGAGAAGATCACCTTGGCGTTGCTCAGATCGGTTTCCAAGTCCATGCTGCATCAGCCTTGGGTGAGCTGTAGGTGTGAGGCGTAGTTGTCTGGATTAGTCTACGTGAAGCGGCAGAATCAATCCGTCGAAGTTAGAGCTGATTTCGATCCGCCACAAATATTTGATTTTGAAGTCCTAACTCGCCCTTCGTCTTGTCTACCCGTGGTAGTGTCATTTATTATTTCTACCCGTGTCACAGGGGTAAGTGGATTGAGGGAATTCAGAATTCAGGACTTCGCTTCACCACTGAGGGAAGTCCTGCGCAATTTTCATGACCCTAGTAAACACATTGAAAATGGAAGACTGCGATGAAATGGTCCGTCCGTTTGGAGAACATTCGTACGCCCAGCGCTGACCAGTTCTGGTCAAGCTCAAGGACTGCGGTCGCTCTTACACTCTTCGACTTTATTTCTCCCGGGTGAAGTTAAATTCAATAAAGAGTATTTCGGCAACATAAATTGGCTCTAGTTCCAGGTTGCCTCGTTCAACTTCCATCATTGGCCCTTGATAAGGTTAAACCACGTCACGCACGTACAAGAGTTTGGTCCCACTAAAATGTTCTGCATTTGGAACTAGATAATTACATTAAATGTACCGAACATTTCAATTATTTCAAATTTGTGAGTATTATTTATCCTCTCCAGCATGAAGAGAAAAGTACATACTTGAGATTATTGACGTTGATTTGTTGACTTAACGTTAAAAATAATAAACCTCTGCAATCGACAAAAAAAAAAAAAAAAAAAAAAAAAAAAAATAACTCCCTCGAACTATGTTGATTTACGTTTAAGATACCTGGATTTAAAAAATTGAATAAAAAAGTCAGTCCATCCACCATACGCCGCACACTAAGCAAAATCACCAATTTAGGTGGACAAAGTATAATATAGTACATTACAGTATATTTCCTTTCATTCCGGGGCGGAGCGTAGGGCCTCGATGAATGTTTTTTATTCTGAGCGATTTCCAGCCAGGCTTTTCATTAGGTGGACAAAAGTTTGGACTTTTCGAGATTTTTACCTTTTTGTCATTAGTTAGTGAGACTCCTGATATTATTTAGTGAGAATCAGTCATGTCTACACAAGTGCATAACAACCAGCAGTGGGATCATCTTTATTTGGTGGCCATTATGTTCAAGGTGTGTGTAGCGCGAAGTTTTATTGTATTTTCGACAATGGGCATTGCTGAGACAGGAAAGACATTAAATTTCTACATTCGTAGAAATTCGGTATACATTACATTCTACCTGTAGATCTAATTCAACAATTTGTAAATGTATGCCCCTATTCAATAACGAAAAACTATAAGTATTATTGCCCCCAAGTTCCCCCAAGGATTTGTTTGCAGGAGTTGTTCCATCAATCCTTCTAGTCTTTAAATGTTGCAAAGAGTTTTTGCAATTTTCTGCGTTTTTGGTGATACATAATTTTTTTCAGTCAAATTTTAGCAAATAAATTTGATTTTGGACCACTGTGTGCTCGCCAATCGTGTCAAAAAATTAATTAGATTATTTTTTTTAAAATTATTTCTTCCGTAATCTGGGAACCCAAAGGTTGAATGAGGATAAGTTTCAGAATTTTGTCCACCTAAATTGGTCATATTTTCCAAATGCGCGCCGTTCGAAGCTTTTCTCCAAAACTGATGAACCAAAGTTTGAGGAATTTGGCTAAAAATGCGCATGTGGCAGTTCTCTCGGGGCTGATGTACGATCCCTATTTTCCCTCCCTCCCTATTTCCAAAAATTCTATGGCTGCATTCAAAGAGAGGAGGAGAGAGTGGATGGCAACAGCCCCAGAGCACAGTGGATACTACAAAACTCTAATTATCGGTAGTACACTGATATGCTTAAGAGAGCGATGTGGTACAGAAATGATAAACCTTTGCATAATACTTCGGTCTTGTTCAGTAGGTAGCAAGGAATGTTTTTGGATGGCAACAAGAACTAAACGATGGTCAATAAATGATCAAATATTTGCTGCCCTCTTCCACTCAAGTCGTAAAATTGTTCTGGCTGCACTTCTTCATAACCCAAATTTCGGGGGAAAGGTAAAAAATGAATGTCTATATCATACATGTGAATGTCAAGATCTAAGGAAGGGTATGAAAAATGCAATAAGTACTGATGAAACTTGTAACACGGCTGTAGTTTTGCCTTGGAAATGGGGTTTAGTTCGTAAGATAACCCGAGTGGTCATACATGTCAGCTTTTTTGTATAAGCTACATTCCATCTAAATATTGAAGTTACACCTTTTATAACAGGGTTGTGACCTCTTGCCATTGTACGTAGTACCATGAGTGTTGAATAAAACACAATGAACTCTACGTTGGGCCTCCTCTTAACATCATGTCAATATGTCAGAACTTTTCCTCAACCCCTCGTCTCAAATTTCTACCTAATACTACTAGGAACATCAGTATTTGGAAGCCAACCAGTCGTGCTTCGATATTGCATATATATCAGCACATATTTACCACCTCCGCATGTTACAAGGCTACAAAGACTGTACCAAGCATATTTTTCTTTAACTATCTTAGCGATTGTAGGTAAGTTAACGTAACTACGGGTATTCTAGTTTTTGGACAACTACCGAAATCAGTCATAATGAAGCACCTGTCTTAACTTCACTATGTTAGAAAATAGATATCACCATATGATTCCAAAACACCAATCATGGCGTCGCATTTTTGGCCCTCAAAATTCATAAGCGTGAAACGTTAACTTGTGACCACAGTATATCGAATTCTTGCATTAGTTCGGTTCTTTGATCTTGTATTTATCTTTTCCAAATCATTTGCGTCAATTTTAAATATTGGAGAGGTGACCAGGAGATTAATGACAATGAACCGAATGTGGTTCCACGGCGTGGACCATCTTCTTCTCTGGTTGATGTGCGCTATAGTGTTTTGTACTCTGAACCTCGCATTCTACGACATGGGCAGCAAAGACCACGGCTACTTTCCGGAGAATACAGCTATTCCAGAGAAGATTGAAGAGGTAAACCGAAACGAGTCGAAGAAAATTTTCATAGTTTTCATAGAAGGGTTGACTACCGGTTCGCTCATCAGGAACATACACAAGAGCAGAGTTCTGACAAGAGTCGCTATACATGAAGGAGTGTGGGGAGAACTGTCATGGGAGCCCCCACCTCCGGGATTTGTCGGTTTTGAGCCCTTCTTTACTGGTAAGTGTTCACTTAATGCCCTAGTAGACACTAAGTCAATTTTGACAAGTAATCTTCCCTTGTACCAATTATTTCTTTTTTCCAGATTCTTACCTTCTTACTGTGCACACAAGTGCAACTCTTTTTAGGTGAAACCGGGAATTCTGGTGAAATTTGACTTTAATGAAGAGCCTTTCTTTCCTGTGCCCTGTTTTGTACTACTAGTTGGTGCTATATTAGTATGCGCCCCACTGTCACGTTTCTCTATTAGTACGCGCCGCACACTTCCGAAAGCGCCCCACACTCAGCGGTGTTTGGTACATAATCGCGAAGTTGTGTTTCATCTTAGACACTGTCGCAAGACAACCGGCTTATCGCTAGAACAAATTAGAATGTTCCATTAAGATCAACCTATCCCATCTTGTCCTTCAGTTGACCGAAACTTCTCAAACGAACTAGGTACCTACCTACACGGGAATGCTCTGTGTTTATGTTTGTTCTTGACCTATCGCTTACCACCACCGCTGATTTGACCGGAAAATCAACCAAGACCATCACGGGCTGGTCCAATATGTCCTGAAGTTTGTTCTTCAATCTTCCACAAACGTCCGCAAATGATAGGCACTTGCGACCACCCTGTTCAAATTGACGAATCCCTGGTAAGCGTTATTGGGGTAGAATGCTGCAAATTCCTAGAAAGTATTTGAAATTGCTCAATGTGTTTGCTTTGTGAAGGTAATTCAGAAGGCCGTGGACCGAGTATTCTTGCAGCTGCCGACCGAGTAACATTCATCGGGAGATCAGACCTCGTTCGGGGCCTAAAACTACCGAAAAACTACACGAAGCTGATTAACCCAGAAGAGGAACTGAGGCCACAAGATCAAGATGATAGAATTCAAGATGAAATCGCCATAGATTACGCCATTAAAATAGCAACTACGAAAGAAATGTGGGACCCGAGTTTGAAAAAGGTAAGCACTACACAAGGTACGTGAAATACAGGTCCCAACTAGAAAAAAATATGAAATTGATGTCAACTTACATTAAAATTCAAGATGTTTTCCAGAATCACGGTCACACACCCGATAATACACAAATGTAACTAACAACCACAAACCACTACATGCTGATGTGGCCCTTGGCTTCCCGAACACCGCTCCGCCACCAGGTGCGGTCATCCGCCTGAGACCTCCGCACCGCATGAAGATCCCTCAAGACCTCATCAAGCCAGCGATTCCGACGACGACCTCTTCGTCTTTTAGTTTCCATTCGAGCTCGCAGCATCATTTTTGGGCAGGAATCCCTTGTTATGAGGTCAACATACCCCAGCCATTGTTTGCGGCCAGCCTTGACAAATCGGACTGTCTTCATGCCTTAACAATAGATCAATTTCTGCATTTTGTCTAGTTCTCCAACCTTGACCATCTCCAACTGCACCATAGATTCTTCTTACAATCTTTCTTTCAAATACCCGCCTCAGACTCGCAATACACCACAGGCCGCACCAGGGATCTGTAAAGCCTCACCTTTGTTGACCTGGAGATCACACTGCTCCTGAACAGTTTTACACTTGCATAAAATGCTCGGTTCCCAGCAATTATGCAAGAGCATCCTGCACTTCATTTCTATTTGTCACAAGCTCCCCAGGTAGGCGAAAGACTTGACTTCATCAAACTAATAAGTACCAAACGTCATCGTCCTGGGTACTCGCTGAGTACGGAACAATGGGTATACGTTGAGATACTTGGTCTTGCTTTAATTTATTCGCATCCCCATTCGCTTTTCCTCCTCAAATAAAAAGAGCTGTTTCGAAGCTGTTTGTAGAGGATCAAGACTTCATCCCATTAATGCAATAATCACCGACATATGCCGAAATTTGCCGTGTTTTGTCGACTATTGTGCTTTTCTTATCTGCATTTCTGACAGCAGCAGAGCTAAGTTAAACAAAAACATATTGGTAAGTAATGCATGTAATAGAAGGATGTCCATACGTCCAGTTTTCACATGATCGTTAATGAACATTAACATTATTATAAACATTCATCAATATTTTTTAAAGCTAGCACGAATTCTTAATCGAACAAAAAGTAGCGTTATTTCGAAATTTGTCAAACACACACACACACGCACCTATTGTTTTTTCACGGATTTGGTCTCAGAATAGTTAGCAAGGGGATTTGTGAGTAATTTTTGTCAGTGTCCCCCCCCCCCCCCCCTGGGACAATTAGGCTACTAGGCTCCTATCTACTAACTAAGCGTTTCTACACAGGGACGTCCTAAAAATTGAACGGTGATGATATATCATAAAACCAATGAATCGTTTCTTACATTTCAGGAAGTAGTAATTATTCACCTCACTTCCGTGGGGCAGGCCAGCAGAAGAGAAGGTTCAATGTCACTTAGAGGAGCAATGGCTTTATATGAAGTCCTCGGATGGCTCGACAATCTTTTTAACGTAATGAGACGATCATACCCGTACATGAGCGCTACGTATATCTTGTCTTCGATTGGAATGCAGGTTCCTATCTTGGCATGGGGTGATGGTATAGATGGGGCTAAGTTTCCAGATAGCCGAACATTCCAAAATCCAGGTTACACGATACCAACTTTGCCAAGAAATATGGACGTTCTCAGTATGGCGCCGCTCCTTGCGTGCATTTTGAGTAAGTAGTAAACTTTACTTGATTGTAAAAAAGAGCAATGTAGTGAGAAAATATCAGCAGACGTTCACCTGGTCTTCCCTGGACCTATTGTACTCCAAATATCAAATGTGTTGGTATTTGTGCACATTGCATTTTTTTGTAATTTTTTGAAGGAATGTTCACCACACAAACTGAACATATTTTGCCAGGCTCAGATAATTATCTAGTATTATTATTATAGATAATAATATACCATTATCGATAATAGTCTATATATTATAATCCAGATAACTGTTACCAAGCCTGGTGACTCCTTCCAGGCAACTCCTAAAATAGTACCTAACCCAATGCTCCCCGATTCCTGATGATACATCTTTTTTCCCTTTGGCACATTCGCTCAAAATACTGTTCAAAGAACTAATTGTTTGAAGCATATTAAGTTTATGTTACAAGTGGTAAATAATTGGACATTTTCTTGCCGTGAATGGTCTGTGGGGGGGAGAAACATTCCGAGAAAAGGATTGTTTGTAAATCGATTAACATTTTACTGTACCTATTGGTTTTGTCAACTTTCACCAACTTGCATACCCCTTTAATTATTATGATTCTGGATTAATTTGCGCACAACATTTGAATGCAGCGAAAATCGGTTGAAACACATTGATGAAGTCTGTTGGTCGTTAACTATCCATTTAACCCACAATTTTCAGAATTTCTAAAAATGAAGATAATAATCATGTACGGCAGTTTACAAAGGGGTATTTTCTTACGAATTTCAGAAACGTCTCCCCCACCAAACTCAATTGGAACATTGCCAGAGCAGTTTTTGGGGATGCAAAAACATGAAACAGCAGTTTGTCAGGTGGATGTGGCAAACGGGATAAAGAAGTTGTATTACCATCAAGCTCAGCAGATACTCAACGGTGGATGGGTGAAGCTGGCGGCGTTCGATGAGCAAGAAGTATCCCCAGAAGAATTGGAGGGGGTGTCTACACAAATGAAAATTGCTTTTGAGTCAGGTACATCGTTGACACAATCGCATTTCATCATGGTTTGATCTTTCAAACGTTCGAAATAATAATAGTACAAATTTATTTTCCCTTTGCTAAATGTATGCTTGCTGTAGTCGGTAAATAAATATTCAAACTGGATGAAATTCTCAGAAACCTTAATGGCTCATGAGGGAACGGGTGAGGATATCTGACACCTAGGAAAATCGTTTGATTGTTACCTTTAGATTTTCATTAACAACCGTGTTCCAGTACTCAAGTAGAACGTAAAGAAAACTGTTGAAATATAAAAACTCAATTTCCCATATTTATAGTTATATTACATTGATGCAATATTTTATCCTAAAGGAATATTTGATTTAATTTCCAATGAATTAATTATTCGAAGCTCTGATCTCATGATTTATAGATTGATATGAAAAACTGTTCTCAGATTGTAATGAGACAAAAGTTCGAGCACGAACGTCCATTGCTCGTGTGTTGGAGTTTGTACTTCTTTGAACGTTACTATATAGATGTAGCCCAGAATTCTTTTCACTGGTCCGTTGATTACTCGAATTCGAAATTAGGTTTTAATATCAGAATGCTTGTTGGTTATACTTACTCTAAGCGTGCAATCCACTATGGTGTTTCCGATTCACGCATCTTTGGTACCCAGACACTGGTCGATGAAGATGATAGGTAAACGCATTAGAAAGGGTGGGTGGTTACATGCTTTTCGGAAAATAAAGCTGAAATTGGCAATAAATTTGTCGGAAAACTGCGGACATTTGGGTTATTCTCAAACTATGGGCAAATACGTGTAAATGGCACGGTGTGCCGTTCAAAATCATCCGACTTTCAACTTTTCCTCTTTTTTGCATTGAGTAAAGGACTGACCAATATAAATCCCTCGGAAGCTAATATAATTTCCATGTTTTTTAGGGTTGAGAAACCTTGATTTGTCATCGTCATGACCTGCAACTGTATCGAGGTTCCCAATTTTGAGTTAGTTTTTCGAATATTCTACCTGAGATTTAGAATGACATGAAAATCCTCTCGTTTTTAGTTACATCTGACGAGCAGCTGTCAATGGTTTTTCAATCCCTGCTTCAAGTGTTTAATGTCCTAACACTGCACTTTATTCATGTCACTTTAGTCTAAGGTCATTGTCATGGCCCAAAAAGAATGTGTTCCCGAGTAAACAGAACGGGGATTTTCGAGGAGATTCTTGTTTTGGTGGTAGCAGTGTCGCCCTAAACGGTAGGTGGTGTGTTTTCTGATCGAGCAAGAACATCTGAAAACATGTTTGCGTGTTTATTCAATATCATTTTAATGGCCCTAGTTGCTCATCTGTTATGTTTGATCCCATAATTTTCTTTCTACCCACTTATTCTCTCGAAAGGCCGTATCACGTTGCATTTTTAAAACCCACAAAAAGTCGAGTATTATTTGAAGAATCTCTGTTGAAAGTCTGAATTTTCATTGTCATGTAGGTGAAAACATACCAAAATTTCCATTGTCGTGATCAAAACCGCCACTCCATTATTATGACTTCTATCAAGTTTGAATTTTGCGAAGAATATGTCTTGAGTGACTGGACATCCAGGGAGGCCAATTGAGTAATAAACACCCAAAAATATAACAACAGAAACACTTAAATTTGTAGAATGTCAGGACCTGAAAATTGCCCGTAGTTTGCGAATCACCCATTTCTCTTATCGTTCTGGATGTTAAAATTGCTGTTTCACACGACTGTTTTGATGGGATGATACTGGATGATGATTGAAGGCTGTAAACTGAATGTAGGTCCAGTTTAATGGGTTTCCAAACCTGAAATCACATTCAATAAGTTACTAATAATGTATACTTAAATCGCAACTGCTGTACATTAGCAGCTCACTTCGTTTTGGAACTGACTTATGTCTAAAATGGCTCGAGTAGTTTTAGTTGGTTGTGAAGTCGGTCATGAGACGCAAAGTAAAACCGACTGACCGATGGAAAAACAAGGATTAATTAATGAATCGAATTAATTTCCAAACAATTTGATTATTAAAATAAATGTATTATTAATTTCATATTTCATATTCTGATAATAGGAGACTATCCTACGGTGGAGTCAGCTTCAAAGTTGTTAGTTAGCGATTGCTTGGGAAATATACACTACTACAGAAACTTCAGATTCCTTGTCCTATCGAACATCACTCTCTTCATGTTGATTGGATGTATGCTGTGCTCCATGACTCTCCTGTGCCCAGCTTTTGCTGAGACCGCCAATGTGTAAGTTGTGTTTTCAATCATAGCCCGACTATTTTAATTGTTTACCTTCAAATCGACGGTATATCTATGAGAAACAATGTTTTTGAATTGATTTGTCTCATACCCTGTTTCCTAATACGATTGATTCGTCAAGAAGGATTATCTGACACCAAACATAATCATAATCATAAAATCGTATCACGAAACTATAGCTGGTTAGTTTCTGCCATTAATCATCTCATTCAATACGTACTACAGCGAAACCTGAAGGTGTTTCCAATTGCTGACTTCTTCCGTCCCAGCGCACGTTCTATATTGAAAACTGCAAGTAATAAGGTTTCTGTTAAAAAAAAAAAAGGAAAAATGATCCAAATTCAAAACAAAATTATAGTTCAATCGAAGAAACCTTTCATGAAAAAGGTGTGGCAACGAAACGGAGTACTGCGACAACTGTTGTGGCTGTTGATAAACTGTGATCTTTTTGCCTTCCAGAGATCTCCGTTATTAGTCCAATTAGAAAGTACTGGCCTTTGGCAAACCAAAAGTGACTGTATTATGTGTGTATGGAGTTGAAAGTATTTGTTAATAGTTAGTTCAAGATGATTTAAGTAGTAAATCTTGGAAAAACAACTTGGATAGTGGTCACTATTGTGTGTGTGATGACTTCATATACTTGACTTGTGTGCTTATATTAAATTATAGCAGTATTTATCATGCTTACAGTTACTCTATCAAGTTAGGTGTAATACCAAACTGCTCGTCAAAAAGTCACTCGATGTTAATTCCAATGCAATATGTTTTTTATTTTATTTTTATTACTCTTCCATGCTTAATACGGTCTATTCAGTAATTTCTTGTAGTGTTTTGGACGAGTTACATTGTATTTACAATTGGTCTGTAATCAGTGCTGTACACATTTTTCAGAGATGACAACAGAGATTGGTTGAGAATGCCCTCGCTCAAGCTGATCCCGACGCTCGACACTATTTTCTTCATAGCGTTTTCCATCGCGCTGATAATTGTGGGAATAGACAATTTCCCGGCTCGCTATCACCTGTACATCACGGCTACTTTCATACCATGGTGGTTAGCGATTCGAAACACGAGAAATTGGTTGATTCTAACTCGAAGGGGGAGAAACCAACGAGGGAATGCGGGACAGAAGATAATTGATTTTGTTTATTTTATTTTTATTTTAATAACTGGGTGAGTTGATTCAATAGAAAATTAGAGAGGGAAATTTAACAATTTAATTGAAACTATAATTTTCTATATATTGATATTATTTGATTTAGGCTGTAGTCTCAATAATTCTCACTGTTTTGAAATTTCTCAGCTATTTATTCAATTTATTTGTGTATTTTATTCTATGTGTATGAGCTACGGTACAGTTTATACATTACGTGCTACTATTAATAATATAACTTTTGAGATGTGAATGTTTATGTAGGATTCTGAATTAGAAAACCAAACGAGCCCAATAAAAAAAGTCTGCCTGTGCCACATATCTCAGTCGTCCAGGTCACATTAATGTAGATCTTCTGAAATGTTTTAGATTATTCGTGAGATATAGAATATGAACTTGATAGGAATTCACATGAATGATATGTCGAGGTATGTGTTCCTGCGCACCTCCACCCCTTCAAAAGGTTAGTCAACATGTATTGCGGGTCCGCTAATTGTATTGCAGATAGAATGATGATACGACCATGTTGAAATTGGTATACCTTTCTTAACCGACCTTTACCTTGAAAATTGTAGGACCACTAGAGCCTTATTACAAAGATTTTAATTACCCCGCCATACCAACTCATGATACTATCGCATTGGAATTCATATGAGATTATCAGGCTATTTTATCCTTAATACGCTTGAAATTGAGCCCCATCGGGCCCCTAGAACATGAGACTATTATATTTGATGGATTTTACGTTAGCTTATGCGCAGACCAATGCATTTATTTTTGAGCAATGAAACTCACAGGGAACTATTCACAGACTTACTCGCACATTCCCGAAAATGTCCATCAAATTTGGATAAAAACTGAAGGAATTAGGCTTGTTACAATGATCTGCGGAAGAACGGAGACCCACAGACTGAGATACACAGAATGAAGTTGTTTAGAATAGTCTAAAACGCTAATCGAAAGTGAAAACAAAGTTCCGCTATCTAAATGTAGACTCGGAAGCAACAAGTGAACAAGTTTCAGTCATGTAGCATTCTGAACATTTTCAGAGATTCTTGCTATGGGAAACCCAAGTTATCTCATTATTGCCTGATTTTCAACTTCGTTACACCTTAAACGATCAATACATTGGAATTAATTGTTTATTATTCAAGTTGAACTCATTTATTTTCTTGGGCCTCATTTTCTTCAAATTATATTTATGACGAAGTCATCGTATGATCTTTGTTATATCCAGAAATAAATTACCGGTTGTGGATATGAAGAGCCCTTGTTGCTAATTTGTTTCCGAATAGATCTGTCTATAAATTGATCTAGTATAAATGGAGATGTTTTCAAGGTGTCTGGAATACAATTGCATGGTAGGCAATCCCCGAGTTTAGACAATATATCACAGACTAGATGCAATAAATCGTACAGTGACTTAGGCAGAAGAGAATACCTTTATGTAATGAATTTCAGTGTATTTGACAAACGAATCATGAGAGGGATGGAATCGTTTTTCATAAATACATGACGTAGTATATTCATACTAAGGGTTCTAAAATATTTCACTCGAAAACTCATATAAAGCACATACCATTAAATAGTATCATATTTTAACGTAATTAGTTCGTTTACATTCACTAATTAATTGACAACTTGTTCCAGATCGATTATGGCCAATAGGATCCCCGTAATGTCTATTTACTTGGTTTCGATGGTATTCCTCTGCTTGGCTGCTTTAGCTTCAAAAACCGATTCTAAAGTTACGCTTTGGATGTTCACCTCAATGCCGATGGTTGCCTCTTTAAGGTAAGGACGACATACTATGATTGGTTTCAAAACTTTCAAACATTTCAATTGAATTTTGCATCTAAAAATTGTGTTTTAGGTTGTACTATGATATCGTTCAACGCAGTAGGGCTTATCCACTTATCCATAGCACACTCCACTACCATCAAATGTCAAATTTGTAAATAGTTTTTGCGGGTTTCACAAAAACTGCAAAAATGGACGAGTTTGGCAGCTCAGCGCCTCAATTGTATCAATAACAACTGCCACTGAATTACGTAGAGAAACAAAAAGCTGAAGGCTTGTGCTAGCTTAGTTCACTTAAGAATTTGTTTATGGAATATTTTTGAAATATTACATTTCTATGAAAAAAACGAAGCTTCTAAAATCATTAGTTCATTATATACCTAATTGATAATTATGTCTGTGATTGTTTTTTTATCAGTTACGATTACGACAAGGATATGATTCTCACTGTCAATATTCTTACCACGTTCTTGTGGATCCTTGTCTCTTGGGCTGTCACGTACTACACTTCATATCGAATAACCGACTACACCATCGTCACATCAAACACGATAATAGCTGCCATTATATTATTTGGGAAAGGAAAAATTGTTAGCCACTTCGCCTGGATGGTGTTGGCATTCATCCCTCTTATCGGAAGTTCGAATTTGATGACGAGATTCGTGCAAGTATGATATCTAAACTATTTTATAATGCTTCACCATACTATATACATTAGCCGAATTTGAGTTTTAAAGTTTCAGGTCAGTAGATAGACCAGTGATCTTTCATTGTTTTCGAAAAAATCATTGATCGAACTACATTATTTCTGTTTGATTCAACAACTTGTATATCGAGGAATCTTTATGAGTTATAAAATTAACATAAATGGACAAATCCACTGCAGTGGAAATGAACAACAATTGGATTATGAAAAATTGCCATCGCTGAATAGCCCTCATCAGCTGTTTGTTGTTGAGTTTTTGATCATGTTGAGTTTTTTTCTATGTGCTGAATGTTAATCAGGAATTTTGTGCAATTTCACCTACCAAGTGAAAACACTTGCAAAACCTCAATTTCAAAAGGAACAAATTTTGATGGGGTGTTGAATTTTGTTTTCTGATTATTGGGAACAGTTAGGTAAGTTTGGAGGTCCATGTCGACAATCCATAAAAAACTAGTTTATAAATAAATTTAAAGTCATGATTCTCAGGATTCAATTCAGAGCGTTTTCTGAAAATTTGAACACGTAAACGGGTGAGCTGAAACCCTATGAGTACTTAAAGTACTCATGGAATGGATGGATTCCAAAACTGTCTATCCCTGATTTCGCAGTTTTTCAGGAAACACGAAAAACTAACCTCAAGTCAAGCAACGACCCGTGGGAAGCCATTTGTTTTGAATTTTCACTCATATGGTCACAATAAATTAGTAGGGGAAATCAGAACTAATTTAGTTAAGAAGGGAGCCTGTAAATTAGGATTGAATAATGATTGTAGACAGTTTTGGCAAGAACTGTCAAAAGTAGAAAGTTTCGCCACGAACCGAAAGGAATTCGCCACAATTTAGAGAGTTTTGGTATAATACTGAAGTCGCCAAGACAACTTTCGCGATTCTAAAGAAAACTAGAACGATTCACAAAAGAGCACAATGTTTTACAACCAGGCTTCTTAAAACCTTGAAAGTATTTTAGTAGGCGTGTACATAGATAGGTTTTTTTTCGTCTTGAAAATAAACTCCATAAACTGTTACTGATAAATTATAATTTTCATCAGTTTTACTCTAAAGTAGCGCCTGAATGGGGTAACAAGCAAGGCACACAGGACTAGCTTAGGTATCAAAACCTTAAGCCTCGGAGGAAAGAACACAGTAGTCACTGCAATAGTACTGTAGCATTGTGTTGGACCTTAACAAATGAGAAATCAAATTATTAAAAACAGTGGATTAGGATGGTACCTGTGGATTGAACTGTTGTTGCTTGGGTTACTACTACCTTTGAATCTAGAAAGTTATGGTGGTCACTTCAACTAAAGGCAGTTTTGGAATATACACTGAAATGAGAAAGAAGATTGTTCAGGAACCACCCGGTAAGTTTTAGAGCCAAAAACTGTGGAAAGAAGACAGTTCTGCTTGATTCTGAATACGTTTTTCGATGAAGCGCTAGAAAATGCTTCAAAATCCACTGCTAAGTGGATTTCGCTAAAAATAAATGTAAACAGTTTTGGAATCCACCGCCTTATATGTTGTTGAACATCTGACTGAAGGATTGTGTGGTGTAGCTCGTGGTATCTGTCACAAACCGCACAGCATAAAACGCCACAGTCTATCATAATCCTGTTGAGTTTCTCCGTTTGTTTTCAAATGAAAGATCTCGTCAATTCGGGACAATAACCTATCGTATTTTCAATAGATTTTTACGTCTGTGGGAATCCCATTCTATCTTCTTACAACCTCCTCGGAGCCGTCGACATTGGTCGTTTTCGCCGCTCACATCGTCACTTGGATGTTTGCCGAATCTTACGATGACCTGAACGACCTCGCCGTTCAAACTATCCCCATGGAGAGACGCTTGAACGGAAGACGGTCTGGTCCTATGAACATGCGAATGAACTACTTTTACAATTTGTACGCCTTGATGGCGTGGAAGATAGTACATCCTGAGAAGTACAATTATGGTTAGTGTCGTAGTATGCCAGATTAAACTTGGTATTGATGCTCCGTGATTATACAAACAACTTATACAATTTTTAAAACATTCCTAAATATATCTTTGTAGCATTGCCGTGTTAGGTGAATACCTTTTGAGAGATATAAGTCATTATTTTGAAACAAAAGCTTCCAAGGTAGTTGTGAAAGAAGGCGGTCTATTCTCGTCTTAGCTAGACTATGTGCTTTTTCAAGGTGTTCGGTAAAAATTCAAGAAAAACGAACGCCATTACAGTGGTTCTCAAAAATTCTTAAAGAATAGATAATTTTAAATGAAATATAGAGATGACTGTTTATTCGAAAAAAAGTAATTTTGGAATACCGTTGGGGCGGTCGGTACAAATTCATGAACAATTTCACGTAACTTTAAAAATCCAAAAGTCAATGTTCGATTCTGTGTCAGTACTTATATAATGGACGGAACACTCTGGATCACTGGCATGCGTTTGTCATCTAAAATGAACTGTTCAGTTCTTGTTGTTCTAATACTAATCGCTGCGTCTGATTTATGCTTTTACTGAATGTAACTATACAGATATTTTGAACTCTACCTTGTTCACAGAATGCACGATTTTCTCTCCAGTACCGAAAATTCTTCACAGGCTGCTCAATTGTGAATTCAAGCTGGCTGTACCAATTCTGTGCCTCACCGTGATTCACGTGCATTCCGTAAAAAGGAACGGGGGTCAACGATACTTCTCCCTCCTACTGTCATTCTTTTACTTCACTTATCTCATCCTCTTTTCCTTCCTGGACGTCTACAAAAGCAGCTGGGATGAAGCGATAGAAAGCAGCCACGACCTCAACCTGGTTCACGAACCGCTCAACGTTTGGTGCGCAGTCCTCGCTTGTTCTTGGATAGCCGATTTCCTCTTGTGCCCTCCGATACTTGGTAAAAAAGTACAGCCAGTTGACCTATCCCACCAATGACGATAAAAGGATTTCCCGATACTGAGCCATTGCTATACCATATTCGATAAAAGTGCCTTTTTAATCGACAGTAAGGACTTGACTGCATGTTCAATTATTATTTCTTATGAATTCTTTCATGTCCACAGTTGAATCGTTTACTCAATATACAAATTCCTTTCAAAATGGTGTAATTATCTTGATTAGTTGATTACAAAACTAAATGCATAAAGGTATTCAATTAAAGCACATAATATAAATGGTGTTGCAAGTTAAAATCCGTTGAAAAAAAAATCCAAAAGGACTCCCTTCAATTTTTGGTGTATTATTCTACTGTGACATTTTTGCGAATCGTGCAGGAACGAAAATGGGTGCAACGGAACCAATTTTTTTCTTTCAAATGAGGACCCCTATTTACTGTCAGAGATTCGGGGTTTTCGCTTGATTTTATGAAAATTCGAAACCCCACGAATTTTTTTTTTATCAAGCACGACGCACTAAGCGAGCTGCTAATGGAACTGAAGAACGGAAACAAGCACGTCATCAGCGTTGAAGAACAATCAAAATTCAGTTATTACACTTTAACGCTAACATTTACATTTCCGAAATTTCATGAAATTGAGCTTAAAATCCTAGCCCGTATAAAAAACCGGTCGGAAATGTCATAGTTGTATAGTTCATTAGAAAATTATGAGAGACCCTGTTAGAATTTGTTCTTCCTTTTTTACTGGTTTTAAGGGATGCAAATGAAATTTGCGACACCCTGTATAACTGAAACGCAAAATGAGTACAACTCAACATAAAGATTTATAATTTTGATAATCATTCCATATAAATCATTGATCGATGTTTATTAGACGTGGTGTGCCATACATCATCTAAAGTCGGCCCACCGCTTCTCTATACCTTATACTGAAGTGCATTGAAGACACCTTAAAAATATGTAATCTATATTCAGCTCGTTAGATTGAGCAAGAAATGAGTTACAAGTGTCCTTTGCTGATCAGTGTGTCTCCATATCTTGTAAAGAGTTCCAGGTGTCCCAAAGATGATAGGGTCCCCTCGTAATGAATACACGTAACTCCATACAAGAAAACAAGTCGAAAACAAAATATGAAACAGTCTTGTCCGCAAATTTATAACAAGAGCTATTTATGAAAAACTCGATTTCATTTGAACAAAATTCCATTGCAATTAGATTAACTGATGCAATATCTATTACATAGGAGATTTTGGGTATGTTCAGACGTGTACATGCGTGTTCACATTCTGCTTTATCTGCCCAAATTGAATGTATACAAGTAGGTTGGTCTCAATGGCTAATTCGATTGATTGAAGGGGTGCATATCAGTAACAAACGTTAGAGTTGTTTCGGAACTTTTGATTTTTTCAGCCTATTTTACGGTTCATTACAAAGATTTATAAATGAAAATTATAAATAAAAATGTATTAAGCAAATAATGTACTCAGAAACAAAATGTGTAATATTTTGAATGAAACTTCTCATATAATGTTATAATAAAATAAATTTTACCTGTGAACGCCTGTGTCAGGTGAAATGTATCTTATTACCTTACATCTCATTGTAGAATTGAAGCATTTTCGTTATCCTAAGAAGGATTCTTCTATAGTTGACTGATTCATTAATGGTTACTCGCTTATGTTTAGTCCAAGTTTACTCACGAACTATTGACAAAGAAATCCCACTTTTATCCGCCTAAGACTAATTCGGAGCAGATGTCCCCCTTTACATGGAAAACCGCACTTGAGGGCCAAGCGACATCCCGGGAGAAGCCGAGGGAATGCCTTTCCTTTGTCGAAAAACCTCCCATCCGCACTAATGAATAGAAACTGAGCGTCTAACGCCCATTGTGGGTTTCGGTTTGGAAGGGCAGATGTGTGTCGTGACATAGTGCCTTGACACTGTGTCACAACACACCTTAGCACCGATACATCAACTTAGTGTTTCCCTATCCCCCTTCTCTTACCGCCACGTCCGTGACAATGGAATGTTTCCCACCTATGTTCGCCCTCCCACCAAACACTATAAAAGTCAAACTGATTTATATAAACGGCCCTCTCTCTCCCGGAGAAATATTAGCTACCTACGGGATTTATTCCGGTCGCACTATCCGCAGCATGGACCCAATATTAAACGGAAGTCACCGGTCTGTGGAATAGATATGGTAAACACAACCACAGTTTCTCTCGTGATTAACACCACTATGAGGAGATTCCATTGCACTTGACTGCGGTGAAACTGGAGTCACGTTATTGGATGCAGTAAAATATTTGAATTATCAACAGCATCGATATATACAAACATGAATGTAACATATAGCATACACCGAGAGGGAACAATAAAAAAAAATAAAAAAAAAAAGAGGTACGTCTACCAACACTTAAAGCCACACAGTACAAATTACCTACTCTTTTCTATATTCATTTTTTAATTGGAGACTGTTGGCTACGAATTTAGGTACCTTCGTGTAGAACGTAAAAATGCCGCAAATTATTACATAAAAATTCATTATTTCTGGACTAGGTAGGCCTCCTACATTCTTCTGTACTAGATGTAGTCTACGACACCTCGTGTAAACAAGGTGCCTTAATTGACTAATTTATGGGGATAGGATGACGTCGTCATGAATGTAGATTCTTACAAATCTCTTTGTATGCAAAAAAATTGACATTAGTTATTAAAATAGCTAATTACATAAATAATTTGCAAAAATGGTGCAACATACCGTTTGACAAAGAAACCGACGAATAGAACAACTAGAATTTGACGTGATGAACGACATTTCCACACTCCACTCGTGCCAAAATATTAAACGAAAGTGATGAAAAACTCGATTCGTAACATACTTTTCAAAACGCCATAGATATTATATGAACGGACTTGATCGTCAAAAATTGTCTAGGTGATTTTTCTTAGGTTCGAGCACGTTTACACACACATTCTTCTTTACGTTATTTTTTCCTGTTAATGTTCTACCACTTAAAGAGAATGCAAGGATAAAGGCAGAGACAAGTGTACTAATTCGATTCATTCAAAGAATGTCCATCAATAACGAACTGATTGATCAGTTCGAATAATTCGCCCTTTATGATTAAAAAAACCGCACATTTTAAAAGGAGGGATTTGCATTTTTTTTCGATTACAAGCATTCATCATTAAGAATGATGAACCAAAAATCAGAAAACTAGGCAATACCCATGATAGAATTCCAGTGGAATATCGTTGAAGATTTAAAAAAAATGAAATGAAGTTAGATAATAATTTTGTATGCAAAATGTTAGATAATAAGTAAAGAACAATGGTCCACAAAAAAAGACCTTCCGAGTTGCCGGCTTCCTTTTATCTATTCTAGGGGTTTTGAGGGTGCTGAATTCGAAAATCATAGCCAAAAATTATTAATGTTATAATTATTTTTTTAGTTGTTCGAATAAGGCCTTTTTTGGGGAGGTTTTGGGTTTTTTGACCTGCCATTACATCGATTCTTGCAGTAATTACCTACTTACAGGAAACTTATTGCAGATCCCGGTATGTACCTAATTTGTCTTCCTTACCTTTTGCACTATCAATTAATGCGACCAACCACAACTTTCAAAAATTGAAACTGAGAAAGCTGAAATTCTTTAAGGTCTGGCCACTAAAATTCGAAAATTTGATACTCCATACACTACCAAGACGACAATCAACTTAAAATTGTTATCAGACCTCCTCCTTGTCAACCCAAATGCCTGACTAAAACGTCAAGACAGGCTGAACAAGTTTGAACAGATGTGATAATACAAACATTAAATACGAACAAAATTAAAATACAAACCTGATTTAGAGAAGATGTAGAAAGATTTGAATGGAGTTTAGATTGTTGAGGATAAAAACAAGCTTTCCCTAAGTTTCAACAGTCATCATGTTGGGCACAGAGTTAGATTCCGATAAAAGGGAATTGAATTATATTCGGAAATAAATAGATCATTTTCAAGAAATGATTCATCAGCTATACTAAACAGAGTTTAGGAAAGCAATCCAGAGAGCGTTTCCATCACATTCCATTTAGCTCAAGGGGACGATTTGAAATATTGAAGGCAATTAAATTTATTACTCATAATCGTTCTGCAAGTTTCAAAAGACGCACTACATTGTTGGCGATTTTCTTGATAATGTAGCTACTGTACGAAATCGTTATTGAATGCTATCCCTGCAGTAGATGTAGATATGAGTAACCATTGCTATTATAAGTATAATGACGAAGCAGCATAACTGCCATCCCACCCGTAGCCAATCTCTCAGACGTTACGTCCCACTGAAACCAACCAGATTCATTACAATCGCTTTTTGGTAGGTGACGACCGCAACGGATGTTTGAACGACTGCCCGTTCAATCGATTAGCACAAGGTCAGGGGGATGTTTCCAAACAAGTCTCAGCTATAAATCTCATCTCGGGGAGGGCGAACTAGGACGACAAAAGCTCAGGCACAAAGGCGAGGGAGCTCGAACGGCTATACAAAAGGACTTCGCTGTATGTGAGGTACAAATTCTGTTCGAGCCGTCATTCGTTTGATGCAAGGACAAACATTTTATCGGAAAGTTTCATTTGATTGACGTGTACCTGCCAACCTATTCCTCATAGCATTAAAACGTTGCAAACTATTACACAAAGGGTTTGTATTTCGTAATCGGATAGTTCTTCAACTGAGATCAATTGTACACAATTCCTAAACGTAGTTTGAGTTAGAGATCTGAATCTCCTATCACTATTTGAAGATAAGGAAGAAAAGTTTGATACAGTGATAGATAGCGAGTAGATGAACTTTCTCAATTAAGGTGAGTACTGTCAAACTCCAGCCCTTAAAAACGTGTCTACTTGGTATGTTAAAATTTAACGTCAATTTAACGTTATCTCTCATTTATGGGAGAGAAAAGTAGTAAGAGAACCGATCCAGAAAATATCAATTGAAAAACCTCAAACTTAAATAGCTTCATTTGTAAAGGTACAATTCAAATAGTTCAACTGGCGGAGGACTTATTTTCCTTGGTAAACAGGTGCATGGTAATAAAATTGGAAACAGGATAGATGGGTTACGATCAGGAAATGTAACCTGAAAAAGCATCTTAGCTTTTTATCTCTAATTAAACATCAGAACCCCATGGAAAGACGATTCGCTAAACTTAGAAACTTTTTTAGCCTTCGTTATGGACTTTTTAGTTAAAATTTCCCCCTTCTGATGTCTTAGAACCTTCAGTTAAGGTAAATCACCTTAATGTAAGGGAAAAACTAAGTATTACTCCTATTCTTTACTCTTTACTGGTTCTTGTATAAATAACAAGAGATGGTACAATGGTAAATATAAAAAACAATGTTTGGAAATGTTGGAAACTTTTGAACTAGTTTCTCTATCGAATCGCCAAACTACGACAATAGAATCAGCTGATATACACATACTTTCGGCCGAATTCTTTTTCTAAAGTAAGTACCTATTAAGAGAGACAACTGAAATGACAATCTGCACCTTTGACAGCTGTTCATATTTCATTATAGCGGTGAAGGAGGGAGAAGTAACACATTTATTCATGATTTGTTAGAAAGTTGTGCATCCATGCACAACAATGACTTCCCTGCTATGCATTAATTATTAACCGAAATGTCAGAATCCCAGGGTACAGTCACAGGTGACCCTCCACAGTATCTGCTGCAACAGCTACCCGAATACGGACCAATGCCAGTTCAAGAACCAAGTTAATAGATCAGTCGTTTCCTTGCAGTATATCAAGTGGTAATTGTCACTCTTGCCATACTTGCGGTTTCCTTTACGAACCAATTTCTTGATTTCATCAATCAAGAAATTCTATACAAACTCCAATCCGATTTGTTATTCATAAAAAATGACCCAACTCACCATTCATTTCTATTTTCAAAGTATAAGCTATTGAAATAGTGAAATAATTTTTTTGGAGTAAAAATAAGTAAATAATAATCAAGGCTAATTCCAACACTACAACGCTACTATTTCATGATAGTGGAAGGACGAATCTCGCCATCTTTTTAACAAACCCGTCACAAAGTTAAGAAATATAATAATTAACTGAAGGTCCTGATTGAAATTGTATTTTATTTTTCAAGCCAACATTTTGAATGAAGCTAAACAAAAGTAGTTAAGTATACCAACTCCTTTAAGGGATATTGGTCTGGAATTTATAAGTTTGCTTATTTTGTACACTTAATAATATAATACATGGTAGAGTAATATTCTCGGATTAAGTGAAGACTCGACTTAAAATTTGTTGAGAACTAGAAAAATTGAATATTTTTTTCTCCGGAGAAAATACTATTGTTAGTTCAACGATTTCCACTATTGCGGGAAGCGCCCTTCAAACCTTGATATGGCAGCTTCAGTTTTGAGGGCAGGAGCGCCGGCTATTCATTTTCTTTTAACAGGATCGTTAGCGAACGGACCGCGCCTCCAAATGCGGCAACCGTTGGCAGTGATGATTGGATGAAAGCGATTTGCGAAGCCTCTCCGCCCGCCACATGTGCCTAATAGCTCTCGAACCTTCCCGCTTTTCTCAGTCAAACTTCCCTCTCCCCTTAGCGGGAAAATAATTTTTAATATCCCATACATTTTCGAGGAACGAGGCTTGCCAGGGAGGGATCGGCCCTCCATCGGTCGATTTTTCTTAGCGTTTTTTTTACGAGCAGCCATTAAAGAGGCGGAGGGGATGCACAATGATGTACTGCAAGAGTGTTTACGTAAATAGGTACCAACATAGGGTCAGGTCGATCACGTTACGGTAGGCAGGAACGGAGGTAGGCAGAAGAATCCGTTTTTCAACTTTCGGAAAAGAAAAAACAGGTATTTCACAAAAATCAAAATTTCCTCTTGCATTTTGTGTTTAAAACGATTCTGAACAACTTTCGTTTCGAGTCTCTCTCTTTGTGCTTGTCGTGAGTCCGCAGATCCTTCTAACTAATCTAATCCCTACAGTTTTCATCCAATTTTGGTGACATTTTCTTGGACTGTGTGAGTTTTTCAGCGGATGGTCCCCTATGTGTTCCATTGCTCAGAAATCAATGCATCAGTCTGCGCATGCGTAATCTTATTTCTTGTAACAATCGCAATGTTTACAGATTTCATCCGATTTTGATGAAATCATCAAGAAATTTGGTGATTTGAATGTAGATGGTGATTAAGGCGTAAAGTCCTTCAAACATTTTCTCAGGTTCAGCTGTTTTGATCACGCTAAAAATGTATAGGTCGTCGGGGAAGAACGGTGTATTTATCTCACTTTAATTTCCAAACAATCAACTTCATTTCATTCTGTCGGCTAAGGAATAAGCTCTACAAATCTGCAATATACGATGGACTAACATTTTGAAAGAGTGTCCCACGTAATCATCGTAACACGCTTATTTTCTACTTCTTTCGAGTATATCTGAAACATGTTTATCTCTAATATATTGGGCTTGCCCGTATTCTTGAAATAAATAAATAAAAACATTTTCGATGATATTTACGATATTATTACCTAGACAAACAAGCTCTGGTAGCCTTTTTGTGATCAAATGGAAGGACATTTTGCTGCTACTTCTTGTTATTTGTAAGGTAACCATACATGTACGTTATAGTATAGTAATGCTGGACAAAGATCAATATTTTTGAAGACGAAGAAGTTAGCTCTAACGTTTTGCACTATTAACTGAGTGGTTGACATTATTCTCACTTGATGGTCTTCAAAACAAAGTATAAATGTTAGAAGTCATAACCTTTACATCAATAACAAATATAATAATATAATGATGGGTAGGCCACCTACGGGCAAATGTTCACAGAAACATGGAATGAGTGTTTTTATCCAGGGTTTGATTCAAACTGTGCAAGATTCAATTGCAACTTTGTACGGATAGTTAGGTAGGTAGTTTATTTACATTATTTTACACATTACATTCTTCAATTGAATAATAACTGATGACCGAGCTGGATAGTGTAACACTGTGACCCAGCCCGGATTTGGTTCTTACATCTGATTTATTCACCAAAACACAACATTTACAATACTTTAATGATTAAAATTTAGATTCAACTTCTTTGGAATCATTTAATTAGTAGATACACAATTTATAAAGCTCCTAATTTTATATAATCATTAATTTTAATCCATAATGTACTCATGTGGGTTGTATCTTATTATTTTACAAGTTTCTTTTTTGAATAGCTGTTCATTATTTATTTGCATTAGATTTCTAATTTTCTATAAATCTTTATTGACTATTTGCATGCCTCTGTATTTTGTCGTCATTTGAGCAATATATGGATTAAATACGTACGTAAATAAATTTTCAAGTTCAGGTACAAACGCTGTAGTAGTTAAGAAAGTGATTTAAGCTGGATGTTTATTTAACTAGAATGATATCGATGTTTTGAGTAATAGTTTATAGTTCTTATTAGCGTGTGTTCAATGGTCTTTACAATTTCCTCAGCTGTGTTTACTTTTTGTGACAATACAAGAAAATCGACAAACTTTCTAGTAGTTGCCCCTAAAGTTTGGACAGTGGTTTCGTTGTAACTGGATGTCGGCAAATTCCTTTGTGCACAGCTCTGTTTGTGTCCAGAGAAATAACAAACGAGGTAAAAGCCCCGGAATAAACGGGGGACGCAGCTCCTGTTACCGAGGAAATGGTAGGAGGTGCCCTAGTGTGTTGGATGTACAAAAAGGGAAGGAGGCCTTAGGTGGTCTGATTCTCTCTAAAGCGAGACCATCAGAGGAGTTGTCACCCGGCAGGTGTGCCTCAAGCTCGGGGCCCCAAACTCTTCAGGGGTCACAGCATCTTCCAACTCCGACCCTCGGATTCGTTCTAACAATGAAAGACGTCGTGCGTTCCGCCTGGGGGCCGGCTTCACGTGAAATATCTACCAATGATGAGCCGGCCCCTTTCCTTTTGATCCCGGACGATTGTTACCACTCAGGAAACATCTGAGGCGAACCTGATATACTGAGAGTTCCAGATGGCAGATGTCTTGTACCTATGGCAACAATATTGCTATGAGGGTCTTGAGAATGATTACCTACTGTACCCATACACAAACCAACACCCACACGGAGAGGATAAAAAGACAACAAAAGCCGCTCAGTAAAAGTAATGTTTTCAAACGGCTTGAACCCACACACATGACTTCATTAATTTTATTTGTGTATTTCTTACCATAAAACAAACACTTTGCTACTGTTTTAACCCTATAAATGTGCACTAATTCATTTTCCCTGCTTCAAAATTAGATCTTCTATAGAATTTATTTCTTTTAAGGTAAACAAATGAAACGAATCGATTAACCAATAATTTAAAAAAAATCTTTCTAGTTGGGTGGGCAGTACTACTTTCCTTCACATTGTCATGAAGAAAGTCAGTTCAGTAACACAGTACGTTACTTGTATGTGTAAATGTTAATATGCAATTTATGGCTAAAATTCGTGTTTGCGATTGAGCACAACCAACCGCCAATCCAAACGTCAAAGGATTTATCTGTCACAATCTCCGATGATTTCGTCAAAATCGCTACATCTGTATATTGGTAGGTGTAACTAATGTCAGGTTTGCATTTCGCAAAGCCGTTGGAGTTTTGAAATCGCTCCGAAGTTAATGGGTTACCATCCTTGATCTTCCATCAGTAGCTCCAGAGCAATGACGATGAATGTTTCATGAAATTCACTTTTACATGGTCTACTATACGTCCGATGTCAGTGGAATTGATAAGTAATTGTCAACCCACACAACCCTTGCAAACTACATAAAATTGATTCACCTCGGATTTCCGCCTGTGTCAATAAATTTTAGTTTGGCATCCTCTCAATAGTTGATACACAACCAATCATTACGCAATCGGAATTTGGAGAAATTGATCAATGTGACAAGAAGTTAGGTACATCAGACAGACAGCTCCGTTGCGATCAGATTGCGTGAGTAACAATAATGGCTCAATGACCTCTTCAGGTAATAACTTAGTTTTATGTGACCAACCAATTTGGTTGACGATATATTAAAGGGGAAGACCTTGTAAGCAAAGAAAGTTCCATAATTCGTAACCTTAACAAATTTAACTGAAGTTAACTGCCGAATTGAACTTGGCAAGTAAGATGGATATGACTTAAATGGTAATTTCAATATAACGGCACAGGTATTTAGCAACTGTCTCATGGATAAACATCATTCTTCTGCACTGTATGAAAGCCCTAATCTTATATCCTCAATAATGCGGTTCTTCGCATAAGGAAAACTTATTACGGCCCAAACTTTGGAACCACCCCAGGCTCCCCTGGGCGAACAGCGACCACAAAATAATGTTATTAATGCGCGAGCGTTCTAAGGAATGTTTATTTATAGAGAAGAAGGGTAAGAAGACGGCACAGGGGGCGGAAAATCTTATTGGAGATTTAAAGTCTTGGGGGAGCTGGTTATTAAGTTTTGGAGAGAAAAGGAGATGGTCAGCATGAGCCGAGGACTTTGATAAGTGCCAGTTGGTTCTCTTCCAAAACTTTGCCCATTATTATTTCTTGTTTGTTCACGAAAAAGGAAGTGATCTCCTTGTTGGGCCAACTTTTAGCCAAAACTATTTGGAGTTATATTAATTTATATAATGAACTCTTCCATTGGCTGACGTATCATATTGTTTTGGCAGTTAAATGTCGGAACCATTGAATCAACAGATGGAAGTTTAAGATTAGAATGATGATGCCTAACCAACTACGACTCTATCATTTTCACTCACTTATTCACCTATACCGGCGGTCATTCACCGCCCTTGTATGTTACACGACTTTTTCCGTCTATTTTGTATTTCGTTACTTACGAGTTCACATATCTATACGTGGAGGAAGCCCTGTTTTCACCTCAGTGATATGAATCTATGATGTGCAGTTGTGGATCTGCACTGCTAATAGCAACATCAAGATTGTACAAACATTCCAGAACCAAGTATTGAGGAACATCGTCGATGCACCTTGGTAGGTACATTCGGAACGACAACCTTCATAACGATTTGGAGATCGAGAGCGTCGCTGCCGCAATAAGAAAATTCGCCGTTAAACACTCTGAACGGCTAAGGGGCCACGTCAACGAAGAAGCCGTCATTCTCCTTGACGTTGACAACCTTTTTCGAAGACTAAAGAGAAAAAAGCCATTCGAACTGACACTTGATGTATAAAGTAACATAACGCGAGTGAAGTGCGAACTAACAATTATTAGAACCAATGAAACTCCTGCTATGTACAAGGGGACTTCATATTAAATTATGATACTAGAAATAAGTTACTAATACGTTGTTAAAACTGACTTGATTGTAATTAAAATAAATTAAAAAAAGTGATATGAACAATAATTGTAATAATAATTGTAATAATAAGAAGAATTATTCTTCTTCCAAAATCACAATTTGAAACCCGCATGTTAAGATTTACTTGTACCATTCTGGAAAACTCTCTTTCCCTATGGTCGCAGATCCTTTTAACAATGTTTATTCCAACAGTGTTCATCAGATTTTCATAAAACTTTCAGGAAATGTGAGGCTTACGCTGCTTTATTCCCCTTGTTTACTCACTAACCAATTCTTTAGTCTGCGCATTTAAAACATCATCATGAATCATCATCATACATTCTAATGGTGTGATGTCGTTCAAATGGGGTGGGTAAAGGCCGTTTTACTATCTCATCGTATCATTAGTAACAGTTGAGCATGTGTGGACGTCAAATACTTACAAGCCTAAATTCTATATTTTTCACCTGATGTCGACGAAATTTGGGGAAAATGTACGCGGTTAACGGTAGATGAGTTACTCGTTATTCACCAATCAAGCTTCACTAAACACCACCGCAAACGTGATACCTATCTTTCAAGCATAATTTTCTCAGATTCTAGTGATTCGTTCTCGAAACTGATCTCTTGAAATAAAATAAGTCCAAATTGCTGTACCAATTACATTGTACAAATCAAACTTAGTACGGTTTTCAGAATACCACTTTGCAGATGGGGTCCATCCTTCGTGTTGTCTTTTGGTTCACGCAGCTGGTGTACATACGTATTTTTCAACATACCTGTACTTCATCTCCGTAGCTGAATATGAAAATTATTGCCCAATAAAGTTTACTTGGAAGCGTGGAATTCCATAAAAAGTATTCTTGAATAAGGAATTAAATTAGAATCGGGCAGTATTGACATAGAAACCTAAGAGTATATTTTTGTGACAAAAAAGTGGAACTCTTTATACTGTTATACTGAAGGGACGAATACACCGCTTGCAACTGGACGGAGGAATGGTAGACCACATGATGGTAAATCGATATGAACATGGTTGATTGAGTGGCTTTAGTACATTAATCATTCAATGACATAGTTTATTTTTGCAGGTTGCATACAGTAACAAAAGAATCAATACTCGTAACTGATACTATAGTTATTGGTATAGTGTCACTTTTACAGACATTCTACTTTGAAGTATGTCAAATAATGAATCCAGAGTCGATTGTAAATGGGACGTAGGTGTTGGGAAAAGATCCAGAGTTCCTGCTCTATCAGTAACTTTATACAGGATGCTAAGCAACCCAACTTATACATACGTAAATATTTTTTGGCATTATTTTGTCAGTTATACGTTGTAACACAATCGTAATTGTGCAATTGCTATTTCAGTGTAGATATTGCGAGACATTCAATATGCACTCGAGCCTCATATATGTCTACCATACGAGGGGTTCAGGAAATCCTGCAAAACCTCATTACTCATGTGCTCTGTCCGAACACCTAAAATTTGTCTCATTTATTGAATACAACAATAGGTATGTCTCTGATACTCCAATCACTCTCCGCAGCGTGAGTGGCTAAGAACCCCAGTTTAGATTCGGCGAGGTGCTATAGATTCCAAATTCTTTCCCAATAGTGTAATCGTTCTTCAAAACATGAATACATTGAATGCAAAGCACCTGAATTTGAGCTTTCCGTATAAACATTTCCAATTGTCTGTTTTAACGATGCGTCGAGCCTCCGTAGTTTTGGCTTAATTGATATTTGCTTTTCAGAAAAAGGCTCTCGCGGTTTGGCATGGCGTGAGTGTCAATGTCCTTAAGAAAGGGAAGAAGTGGGTTCTAACAGAGTCCCGTTTTTCCCTTCCTTGACCTTTGCGTAGCGAGCCTGCATCAAAACTAAAAACGAACTGTCATGTGTAACTAGTTCCATTTAATATAAATTTAATATCACAGTACAGATAGGTATCATTGAGTGGTCGATTCAGAAGTTTTTATTTGATTCAGATATAAATTAGTACACCAATTCAGTTGAACATGCACGAATCGTCAGATCGTTAAATCATTGTGAAGTCACTAAGGGCGTGTGTGTACTATGATAGCCACTGAGCCTTGAAGGAGGGGGCAGGATTCTAAACGTAGACATCTAGTCTCTGTCAGCTTAGTTCTCTCTACTCTATTAAAATTGTAGTGAACGCTTTAAATTATTTCACAAAGGTACAAATAGACAAGGAAAGTAGGTAGAAAGTAGGACAAATGTAGGTACTAAGTTGTTGAGGTGAAAATACTCATAACTCATCAAGAACATAGTTAAGAATAACAGTAAAACATGGGTCCTCCATTTGATATTTGAAGATAGGGAAACGAATCTGGGGAACGTTGCATCTTCTCCTATTTGGGGAGCATCCTTCTAAGACGTAAACCAAAAACCATATATCTTGTACTTTATACTCAATTTTCTCGAGTGACTGGCAATTTCGATCAAATATTCGCTTGATTTCTTTCAAAGTAGTTGACTAGTTCATAATATGTGTTTTACAAACCTATGGATTTATACGTCATCGGTTGAATACCTAATAAACTGATTAGTTCTATTGTCCATGCGCAAAATAAAATTTGATTGACGCTGTCAAAACACCGTTAATGAAATACCAATTTTAATGAAATCCCGAAATTCACAATTACTATTAGACCAAGCCAATGAAGATGCTAAACTAATTTAGCAAAACGTTAGACTACAATAAAACTCATTCTATAGCTGAACTTACAGAAATGACTGAATATTACTGAATCTATATTACAGAAATGATTTTAAAAAAATCATACTTTATCACAAACTATGAGAAAATGCCATAAGAACTAATTTAATAAGTAACTATAGGAAAAAAAATTAATAGGTATTTTCTAGTGAAAATAGAGATCTAGATAATTAATGTACACGCGTCTTGAATGACTGGAAAGACAAGAGAAAGAATTCAAAATGGTCATTTGGCAATACAAACTGATTTTGCTTACTTTGGTAATGACAAAATTGAGAGGTTGTCGTGGTAGTTGTTTTTACCTGCAAAAGGGAACGAAGATAAAGTTTGATCCGCCGGAACTAGCGCTAATAGTTGTTAGACACGGTCTTAATGAGACTGTGAAGAAGTATTAAATTTGCTTCGCTTCGTGGGCCTATTTCATCTGGCTTGAAGTCATATGTTGAATTGGGGGAAAAGTATTAGCGGCACCTACTTTCAGTGAGGCGGTAGGCTCTTAAATGTCTGTCAGCAGAGGAACGGTAAACACGAACGATGCCAAAACCTTTTTCTGGGTTTAAGTGGGATATGCTCCGGTTCGTTAGAAAAAAAACACGATCCCCCGAAGGAAAAAAAAAGGTCGAGCTATTAGCAGCAATAACTTTGTGAGAAAGGCCGGTATGCTGACAGGTATGCTGCAGAAGTCACGATGATACTGTAGACTGGCGGTGGGAGAGGGAGAGGGGACCACACATGTTAGTTATCCGTGACCTCGCTGGTCAGAGGGAGGGAGCACCTTCGCTCCAGGGGAAAAACAAAGATAACCCGCCCATTAAGTAATAATGGAGCGCAATTGATCAGTCAAGAAAGAAACCCAAGCTTCGGACCTGAGCTTTCGGGGCCAGAAAGAAAAGGGAGGCACCTCCTTCCCAGATAGGCTAAACACCACCCTTCAAGCCTCGTCAAAGAAAACACACAAACCTCCCAACATATTTTTCAATCATCTTTCCGCCCTGGTCACGAACGCGGCGGGCTAGCGCCAGGCTCCGCTCCTCCCTTGAAAATTAGTCCCACAGTAATTTGCTAAAGCAGTCAATTTGTGGGTCGGTCCTTTAGGGCCCTCATCCTTCAAGATCGGCAAATTTTATGCACAAGTTCAAGAGGCAATTACTCATATCGTCGTGGTTGAGCAGGACTGGCTATCGTTCGTGTAAATGGAAAAAAATACGGATGGCACTTGAATGATGTATTGGTTTGGATGAGAAGACGGGATGAGTAAACCACTAGCCCAGCTAATGGTGGAACAATTTTTAAATAATGATAAGAGAATATTGGAAAACGCTGCAAATTATTACGCAAAGGTGTACTATTCCTGGAAAGCCCTATGGTACCTTACCTTATCTAAACAGGGTGCCTCCATACATTGTTATGTTGTACTTATTGCTCCAAAAGAGCTCCAATTTATATTAGCCCTCCGTTCGACGAGGAAAGTTTTCATTTTCGCAATACCATGTCAAGATTCAAGATTCTTCTATTACCTCAACAAGAAAATGAACATGATACATAAATAGTAATGAGAAGGAAATATACTCATAAATAAAATGATGAAAGTAAAACAAAAAACATAACCACTTGTGTCCATACACCTGTGTCCACAGAGGCTTAATTCAATAATTTTGTGTCCCTCTGAGGAGTCTTAATTGTCCCTCACAATGACACTGAAAAATCATTTTTAACTAATGTTAAAACAATTACGGAAACCTCTTCTTATAATAAAACGCTGCAAATTCTTTCACTGGGGTTTATTATTCAATTGGCTTGCGTTCATGATTTGAATTTCTACTAAGCTTTGGAGTGTGCGTGTTTCACAGGATAGGGCGATTATTGAATTTCAGGAGATACACATGGAGCACGTGAATCTGTTCTCGACCAAAATACCTATTTGGATTGATCAGTTGATCATATTTGTGTGCCTCCTGAAATTCAATAATCGCCCTATAGTGTAAAACACGCAGACTCCAAAGCTTAGTAGAAATTCAAATCATGAACGCAAGCCAATTGAATAATAAACCCCAGTGAAAGAATTTGCAGCATTTTTTTATTGAACCTCAATACCTCCCCCCCCCCCCCCCACAATGAGAACATCTATAATTTATCAAGTCCTTTGGCACTCGTATAGCGTTAAGACTTCCCCAAATCCAAATTTAAACGATGTAGCCAAAGGTAGACAGATGTAGAGGGGACGCACAAATATCATCAATTGATCAATCCAAATAGGTGTTTTGGATGAGAGCCGATTTACGTGGTCTACGCATACCTCCTGCAATTCAATAATCGCTCTATCACCTGTGAAACACGCACGATCCGGAGCTTAGTAAGATTCAAATCATGAACGCAAGCCAATTGAATACTAAACCCCAGTGAAAGAATACTTATTTACTCCAGCAATAATATTGAATAATAAACCCCAGTAATAATATTGAATAATATTTACCTATATATTATCAGCGTTTCATGCGTATCAGAATGCTTCAACCCGTGTGTCGGCTACTAACTACACTACAAATTCACATCGGCTATCACTCCAGTATCCACATTCACTACAACTCGACGCTATCGGCCGGACATCAATAGGTTACAAACAAACAATAATAAACGAAAAAACGCAAATGTTGGCACCATAAATCGGGCCATACATCGGGAATGGTTTGACCTACGGAATTGGGGAAGGGCTCATTCGATTCCTCATGGTATGTTCTTCAAATAGGAAAATATTTAGGCCGATTCGACTAGTTTTGAGGTTTTCAGGGATTTTACAAAACTTTTACAGCCCTTAAAGGGCACTTTAAATTGAGTGAGGGAGCTGGCTCAAGAATTGGGGCGTCGCCGGACCAAGATGGATTTTTCCTGAAAATTTCAGATTTTTTGCTCCAGCCGTTTCGGAGATATCGTGCGTACGGCGTACGGACGGAAAATTTTTTATTGCAGATTCGGATTCTACACCCTTTGAAACGTAAACCATGAAAATTTCAGGGGGGGTTAGCATTTTTTTTTTCCAGAGCGATTACAATGGTTTATTATTGAATAATAAACCAAAACAGTAAGTTGCTTATGCCATGTGCCGTATTCTTCAATTTCAATAAGTATTTGCTTTTTAAATACCTTAAATTTTCCGAAATACTTGATATCAATCTCATGCCTTTAAAAAAACGTAAAGCCACAACATATGCTCTTCTTCTGTGAATTTCCAGATCAATTTTTGGAAGTCTAATGTGGGAACTATTTGCGGTTCTCGTGTAATCCAACTTGGATAAATTCCTGTCGATAGCACCAGTTTTAAATACAGGTAAACATAATTCCTTCAGAAAAATATCCCTTATCCTCAATGAACCCAATTTCGTATTTAGTAAACTTTATTTTAAATACAATTTTGTTGTTATTATAGGACAAGATAGATGAGTTTGTCATAAATACAACCCCGTAAAACCTAACACCTCCCTAGTCTTTCTGATGTCCTTGATCAGGAAAAATGATTTTTTTCGCTTAATTTCGGCGACATCAATCAAAATGAGTGGAAAACAGAGGATTTTACAAGTATTCGTACGCTGGGCATGCGCTTAGGCCAGGAAACTATGGACATTCCTTTGCGACATATTTACTTACCTACAAAATACTAGAGATTTCCATTGAAACTTGATACTAATTCAAAATATGCAAACGCAAAGGGCAATGTTAATGACACGTTATTGGAACTCGAAAGAGTTTCTAATCTTAGAACTATCGCAGAACTCTAATACGAAGGAATCAAATTTCAAAAACTAATGATGAAGCTATAATACACAATTTAGCAGAAATAATACGACGAATCTAACTAAGGTAACGGCACCGGTAGTGGCCACTGCTCCAGTAGTGGCCATTTTAAAGTTTATATTTGAGAAATAAGGATTCCCGGTCTCCTAGTGGCTTCAAACTTGCAGGAGGTACAGCTCATGTCATCTTGTAGTCAGAGATTGAACTAGGAGTGCGCAGAGCATCATTGGAAATTGTGGTAAACTTCTCAATATGACCGTCCCTAGTTCCCTCGTTTGTTGGGCTGTATTCTAGAGCTTCTACTGGATAGAATCAATTTTGTTCATCTGGTATTGAATTTAATGATATTAAACACGTAAGGAGGGCAAAATGTCAAGTGGCCACTACTGAGACATGCACGTTGCCACTACTGGAAATTTCGTAATTTGATGTGGCCACTACTAGATCAAAATAAAGGTGTGAGAAAAAATTAATAAAAAATAGAAAAAATTGTTCTTTTGATAGTTTTAGGCTATATTCTAAATCTTTGAGTCGGGCTATATTCTAAATGAGTCCTGAAGAATGTCAGTACTACTGTTGGCCCACAATTGTCAAAACTAAAGAAAAAAATTCTTAACTGTGGCCACTACCGGTACCGTTGCCTCACAGGTTTTTTCGATTACACAGATTATCATCAATACAAACTGATTGACAAAAAGGAATGATGATGATTTTTATCCCTAGAAATTGCAGAGTAAAATAATATTCATTACAAAGATTATTGAGGGGATGAAAACAGAGTAAGATGGAACGTTGTCTATTTGTCTACAAAAGTAATGAGTTATGCAGTCAAATCGATTTCGACGGTTAGGTCATCATCAATAACAAAAATAAACATTCGGTCATGTTTTTAACTGATGGTGGATGATCTAACCGTCAAAATCGATGTAACTGTGTAACTCATTATTTTCGTGGAAATATACCTAGTTCTATCTTATTCTGTTTTTATTGAAATGGGTTTCCCCAACTTCGTCGACTTAGTCCGTGTTAATGAGGGAAATCGCAAAATAGTATTTTAGCTTGAATGACATGGTAATAAGTACCTGGTAAGTAAATTCGCAATCATTGCATTGTTCCTGATATAAGTTGTAGAATTAATTGATTTGATATAGTTTAGTGTTTGATATAGTATTATCGTGAAAACTTGATTGTTGGGAGTCACTTCCCACAAAAATGTTAAGCTTGAGGGTTGAATCAAGAATAACTTTAGTAACTAATTTCATGAAAGCATAACGGTTATTTGTTCATCAGATTGTGGAAAAGTCATGAGACAGCCAGGCAATAGGGCTTATAGCTCCCCAGGCGAATGAAACAGAAGTTTATGGATCAGAGGATGATCGTGGTACTTCAATCCACGGTCTGGCGCTTCTCCGACCCAGAATAAATGAATTATACGAACCTTGAGGCTCCCAACGAAAAAAAAAGTCCACAGACCTCCGGGCGGTAGAAGTTTCAGCGAAAAAAAAATTAAACATTTCCGCGACCTTATCTGTTAAGGCGGATCACGCTATGTATCATTGGTGAAGAGTTTTATTGAATACTCTCCGAGCTGGCCCACACTAAAAATCATAAATTTCCCGGATCGGCCGACCGGATCCGACCTCGAAATCATTTGGTCATCTTCAGGGCGCGCGTCTCTCAACCTCAGTCCGTTGGAGACTCGACGGAAAGAGCTGCGGACCTTTTCGAACTCGAAGTGTATACTTATGAGAACACGGAATCTTCGGTCTTTGCCTGATTATTTATTGTCCGGTACACCCCATGCCTCTCGTAGTTTCGTTTCTGATGAGAAGATAATCAATTCCCGGAGTCGTGGTCTCAAAATGAGTTCCTCCCCACTAACGATCTTTCTCCGATCTATAATTAAAGTTAACTCAACCGATCGTAAAATTGAATAACATGTTAATAACAGAGATGTTTGAAATACTGCTGTTTCGAGATTGAGCTGTAATTAAACCGTTTGAGGACACGGATCTACATGGATTCATCTCTACAATGTCTGTCGGAGACAAAATATTATCTCACCTACAGAACTCAATATTACAATACTGCATCAGTAAAAGTCAAGAAACGTTCATTGTTTCATTTGGCCCTACACTATCAAAAACGCATGATCTTAAGAAGGACCATCCGACCATCTTCAGAATTTATTCACAAAAATGGGCGTTTGTTCCTACTAGTCGTTAAATTTATATAATTTTGAAAATTTATTCTAAATAACCCTAGTAAAGGTAAAATTATCAAGTAATAGGTTTTCTTTTCACACCCTACATACGAAGTACCGAATCCATACTACAAATTCCAGAGTACATCCAATTCAGAGTACGTTTTGTAGAAAAAACCTATTTATCTTGTATTAAGTTCTTGTTTTAAGTGTACCTCCCTCAACGTGTATGACCTTTTCTTCTATACTACCAAAGATAGGTATATTCGGCTTCAAATTTCCCCTGAAAAATCGACATTTTGACTTACTTTTAGTGTTTCGTAATTTGGTGGTCGATTATGGTTCCATGCCTATTTGTAGGTCATTATTAGATCCTTGTCACGCTCATTATTACACTAAGTTTTGGTCCTATTTCGATGAAATTCTCAGTTACTGTGAGGGTTGACTTTTAAACGGTTTCCTAAGAATCTCATAGACGTTTCACTGATAGAGGCTTGTGTGCATGCGTTAAGCAATCTTTATTCATAAAATTCGGAGTATCTTTAGACGTTGGTTCCTAATAATTTATCTATCTTTCTATCTATGTACGTTCCCAGTAGACAGCTAATCTGTCGGACCGATTTTGACGGAGGCTGTCGTAATATGATCAGTGAGCTCCGTAAAATGCACAACACAGGCTCCGTCAGAACCTCCGAAACGTCCTTCTACTTCATAAACGGCGTTATCCTTCGCTACCGATTTGTTTGGTTCCCGAACTTTTGTCATTGGTGTTACTAACAGCCAGTTTATAAGCGCCGGAAAATCGTAGCCACTGGAGAAGCTTAGTACTTGAAGATTTTGTTGCGCGTAAAGCACGGGTTTCTCGCTAGTTTCTTATAATCTCGATTTCTCTCCACTCCATAGTCCAATCCATTAAATTCGGTGGGCTGGACTTGTTTAAGGATTATACCCGAAGAATTGTGTCACGGAAGATTTACTAATAAGTGCTACATTAGTAGATCGCAACTCGGCCGGTTTTAATGACATTTTCCAGATTGTACGAATTAGCTTATACATGGAACCCGATTATAACAAGAACAATGGTCTGGGATTTAACAATAACTCATTGATTCGTATCGGTCAATGAAAAGTACATTCCTTGCGCGTTTTCAAAATTTCAACCCTCTTTGCGAAGGACCTTCAAGAAATGACCTTAAACTAAGTTAAATGTCTCCACCCTCTTGAGAACGGGGAACCTTTCATCCTTTTGATGGGTCCTTCCCCTTATTAAAAGACGGTGGTTTGAGGTAGATTGAAATTTAATGAATATCCTACTGGATACCAAATAATAAAGAAAGGCTGTGTGGGGAGTAGCAGGGGACGCAAATTGGTTTATTTACCTAATCAAAAGTTTCTACCAGGAGGCATACAAAGACGTGCCATATCTTATTATCTTTTTTTTTGGGTTCCGTCTTTCTTGAAATCTGAAACTTTTTATTTAATCATGTTTCGCATCCATTTTTACAAGACTCACTTAGTAATTTCGTTACAGTGTAAGAAGGAAAGTGGGTTTGCTGCCTGGTTTTTCATTCCTCAAAATAAAACCACAAGAGGTTATGCTTCCATTACTTGATCAGATCGTATTAGTCCTTTTCAATATCTATAACGTGGAGATAGGAATAATTCAAAACTGTGATTCCTTAATTTACTGTGGAAACTTGCTAATTAATGAAGAGAACTTTATTAATTTGTAAAAATACGTTGCGTGCTGCAATTCCTTGCGTAGAATATGATTTGTTGATCAAGCGAAATTCAAATTCGATTGACGGATTTCATGAAATCAGAACTAAATAGTCTACGGAGCTCCATCCTGGTGCATGCTCATTGTTAAAATGAGGGGTAGGTACTGCGGAATCTCGTCGGGAAAAAAATAGATCCATTCTATTCTGTCACATATAGAAAAATATGTGACAGACAGAAGTTCAATTGCTTTTTTTAAGATAATAAAAAGTACTACAACCAAGTTTTTAAGTGTTTACTGCGATTTAAAACCAACCAGAAGTTAGATTTTGATATCTGAGTGAATTTACTCTTCCAAGTAGGTACCACTAAAAACCATCCGTCCAATCTTTGTATTTCACACTGCGTTTGTTTTTTCTGTTTCTGCAAGGAGTCGCAAGAATTGGTGTAATGTATGTGATGAATTTTATATTGATTGGAAGGAGCACCCCCCCCCCCCCTCGTGAATGGTTCCAAATAAATTAGTCTTAATTCATGAACCCTTCCACATCAATTTTAACGTGAGGGCATGCGATGCCGTTGATTTATTCCAAAACTGACTAATGGCAAGTCGCTTCAATGTCATTCATACCCCGGAGGAAGTTCGGTGTGGACTTTATGATGGTGTTGTTTGAACTTTACGGCGGTTGTTTGAGCGTAGGTAATCATTTCGTAATGTCCAATCGCAAAGCTAAAATTGGTTGACGGAGGCATAATTTGATTCTGATGAAATCATCTGGGATTATGCCAATTAGCTCTTGGTCGGTCACCCATATTCGTCGGATTGTTCGTATGCGTACGGACGCACAATTATATCTTTAGTTAACATCTATTATCATATACTTCATTCAATCTCTTTTCTCTCGTATATAGTTTTGAAAATAATTTCTAAGATCACTGCCTTGCGATCTACCGTACAGCCGAACTTGCAATCCCGTATTTCTGAATCAGTGATACCCCCTACTCGGTATACTCTGATAGCGTGCTACTAATTAAATGCGCTGTTAAAGGTAATCGGAGCTATCACACGCCTCTATTGTTATTGATATCGATTAAGATGGCTAGAGCCCAGCACTTCCATCTCAAATGGACTTCATGTTATGGTACTCAAACTTCATGTTACAAAAAGTGAGTAAGCTATATGGCCACTCAGCGGACGTTTTTTATTTACCGCCGCTCGGATAAACTAGGTACAGATAGTACTTATAAAATAAATCCGTTTCGTAAATGTTTGCTTTGGGAAGGAAGAAGGAAGACTAGATTTCTATAAGAAGTTATTCAGTTATATCCATTCTCTGAGGACAAGCCACCGCGGAGAAAAAATCCCACGGTTTTAATTTCCACCGAGGACAACAAGGGCTCCGGCAATAAGCCTTTTCAATTCAATTAACTGTAGCACGGAAAATTTCGAGGTAAAAGCCGTCGAAAGTGAGGTCAATAAGGACTTCGCTCATTGCGGGTCCCGTATCACAAACGCCTGAGGGCTGCGTGTACAGGAGGGGTGAGGTACAAATTAGATCCGCCCTTTTGCGACTAAACTGGGGAGTTAAACCCACCGATCCCCCTTCGCCTTGTTACATAAGAATACAATTTAATTTGTAAGGTGTCCTCGAGGATTGCGCCTTTTCCCTTCATTGACACGCCCTCCGGCGGAGGATTAATGACGTCGTGCAAACACGAGTTAGAATACCACGAGGTTCCTTTTCGGGTGTGTACGTTGTGAGTGCGTAGGAGGGGTGAGAGACTCGTTCAGGTTAATTCAGGTGAAATTGACTTCGCAGAGTCGCATCTTGTGTGCTGAATTTCCACTCAAATCTGAAGGTGGAGGATGAGTACTTCAAGCTTGGCAGCATCAAAGAAGGTACCACAGGGCAGCGTTCTGGGTCCTTTACTATTCTCGTTGTAAACAAAGGACGTGCCTCACAGAGAGAGCTCTAAAATAGCAATTTTTGCAGATGATGCAGCAATTTTAGCTGTTTCAAACTCAGTAGAGAACTCAATAACGAAGCTGCAAGCAGCAACAAATGGAGTTAATAAATAGGTTAAAAAGGGGGGACTAGAGCTAAATGATATCAAATCCAATGTACGATGTCGCTTATATGAAAAATCAGCTCATTCGATTCCTCATGGAAAGTTCCTCAAAAAAGTCCAAATTTAGGCAGCCTTGACTTTTGTTGAGGTTTTTAGGGATTTTACAAAACTTTGAGTGTGCGTGTTTCACAGGTGGTAGAGCGATTATTGAATTTCAGGAGGCACACAAATATGATCAACTGATCAATCCACATAGGTATTTTGGTTGAGAACCGATTTAAGTGCTCTATGCATATCTCCTGAAATTCAATAATCGCTCTATCACCTGTGAAACACGCACACTCCAAAGCTTAGTAGAAATTAAAATCATGAATGAAAGCTAAACGAATAATAAACCCCAATAAAAGTATTTGCAGCGTTTTTAAAGATGAGTTTATCAAATCATTTGACCTTACAATAATACCATAAACCAACATGAATGAATAACCGTTGGGATTCCAGATATGCGGCTGGATAGCGTACCTAGTTTTTTAATGTACAAGGTGATAGACGCCAGTAACCTTCTAAGTTTTAGTTCTGTAACATATGTGGCTATTGATCAATGGCAATTCTACGATCATGCCTTCAAAACTCGAGCTCAACTCGGGGGCAACTTCTGAGGGCCTTCGCCGGTTGACTCCAGAACTCCAAGAGACCATTTACACAACTACCTTCCAACTTCGTCGGAAAGGTGAAACTCGAAGCAAACTACACCCATACAATTTACGTAATTGGTGTTCACTGCAAGAGAGTGGCGGACGACAATAAGGAGGCAGAATTTCCTCCATGGTGCAATTACTTAGCAAGCTTTTGCCGGTTATCCCGTGACGTTGCCGTTAGCTCAATATTGTTTTAGGCAGTATGTCAAACAAGTGACGCGGGAATGAGGAACAGCAGGATCATCTTTGCTAGGAGACATAGGTAGACTATTGAACTTGATTCGTTCTCATCACGGCGATGGAAGCTACCTCAAAGAGACCGCAATCCTAATCTCATTACTCTGAAACCAACTGCCACGGTTACGGGTTGAGAATGTAGCAAACGTTCTTTGGTCTGTGAAAGTGTGCTAATTCACTTGATTCAAGTATTAGTTAGATAAATCTTATGAGGCCATCACGAAATTAATCAACCTCTCGCAATTAAATCTGTTTTGGACTTTGACGTGAACGAAATATTGACCTCTGCTTTCTTGTACTACATTCTGTACTACATACTGACTTGTGTAGAAATTGAATTCATTTATTTTTGGAGGAGTTATTTGTATCATGAACATTCTCTCGAACTCTGTATTTCAACAATTAAGGGTATGTTTATGGATCCTCAGCCGTTTAAAACTAGATTTTATCTTTCGTTACTCAATTTGACATCAACTTTTGTCTCGATGAGCACGGTTCCTAAATCTTTGATCGTGTAGCACCGAAATAACATTGCCTCGTGAAATAGTTACGATCCTCTGATCCGTTTTGTATCTTATATTGGCGAAGGAATCACCGGTTGGCTTTGATTTCCTCCCACTATTCTCAATTTCATAAACATAATTGGTTTGAGTACACGGTTTGTGTCTTTTTTTGGAAAAGACTCTCATAGAAATTGTTGTCGGAATTACCTACACTACATAATAAGCTGTGAACCCAACATTAACACGATGATGGTCGCCAGCTGAAGAAGATCGGACCACCTATAAGATGACGAGGCCTTGGGGCTTCAGCGAAATTATTGTGGGGATAATGACTAACAAAGACATCAGGCACGGCAGGTGGACGATTCGTGGATCGTTTTTGGAAATGCCCTTTGGGGGTGAAGAACACACAGACCAAAATCCCTTGTTTACTCAGGAAATCCACGTACCTAACCGCTTGAGAACTAGTTAGAGGGGCCGGTTGGCCACGGCAGGTTGAAATGACTGGCGGGGGACGAACGGGCTGTCAGCGCTTGAAAAAAGTGGAAACACTCAAAATTATATATCTACTTACCGAAAACCAACTCACCTGTCGAATAATGATACACCTTATGTCTCCAGGTAACAGTTATTGACGTACACGACCCCGTGTTGCAAAAAGAGTAAGCTAGATCGGAATCATAACCTTCGGTGGACAATTAGACAAGTTTAAACAGGTGTTAGATGACCCTCAATACCAAAACATACGACATTACTTCATAGAGGACCGCTTCCTAATTAGCTACTGAAGTCAATCACATTATGGTGACTTTTCTAGCAAACAATCACCAACAGGAAGCAGGGGTGGCTAAATGGGAAGAAAATAGAAAGAGGAAAGGATTTGTGTGAATACTTTCATTAAAATGATCATTCCCAAACAATTGATAAAATTCACAAGTGTTGAAGCTCGGTTTAGCGTTTTTCGGTGTAGCATTTTTGAAGGCGGTGTTACGCAATCCTTCCGCTTAGCAGATTGCCCCTGGCGAAGGAGTCGGTTTAACCAGTATTTGTCCTTTGAGAGGCCGAAAGGAACATTGACCTCGGGAAACGGGATGAGAGTGTTTTTCCGATCGTTATTTATTTATTTTTTGTACATTGTTTGCGGTTATCAGTACAGGTATGCAATTTTATATCCCTCCCTGAAATGCAGTCATTTTACGTTTGAAGTAGGTATACAGAGTCCTGGGCGTAATTGGATAAAATCAGCTTCCTTCTGTGTTAAAAATCAATCCTTCATGTGTTTTATTAATTTCCTTCTACATTTTTCTCTTCTTCTTTCTTCTTTCTTTTTTGAATACTACTGTTGAAGTATTTCAATACAGAAAATCAATTATTCAATACCTCTAATTAATGAACTTTCCTTCTAAAGCTGTTCTGTGTTCTATTAACCTGATTTCAAATCCATCATAACCTTACTCATCCAAGGATTTTCAAGTTCTATTTTTCTAGCGATTTTTTCTTTGGTTGGGGTTGTTAAATCTGAATTGCACACTCCAGTTATACCAGTGTTAGCGTTTTTACTATTTCCGTTATAATTGATAACCCTGTCAACGATGTATTTGTGCTCTGTGAGAAACATCATTCCGTGGTCTTCATGATTCTGAGAACTGCTAATTGACTTTATAAATTGTAAAATTCCACCCCCCCCCACCTCCCTACTCCTACCCTCTGTATATACACCAGTTTTTTTCTTTATCTGGACTTGACTTCAACTCATCAGACAACGTAGAGCCAGCCCTAGAAGAGAAATAATAATGGTCAAAAATCCATTATTTAAGTGTTGCAAAAAATCCATTATTTCAGTGATGCAAGTTTAAGAATATAAATTGCAGTTTTAAAGTTTCATCCTCTTCATGGTTAAACGGTTGCAGCGCTATTTATAATATTGACTAGCAAAAAAGATCAGTACTGGGATATTATTTACGAGCTCACCCTACAATTAGGAAAAATATTTATAAGAAAAACAAGGACTGTAGGCAACAATCAAGGTTCTTACAACATTGGTTCTTTTGCTGTCTTTGGTCTTATTGAAATCCGTCTACGTGAAGTAGGTATTGTTGTAGCATCACTGATGAATTTATTCTTTCAAGCTGCAGCCGGCTGAAATGAGAGCGGGTACGGGATCAAAGCGCTGCGTCTGGAGATAAATCATGTTCAGTGAGCCGTCTTGTGTTGCCAGCCTTTGAAGAATCCACCCGAGTTCCAACTAGAAGAAATCAATCAATACTGTCGGCCACTACCTACCGTCAGCGGGGGAAAATGAGGTTGGATGAAGTTTGCGGCCGGTGCCACCAGAAACCTGGTAAGGGAAGTTCCACCCCACGTCTTCAAAGAACCAGAGACCAGGGGATGAAATGGGAATAGCGCCAAAGCAAATTGGATAGGTCCTGTACGAATTAGTACCAGATGACGCTCAGTTTTCATGGGGGGCGGGTAATGAGGCCCAACTGGGCGCTGACCTTCCCCTCGTTAGTGAAAATTAGGGGGAACCCTTATGAAGGTCTTTTCACTCGACTTTGATTGATGGATCCCTACAAATAGTTTCACAATGATGAGTTACGGGATAAATTCGTCTGGTTTGATTGAGTTTCAAACTAATTTAAATCGCAGATGTTCGCTGGACTTGTTTTGATCGGATGGAAATGAAGATGAGGGGCGTTTGATAGACAGACTTTAATGAGTTCAAACAGGTAGGTAGCATCTTCCTACTTCAATATGCGGATTAATTTGGGGCAATCCCTTGAACTATTCAGCATGTCTATGGTAGGCATTTTGTGGTTGGTCACTAGCAATATATTATTAAATAAAACTGTGCTTCTCCAAACTATTAACTTTTATTAGAGATCGGGAGAGACGGGACATGAATTGAGCTCGTCTTAAGGGGGCGCAAAGTAGTTGGATCAGAGGAGTCAAAGAGGAGTGAAGGGAGGTGATCGCGGTAGGTAGAGAGCTACTTTGGGCTCGATGGTGCTAGTGTGAAAGCCCATATTAACAAGTTGTGCTTGTATTTATTGTGTGAGCATGACTTATATAGTAGCCAAGAATGGATCTGGGATAGTCAGTGCATTTTAATAGTTTAGAAATCTAATATGCAGGTAGGCTTTGGGATAGGCTGGGAGGATATTCAGTACTCGCCCTATCTCGATCCTTTTTTAACAAGTTTTGTTCCTAACTAATAATGACATCAGATAATGGGAACACCAAAAGTTAGAATACGAGGTGGACTAGTACCTGTGAGTCATTAAAGTACTACATCCGATAAAAACCTGCCCCCTCCACACGTGGTCCATCCCGGGCACACAAATAGTGTGTTAACGCTAAAGGGCCAGGAGGGCCCGCTGTATCATCCAGAAAAATTGAGGGAAATCCAAAACTGCCTCAAGCTGCCAGAATGGCAACAGAAATAGTCTAACCCACTGTGATACAGCAGGTTGGGAGCTAAAAAGCTTCACGCTGAAAACTATGTTATAGCTGACATATAACCAATATTGAGTTCTTTATGTCATTAACTTGATACATTTGATTTTTTCCATAAAATACTCCATTTATAATGTGTGAATACCTACGTAATCTCCAATCTTCTTTTTCTCGACTACCAAACGTGATTAGATAGGTTCATGACAGAATTCAACAAACTGTTTTGTACTCCAAAAGAAACAAGTATTTTTGGCATTTCACAACATTTTGAATGACATTGCCTTCTGTAACAATCAGTTTGCTTCTGTCTGGTAGGTTTTAATCGGAGCCATGCTACCCTCATTTTGCCCCATTATGATCCAATGACAGTTGTTTTGATAAGCTCCTAAGCGGTATCTTGTTGGTATCATCTCTTTCAGGCCAATATAGTGGAGGATGGTAAGTGTTTTATTATTGTCACGATCTGGGTTCTTAATGCAAGAGCTTTTCAAAAATTTATCTCAACAGTGAACGATTGAAGGTAAATAATTTCTTTTGTGAATTCTAACATTTTCCTTTCATTTCAGAAGAGCGCTGAATGAATATAAATGTATGCTCTTTTTCTTCCGTTTGATGTGGAAGATGCTAATAAAATGTTGCAATGTTATAATAATATGTGTTGCGGCCGATTGACAGTTACAGTGGAACTGTAACCTCTGAGTTCTCATAATCTATTTATACACAAAAGATTAAATAGAAAAAGTCGCTGGTCCGTCGGTCCAGCTACCCTTCAAATCCCCTCCTCAGTTCGATCACACCATTCTCTTGTTTTCCGCAGAATGTGCTGGGCGTTTTCGCCATTTTCCTTAAACGTTTCCTCCTCGTGGCTTCTAATTTTGTCGAAGGATCATCGCATCTTCAAATCGTTTTGGCCTTCTCAAACCGTGGATCTTCCGCGTTCTTCCGTCCCTGTCCTTTCAAGTTGGACACATATCCTGGATTCTCCGAGACCTCACATTTGTGTAGGAAAAGGTAACAAGAAACACTTGCCATTTCGACCTCGTGATCAACTCCTTTTCATCTCCAATAAATTTATTTATTTATTCAAATGTCCATTAAATTTAAAATTTATTGAAATAATTGGTTGTTAATTAAAACACTCCTATTAACGAAACGATATGAACAAAAAGTTACAGTTATTGGAGAACGGCAAGCGATCGATTTATCACTTTATCCATTACCTGAGGGGAAGAATTGAAACTATCAAAAATTCACCTGTGAATCGACAATGAAAAAAATCGTTTGATGCCTGAAAAACCGAAAATAACATCTTCCTGTCAAATGGAGCCATAAAGATTTCACATCATTTCCTACGGAGGAGTTTTTCACCCTTAGTGAAATTTATGGATCGTTTCACTTGAAATTACCTTTCAAAATGTTTGATACACGGCTTTTTAAAACATAGGAAACGTCCAATCTACCGCATTAAAAAATCTACCCCACCAAAAAGGAGAAAGAAACGTCTGAAATATTTTTTTCCCCAGTCTCCGTGGGGGCTGGACTTAACAAGGGTAGTTGATGATTAGGGGTTGAAGATCCTTCCTTATTGCCTTCTCAAAACCCCTATGCCTCCTCCCGCTCAACCTCTCCGTAATAACACCCTGCGACCTCCAGTCCCGGCCCAAGGGACCAAATATACTACAAATATTTATACTCCTGGAGTCATCCTTTTCCCCCCCGTCTCTAATGGGAATTCCAGATAAGCGCGTTATTATTTTTTGTTCTCTTGCAGTTATCAGGATGCCGTTTTCTCCGGCTATCACCCGTGATCACAAAAGGGCGTCGCTATCAGGTAGCATCCCCTTGGGGAGGAAGAATATGCTTTTCTTATCCCCGGCCTAGAATTCAGAAACGGAATTGGATTAGAAAAGGAAATATAAGGAACTTAGCTGTATTTCGTGTAGTACTCAAATGTATATGCATAATCGTAAAATACACTGAACTTAAATATTGTCCGTATTTCAATATTAGGGGAGGGTTGGTGAATGCCGTTCACTTTGGAGTACTTTGGAGTCATTGGAGTACCATGTCTGGCCACATTGGTCCTGAAATGATGTTCCCAACGCAGATTGCTTCCAAAATGATCTAATTTCAATAATAAACCTTATTTTTTTCGTGGTACATCTGATATAAGAGATATTGGTTGCAAAATAGAAAAACCGCTTTGACTGGCATTTCCCCACCCATGGGGGAATACCGGTCAGGCGTGTGGGTAATGCCAGTCACGTAAATTCCCTGTTAATTTGGTTCTTTTTCTAAACGAAATGGAACTGGAACTCATCATTCAATGAAAACTGTTTAATTGACAATTATTGGGTAGATATACTTATCAAATTATGGTAACATCGAATGGAATGTAGGTACTAGGTAGGTACTACGCATCAAATTGTAACTTTTTTTTCTCGCTTTAAAACAAATCATTGTTAGATAAACTCATCACTAGGTAATCTATAGGATTGTAGAAATAGAGTGGCAACATAGCCAAAAATAGAGTAGCTTCACCGATGACTATTCATTAGAGATTCAAATAAGGTAGGTGTACTCACTGAAGAACTGACTTATCTATAGAATTCGATTCTATAGAACAACCAACAGAAGTAACTAATGTGAAATGAGAAATATTTCAAGAATTCGAATGAAATCATTTCCTTAAAATAAGATCAATTTCTTTGAAAAATTGCACTTAAGTACATTGGAATTTTTTTTCAGGATTTGGATGGAGCAAAGATCACCCAGGTTGTTTTCCGGGCCAAGAGTTGGCATCCATTACATTGCCAAGTGAGATCGTCACTGTCAAACGAGTCTTTACAAATAAAACATACGTCTAGATCCGAAGCATTAATGGAAATATTCATTTCGTCGTCGATCATCACAAAATTCATGTGTCGTACCAAATGGCATCTATCTATAGTTTTGTTTAAGTCTGACTCATATTTTTCCTTGCTCTTCTTCTTAGTGGCTTTCTTTTTCCCCTCTTCCTCTTTTAATTTGATTTCTTTCGTGGCTTTCTTGTTTATCACTTTTTCCCTATCAGTTTTCCTGTCCCTGTTCCATCCAAAAAATACACACAACTTCCTCTTTGCCACTTTAGTTTCTTTGTTGATCGTTTTCTCCTTTTGTTCATTTTCTAACCGTCTAACCAAATCTAACCACCTGTACAACCCAAAATACACTTCGTAGTAGACATGTTTCTTGAAGCTGCCCCATTTCAGCGCTACTTTGAATTAATCGTCTCATTCCGTAATCCCTTATTTCCGGAATAATGTGCAGGGAGTTCTGACATCAAAATAATTTTAGGAATTCGTTGTCTGTTTAATTCGTTGACATGTACAATAGCTAGATCAAATATAGCTAATCATAAGTTTCTACTGTTCTAATATTTCTGGAAAACCATTAATTTCGGGATATTCATGTTGCGTTCTAAGGTTATGTTGCACATCTCCTTCAACCAGTTAGACAAAAGACCTTGGTAGCTTAGGAGCGCCTATCGCTAAGTGAAATCGAATGCACCCATTTAGGGGGTAGGACCGTTGGGCAGTTGAAGAATCCAATCGGATTATCTCAACGGCTCCCGGAAGTCGATTCTCTGCTCAACCTTTCCTGAAGTCTAATTCATTATTGAAGGGTCAATTCGTACAACTTGCTGCGCGCCCTCTTCGTTCCCTCCAGCTAATAATAATTGAGTTGAATATTTAAACAGAGAGCTACCCTTCAGAAAAGGATAGCATCGCTCCGGAGCCTGGAGAGAGTATGTAATTTATCGTAGGGGTGTTTTCGGTTGATTGTTGTCAATAATGACCAATTGGTGGCGAGGAGGGAGAGCTTAAAACGCTGCACGCTGTTAGACAAAGGTTTATTATTTCAGTATTCCATAATTCTTCTGAGCCGGTCACATGTATACCCGACGCAAAGTATTTCACAATGGTTTATTGTTTTTGATACCACCCCCCGCCTCCCTCAGCTTCAACTTTTATAGACTACCAAGTCGTCGAAACGGGAAAAATATAAGCAATTGAAATTTACAGCCGTTTTCAACATTTTTAGCCTTAAAATGAGATTTTCACCTCAAAAGTTTCCCGCTTAAAATGAGGTTTTATAGGTCAGATGAGCTCGGACTGGTCTGAGAGCCATTTCAATAGATACGTCGTCCAAAATCACTTGGAAATTATTGCTCGTGTCATTAAAAGGTTCGGTGGGTCACTTTTCATGTACAAAATGGCGATTATCTGCTTTGGGTGAACGTATACTGATCTAAAATCCATCCCAATCGATTTTGGGGCTAAATTGACTAGAGAATGGCACCCTACTTGCCTTTGTCAGGAATAACTTCGAAAAAGCACATTTTTGTGCATTTTTGTTTTGTTGAATAGTTTTTGGCCGGTAGTATCTAAGCGTGTGAGGCGGTCGAACTTCCTAGAAGTTAGGACCAACTAGACCAAAAAGAAGTCCAAATGGAAAAAAGAAACAGATTTTTCACTTGAACTCTAAGGTATTTTATAGAAGGTATGGCGGACAAACATTGCGTTTTGTATCTTCGCTCCTTGTAATGTGAAACGACTAAGTTTGAGAAGAGTTACACTAAATTGTTGATATACGATTACAAAATCTCATTATCAAAACTAATAAACCAAAAAAAAAATATTGTTTCACTCGCTTCATTATCACACCAAAGTATTACTGAAGCCCTACTGCTAATTTGATCCTATTTATCCTCTATTATTTCCATAATTGCGTTCTTGCCTTTAAAAATCGAAAAAATGAAACCGCTGCAATATGAGACCCACAGGATTCGAATAAAATGATGTCTGGAAAGGAATTACCAAAAGGGCTCACAAGGCCGGTTGGAAATACTGCTTAACTCATGATTATCAGGGGGACAGGTTGTCTGAGCGAGCTGGGGCATCAGTCCTCTAGCTGTTTACTTTCAGTGGGAGTACTGATTGCCCCTGTTCGAATCCGGCTGGCACCAATGATTAGGGCCAAAATCCTATCAAGTGTTGTATACCTGTCCTGTCGTTAGTCAGTTCATCTCTGATCTCGATATCATGTGAATGTGAAGGGGCGTGAGGCAATGGGAAGCCACGAGCGAAATCGTCGGACCTAGTTCCGATCCTCTCTGGAGGACGACTACCTCCGGGTATCGGACGAAAATCCAAGGTGAAATTCCTTGTTTACTTTACTTCAATTTACTCATGAGTATTACCCAAAAGTCTGTTCACTATCAATATTACCACTACTGAAAAATTACTTTTTTACAATATACATAGATACGTAAATCACTGTTGGTCAATACACTAAACGGTCGATTTTTTATTAAAACAACTGTTGCTTTTCATACTTGAAGAATCGTAACAACCATAATAACTTCTGAACGAAAAGTCCAAACCGAATATTATGCAGAAGACACATACAATAATCAAAAATTGGATAAAGATTATCATTGCTATTCGATCCCATCCTATAATTTGATAATTCGACAAAAAACTGTTTGGTTCAACAACAATTTTGATTTGTCAGATCCCGAACTGTTCTGCATTTAGATTTCTTGGGTTGCGCTATTCTATTTAAGGTACCGATCCTCAATTTGTTTTGAAAACGACAATAAATGAATGTATCCTATGCTACTCTGTAAAAAATTAACATTCTAATGGCAAAACAATTTAAAAAATAGATAAAGTAGTTTTTCAGTTAAATTGTAAAAAACAAACAGATAAAAAATATGAAATCTTAAAAATTCTAAAAATCTTTAATCTCTCTTTGTGATAGTAGTTTACATACAATGATATATAGTATATGGATCCTATGTAACTATATTTTGTAAGTATTAAAGTATTAAGTATTAAGTCAGTAGTAAGTATTAAGTAAAGTAAAATCCCATCCTACTCTTTAATAGCTCTTTCTTAAGCCACCGTTGTGAACTAAATGCGATTGTGTTGATATGATTAATGACTGTTTATTCGATGTTCGTTGTTTACTAGAAGATTTTAATAGTTCTCCTTTGATGTTAGTGTTCCTATTGTCTGCTGAATGTTTTGGACCTGGAAAAAGCCAACTTACAGCGATACGTGTGGTCCCATTCTACTCTTCGGTTCAAAAACTATCAACAAACAAATAAAACCGCAATATTGAAATCAAGATTATTTCCTATTTCTTTAATCAAAGGTGGTGCGAAGATTTAGGTTCATTACCTGACAATAATTGTGTGAGGTTTTAAATTGTATAAAAGACGTAAAGTTGCGCTGGACGTCAGATTTTTCATAAGTCGTGTTGCCTTGAAACGTAAACCAACGAACTTTAACGGGTTTTCAAGTTCCTTTTTCAGGATTGATTACAAAATCTCTATGACTGAAAATAATGCATCTCGATTGATATCTTATAATATAAATGTAACAGAGATGAAGTGGTATGCGTTCAGGTGGGAGATAATCGAAAATCTTGGAGTTTTGGAAATGAAGATGTTAGTGGAAACCCTGATTGTTGCGATTCGTTTACATTAATTCAGAACTCACATTTGATGGAAGCTTTCCAAATGTGAACCGCTCTCTGAGTTTATGATTTGAAATTTAACGAATATTCAAGAATTTGGTTAAAACAACGTATGCCAGAATCCCCTCATTTCTGTGTATATCTCTATCACCTACTAATTGTGGTCCATTGGAGTTGATGACTTTAAACGTTTTACCACAATTTTGAAGCTATACTTTTCAGGCCAGCTTTTAACCTTTTAGTTCCCTTTGAAAAATCACTGTTGAAGACTGAGACGAGAGGAAATTCAATGCTTTTTCCAACGGTATCCTTAGATTTGCAAATACTTCGAAAACGCCGAAGTTACGGCCGTTAAGGCCGAAAACACCTCAACATCAATTTTAACAGAAAACGCACGTTTTTCTGCAGTTAAACACCATTTTCTTAACAAAAAATATTTTTAAAAACCAAAAGGGCTACACCGTTAGAAAGCTGACATTTTGGCGCACGTTTTACCAGGTCTGCACAGTTGTGCGTCGAGTAATGGGGTTGCTGGGCGAGAGGAAAAACATGCGATTTCAAGATTCTGACAAAACTGCCATTTCGCGCGGCAATCGCAAATCTTCAATGCGATAAAAAAAATTTATCTGCCGTCAAATAGATAGAGAATTTAACATTCTTTCTAGCGGTGTCTTCAAATTTGATGTATCTCTAAAATTGTAGGAATTATAACAGTTTTAGTGACATAATATCGAAAACACGAAAAAAATTTTAAATCGTGAATAACTCGAAAACGAAGCCTCTAAAAAAAATTGCGGAAATCACTTTTGGTCGGAAATGAGTTGTAAAACACGTAGGAGTCGGATTGTGCATAACTCCTGGGACACCCTGTATATTGGACCATATTGCTAAGGTTGAATGTACCCTGCTGGTTTTCCGATTGAGAAAATGAAAATAAAAATGGATCGTTAAAACCACAAGACTAATTTACTAATTTCTTCTCTAGAAATATCCAGTTTTTCGTGGTCCTATTTTTATTTTCTGAATTGATTAGCGGTTTTTCCTGTTTTCTGTTTTATAGCATTCTGTTGCATACATTAATATTCGGTTGAATATATTTTTCAGGCTTTTAATTGGATGTGTATTTCAATCGTAATCAGTTTTACAGGGAAGATTGTTCGCTTAGAAGGGGGAGTTTTCGTTATGTTTGAAGCAGTCGATAACCATTTCCTAAACTCATGGAACAATGAAATGATCTGCATTGGAATTGAAGGATTGAAAACAATTTGCGTTGAACACAGATTTTAAATCTGTGAACTTTAAGTTCATTTAAGTCACATTAATCATTCGTTCATTTAAGTAACTTTAAGTTCATTAAGCACTGCATATTAAAAGTTTAGGGCGTAATGGTTGAAACTGTTTGACGGTTCTTAAGTAAATCTATTAATGTTCAGTGTATCGACAGCTCAAATAATTTATGCTAACAGGTGGGCGTATGCGGCTCTCCGTTTCTTTGAAGTGAAGGGAAGAATTTTATGAAAAAGGCAGCCGTTTAGGTGGACTCAGGTAGGACAATCCAAAAGAGAGGAAATAACTCAAGAAAACCCCTCTGTTATGTTTCCTACCGCATCCCCTTCGGTAAAATGTATTCTGCTGTTTCGATTCCCCGTCATTTACATAGAAATAGTGTTCCGTTCGGGATTGGTCGGTTTTTAATAAGGCAGGTGGAAGTAAGAGATGTAAATTTTCAGTTAATTTTGGAAGTTTGGGAAGAATCTCTTCTGACTTAACCGCCTCTCATTCTCATGCCTATCGCAAGAGGGTGATTTTAGGTTCCTTTTCGTTTGGTCTGCGTAATAGCTTTTGAATTCAAATTGCCATTGGGAATTCGAATGTTGATATTCTTTTTATACTGCCTTTTGTATGGAGGGCTTAATAATTCCTAGATGGGAGGCCTCTCACAACTTTCCATGCTCCTAAAAGATTTAGTTAATTCATGCCTAATAAACCACTTGATTTGCATTTTGCAGGTTTACAAAGAAATATTGAGTATTGTTCGTACTTGTTCAAGAAGTGATTCAACTAATTAGAAAATTGGAATGAGAGAGTAATTGAAATTACAGAGTAAATACGAAGGATACGTAAATTCCACAAGAACCTTTCTAAAAACCAGAAATAGAATTCCAAAAGCCAAAACAAAACAAAAACTCAAAAAAAGTTTATGACGTATTTTCTTGATTACAATAGATTTTGGATAATGATGATATGTAAATGTATTAACCTCACGCAATCCACTTATGGGAAAAATAACTGCTAAAGTCGCCTTTCTTCATAAATTCTGATTGACAAAATGTAAGTAATTAGGTCTAATAATATTAAATATCTTTAAAACTGACCTCAAATATAAATAAAATGCTGGCTGCATAAAACTAATGAAAAATAAATTAGTTCATTCAACACTGGGGATAACAATAAGGCTTACTCCAAGCTTCCCCTAGAGCCAAAGAAATTGTAGAAGGAGAATGCGAGAAGAATGCAGGAATTCAAATGATTTGCTGCTGTAGAACGATTGCCAGTTTAGTTAGAGCACTTGAGGACGCGGGTGGTGATAAAACGGAGCACTCCTGCGGAGATACCCACCTCAATTGACTCCATGGCATTTTGTGTCGGTCCTCACACGACTTCATGAGTTTGATGTTACTGCCAGAATGTGTCAGAGAAACTAATATGTTACAACAGTCATTTAAGTCGAGCAAGCCCACATCCAGTCTCCAAAATATGTACCTACTTATCTTAGAGTAAGATATCTGCAGGATGTGTTCCGCTCAACGTTACATAGAACTGATTCCATTCATCAATCAACTAAAACAAATGATTGAAATGATGTAATTTTCGAATTTAAAAACCCGATATAATATTCCCTCACCTAACTTTCTCACCATTAAGCCTGTTTTGAGAACCCTTAAAAGTGATCTCCAGAATAGTTTTCGTGATTGCTCTTTTGAATAACTTCATAATTTAACCTCCTACCTCTTTCATTTCCCTCGTGTTTGGCTTCCCGCTTCTATTGTAAAGACAACTCATGGACTCACAGGTACAACCTCGCGTCGTTCTTTGAGAAGCCATGCTCATGACGACTATCAATTGGTTCTTATTAAAAATCATTCCCTGGCATTCTCTCACCAGGATTAATCCAGGTAATACTAATTAGTATGCAGGTAGATTAATGGTTCTTTCTTCTTGTACGTCCGTTTTAGTGAAGCTACAGTTTCAGTATCAATTGATGTATTGAATCATAAAGAATCGCATGTTGATGTACTACAGTGGTGGAGGGGGGAAGGGGTTATTTAACTAAATCGCTTATTAATTTACATAATCCCGAAATGCTAACTCTGTAATTCGACAATTTCGCAAATTGAGTTCATTTTGGATTTATTCATATCCCTTGGCAGTCCGATATACCCAATCAAGTAACCGAAATGTTATACTTGATAATAATTAAACGTCATCTTCAAAAGTGTCCATAAGTAATTTTGTTTTATTTAAATAGTTAGTTCAGGAATCGACATAATTTCTAGTATTATTTTTTTCTGGGCATTTTAATGAAAACGCTTTTCGAAACGGATATTTTTGAGGTTTTAGACAACATCAGCATTTGCTTAATTTTGGATTCTGGTCTCAAAGAAACCCAGTCATGTTCCAGTCATATTGTATGTCTGACTTTTCCTGAAATATTGTATTAAATTTACGTTGTGTTCTGGGGACGACATTGTTTCAGCTTAGAAATGTCTATAATAATTTTTAATACTTGATCGTATTCATAGGTGTGTGACTACGGAATTTGGTTCAGACTGATTAGAGGAACGACCCTTACTTTTTTCAGAGTTTAGTAGTGTATCCTTCCGAAAAGTTGAATATCAGATTCAGAAACGCATGTACATTTATCCAATACATGTATTATTCATTTGTTTGCAATACATTATACGATCCCAGCTAAAAACAAAATTATTCAACTGACCCACTTCCCTGCAACGTAGCAAGAAATCATTTATAGACCGATCGCAACTTCTCCTTGACCCTTTCGATCAAGTAGGGGAAATAAAACACGTAGGGTATGGAGTGTTCAGTGTGGGGTGAGTCTTCGCAGACACCACTTGTCCTTTTTGCAATTATAACCCGAACACTCGTTTTCCTATATTTGCTCATTCGATTCAATCCGTTAGTGTCATCACCCTCGTTCCTTTAGCCATTCTGTCACTTGCACCCTTTTGAGCCGAATTGGAAAATACTTCCCAGAGGGGAGAACCGCTGCTAGCAGTTTCACAATTAAATGTAAACCGTTTTGCGTTTGAGACACTCTTCAATTTGCTGCTTGACTGAATGAAACTCAATGATGGTCAAATTCGATTTGATTCGCCACACTACTCCCCTCCCAATTCAACTCTGTTCCTTATCAAATTATTTAATTCTTTATCTATTTAAAAAAGTTGATTTCTAAAAGAAGACCGATTCTTCACCTATAATAAGACTGATATTTGTGATTTTCAGTAAAAAACGCTGCAAATTCTTTCACTGGGGTTTATTATTTAATTGGCTTGCGTTCATGATTTGAATTTCTACTAAGCTTTGGAGTGTGCGCGTTTCACAGGATAGAGCGATTATTGAATTTCAGGAGATATGCTTGGAGCACGTAAATCTTTCTCAACCAAAATACCTATTTGGATTGATCAGTTGATCATATCTGTGTGCCTCCTGAAATTCAATAATCGCTCTATCCTGTGAAACACGCACACTCCAAAGCTTAGTAGAAATTCAAATCATGAAGGCAAACCAATTGAATAATAAACCCCAGTGGAAGAATTTGCAGCGTTTTTTTGTTGAACCTCAATACCCCCCCACAATAAAAACATCTATAATTTATCAAGTCCTTTAGCACTCGTATAGCGTTACAACTTCCCCAAATCCAAATTTAAACGATGTAGCCAAAGGTAGACTGATGTAGAGGAGGCACAAAAATATGATCAACTGATCAATCCAAATAGGTATATTGGTTGAGAACAGATTTACGTGCTCTCTGCATATCTCCTGAAATTCAATAATCGCTCTATCACCTGTAAAACACGCACACTCAAAAGCTTAGTAGAAATTCAAATCATGAACGCAAGCCAATTGAATATTTAACCCCAGTGAAAGAATACTTATTTACTCCAGTAATAATATTAAAAAATATTTACCTATATATTTTCAGCGTTTCATGTATATCAGAATGCTTCAACCCGTGTATCGGCTATAAACTACAAGTATCGGCTATCACTCCAGTATCCACATTCACTACAACTTGACGCTATCGCCCGGACATCACTAGGTTACAAACAAACAATAATAAACCAAAAAACGCAAATGTTGGCACCATAAATCGGGCCATACATCAGGAATGGTTTGACCTACGGATGTGGGGAAGGTCTCATTCGATTCTTCATGGTATGACCTTCAAAAAGAGTACACATTGAGGCCGCTTCGACTTGTTTTGAGGTTTTTGGGGATTTTAAAAAACTTCGACTACCCTTAAAGAGCACTTTAAATTGAGTGAGAGAGCTCTCTCAAGAATTGGGGCGTCGTTAGACCAAGATGGATTTTTCCTGAAAATTTCAGATCTTTTGCTCCAGCCGTTTGGGAGATATCGTGCGTACGGCGGACGGACGGAAAAATTTTTATTTGCAGATTCGGATTCTACACCCTTTGAAACGTGAACCTTGACATTTTCGGGGGGGAGTTAGAATTTTTTTTCCAGAGCGATTACACTGGTTTATTATTGAATAATAAACCAATATGATCAATAACTCCAACAAAATCAGCGCTTTGAATTGCAAATATAGCAAATCATTTGAGTTGAACATACAACTAACATGGCATTTATCTGGTCGACAAGTGGAAGTAGCTCTGGAGCAGAGAGAAAAGCACATTTAATCACTTCCAAATCAAGATGTAGAGCTTGCTGAAGAAACCCATTTCTTTCATTAGATCTTTTCTTGAACTTCTTGCTCGAAGCCAACTAATGAATTAAGGGAAAAGGCAGTATAGAGGCTTCTTCTCTATTCCTTAGCTGAAAGGTTTCTTGGTCTGAGTATCAGGAAGTTACAACTTACTTTCTTTACTTTCTCTCTCAATTCAGTATATAGAAAACCTCAGTAAAGCCGCATGTACAGTTTGGAACTTGTCTTCAACTAGACGAACAACCTACTATTGGAAAAAGTAATTAACTCGATCTCGCAGTCACCGATATTAGCTATCGTTATCCAATCCCGCACCTCGGGTGAAACAAGGTGCACAATTCTTTATTATCAAATATAAATAAAAGCTAATTGAATACCGAAAAATTAGGGCAACATTTCAATAAATGTGTTGTTTGAATTGAAGATAATTGTCGAATATTCAAGAGGAATTACAGGATTCCAACTTGGAGCTCTAACGAAGGGAAAAACGAAACTATTTGCAGTAAAACTCTGATGAAGAGAGGTGATTAAGTTTAAGACTAATTATTATTTAGGGAGACGTTCTCTCCTTACTTGGAGAGTTTTAGCCAAGTCTAACTAACAAGACCTTATTTCACCTACTTATTTCTTCACGCCCGTGTTGAAAGACAGTAGAACTTACACGCTGCGACCTTTTCTGCTAACAAAGACCGGTGAGAAAATGCGTTCGCCGTATCATTAAATATTTACCAACTACCCTGAGAGAGATTTAACATTTTATTAGGGTTTATTCGGACTGTAGCATTCAGGTAACTCAAGGCAGATTGTAAAAACACGTTATACTTGAAACTTTTCAGCACAATCATGTACGATCGCATTACTTGACAATTACAACCAATTCTCTACGTGAATGGTATAACATCTGGTTTGAAGTGCACTGCGGTAGAAATTTCATTTGCTTCCTTTTTTGTCCTATGAAACTGTAAAAATTATCCAGTAATACTTCCTTCAATTTTCGTTCCCTCGATGTATTTCTTCACAATTTTGAGGAAATAAAAGAAATTACCAAATTAACAATTGTAGAATCAATTAGGCTTGATATTTCGAGATACATTTTAGTTTACTGAAGAGATCTCACGATTTCCGATTCATAAAAATAATTTTTGACAGCCTATTCGGCAAGATGCTGCGTGTTGTAAATTTAGAAGATGGTCTGTTCATGACGATTCTCCATCCCATTTGAATTTTGACGTGAATGGATCGTTAGTAGTCTATTGAGCATCCACGAGTGTGATGTCCCAGTTGCAATGGTTCCTACTATATTTTTCAGTTTTAACTTAATATACTGCGAACGTGCAGGCTGTAGAGACTCCCCCATTCAATTTTATCAGTCGATTAATCATCAGTTCTAGATTCGGTTCCTGTTGTTTGCAATTAGGAGCATGATTAGGTTTTGGAGAAACCTGGAGGAAATCTGAATTGATCAAGTATCATCCCAGAACGTGATGATCTGTTGATTCTGAATTGAATCAACTTTGTATTTGAGATCGAAGAATCAGCCAAAGAAAGCAATAGTTTCTTCTGAAGGCAGTATAGCAGATCACGTTCAGCCGAACATGTGTAAGTCATACTAACACAATTTCTATGTTAATTGGTCGTCCTTGGACCAATGCTTAACACCTACGCCCTTTTAGGGTTTTGATCGCAGCCAGAAAGTTCCTTAGTCTATCCTATTCGAAATCAAATTTATGCTGTCTGAATTTCTTTTCCTCTTCTTAAAACTTAACAAAACTGGGAATATTGTCCATTCAAAAAATGGGAACGAACGAAAATAACATGTAGCATTATTTTTTACACCGTTCATTATTGTAACCATTTTCATGAGATGCTGATGCTGTATTGTTCGTAATAAATTTTAAATGGTAATGCATTCTCTAGCTATTTTGGCGCGTAGCTCAATTCGGAGGTGTCGAAGAAAATAATGGACTTCTATGGCGGAATTAGATACGAGTAATTAGACAACAAATGGTGAGGAGCAACTTTTGGGAAAAGGTACCGCTTTATATTTACTATTTACATTATTTAAGATTCCAATATTTTTTTTATCTTATGCCTCGACGATTTGCGGCAACTTCGGCCATTCGTCTTCTCGCAGCCCAATCTAACGCCGAGTTTCTTATGTAAATACAATTTTCGGCCTCCAAGGAAGCACGGACGTCTTCAAGCTCTGGACAGTTACCCAGATGCTGACCATCCATGAACCCGCCTCCACAGAGCACACGATCCGGGCTCTGAAATACATCTATTCTGTGCAGGTGGCCTTGGAGGTAGTCATGGCCTGTGGTTAGCCTAAAACAGGCTACAGCTACTTGTCGAGGAAGGTTATGTGGAATCCGTCCGTTTTGTATAGTCAGTGATCGCCACTTCCTACCTTCAGCCTCCCACTGCTGCCTTACTTCCAAAGATTTCATAATACAGGTCTTAATAGCTCTTTTGGAAGTGTGGTACGTGATGCTATTCTCAAATTGGGCGGAAAGGGCACCTTCTCTCGCCAGACGATCAACTTCCTCATTCCCATACAGTGTCCGGGAATCCACTGAAGCACCAGTTCCACTCCTCTGCTGAGAATCGCTTTCCTACACGTTTCCAATATATTCTTACCCATCAATCAATATTTTTTAAGAATACGCCCATATTGGGCAGTTTCTTTTCTTCGGCTATCAATTTTTCCTGTGAAACGTGTAGAAAAGCGATTGTGATTGATGAAGTGACAATTAGTATCTGGATATTTCTGTATTACCAGATTGTTAACGTTAGTCATTAAATAGAACCAAACCGTTAAGTTCTATTTTGTATCACAATCAATGGTTTTTTTTAAGATATCGATTTTGCGCATGGTCAGCTTACAGAACTCTTCTTTTACTGTGTATCAGATGAAACATGATCCAACAGTTGGAATAAACTGTTCTCATGAAACAAAGAGTTGAATGGCGTGGAAGGCATGTTGATGTTGCTTTGTGACTATTAACGATAACCTGGTGTTTAACAAGCGATGTCCGTCATCGTTAGGAAACCGCATGAGGCATTCGCCGCCCAACAGCGGTCAGAACGTTGAAACCACACGTTCCGTATCTAATGGGCGAGGGAGGGAATTCAGTTTTCATGGGTGGACGGAACCTCCATTGACTGACCCATCGAAAACTGGTCCCCCTTGTCCATCAAGATAAATTCTTCCGTGGCCGCAGGCGCGTATCAGATATTATCCTCCTCCTATCACGTATTTATCCCTATACATAGGGGTAGGTCAAAACCGAAAACCATCAACAGGGCATTGGGAAGATCCCAATCGGTACATCCACAAACTCCAGCGCCAGCTTCGAATCCCTCCCGCTTCCCTAATTACCCAGCTCGGACAATGGCTAATAAAGATGGCCATCTCTTTCAGTTTGCCTTCTGACTTCGTGATTTATTCTCCACCCCATTCCAGTCGTGCCTCCTTTCCTTCCTATGCTTGTTTTTTTCACTCGGGCCCCCGTGAGCAGATTCGAACGTGATAACTCGATCATACAGCAATTAGCTCGCGTTGTTTATACGTTCGCCGAAAGAAGACGTTAGCACCTATCGCCGCTTCTCTAAATCACCTCGTGATATACTGCCCTCTTCGTTCCCAGGGCCTATCTTCTCTGGTACACACCAATACCGTTCTTTGGCTACACGTTTTTACTGAACTGAAATACCTGTTGGAAAGAAATTCGTTCACTAAGAAATTCGACATTCCTCATATATTTGTGATAGCTAGATTTTGAAACTACAAAACTGAAGGAGGCAATGATGCTAAACATAATTTTCATGCTTTGTCTATTGGGAAAATCTTCTTATTGATTATCCATAGAGATCGATCCAATTACGCTCACAGGAGTTCTCGGAAAAGATATAGTTTTTCTTGTCTTTCAAAAATGCCACTCATTGTGGAAGCAATCAAGAACGTTTTTCTGGGAAGAAATTCCATTTACCGATCCATGGGTGCTTTTAATTTAACTTTACCATCTGGAATTATCCGTGGAATATCACTTTTCTAGACTGTGCACATCTGTGGTGAGGATTTTTCATGCCTCTACTACGTTCATTTACACCTTTAATTATATTTTCTCAGACCCACTGAGGAATCGGCTCAAGGGCTTCCACCTTCGTGGGCTAGGCGCATAAAAATGAGCGTTTTAATGATTGACATATCACAGTTAGCAGTAGATAACCTAAATCACCAGACGACAGGGGATATTATGATTACGGTTAAAACTGTCTTCATGAAAGGTCAAACTGTGCCATTTTAGCGGTTTGCTATAGCAACAGCAGACACTTGTACTAATACTCTCCGTCCAATAATATAACCATTAGATTCGTTTTTCTTTCCGTTAACATTCACTTGGTATTGAAAAATTAAATAAACATTTACAAACAGCTGTTCAGGTTTATTATTCACCTTACAAAACCCTGAGTGTGGGTTACTGCTAATTTGTGGACCGCTGCAGCATTTACTTTACCAATTTTGTCTTGCCAAGGGTATAACAAGGAGGTGATGGAATGGACTAGTGGCGCATGTTAATCCTGTAAACGTGCAGCATCCAGATGATACACCTGACGCGAAAAAGCTTCAGATTCATGATCAGGCTTAGTAGTTTCAAGAAACGAAGAGGCGGGGGGGGATAATCTATATCCGTCTCAGGATGAGCACTTGTGGTAGGATTGATCTTACGAAAAACCAAACCTAATTCAACACTTGAGTGAACCTGTCTATTACGATTAATTATAGTTTGATGATCGAAAAAAAGAAAATGAATAAATAAAAAAGAGAGTTATATAAGGTAGGTACTATTATGTCTTCTCTAATTTCTTGTGATGAGGAAAGTTGTTCGGATCAGAGCGGAAGAATTTTCAGGGGGGTTGAAGGGTCATTGAGGAAGGTTATTACTATAAAAACCCTCCTGACCGCCTAGAAGGATTGCCCGGAGAAACCATTCATCACATTCCTTGGCAGGCTCAGATTACAACTACTTTTGTGAGATCTCTCCTCCACCCCTTGGCACTCCCAAAGGTGTCGGAAAAGGCCGCGCCTAAATAGAAATAGATGCGCCAACGTAGGATAGCTATCCATTACACCATTTTGACCCTCGAGGGCGGGAAGACGTCGTAAAGGGGTGCTCCGCACGGCTGGCTTCTATCCCTCGGATTAGCTGCGGGGAGCGAACTGCCGCTACCGGGGCTGCAAACCAAGGACCCTTGTTTTGTTTTTCCTGTTTTTTTCAACCCTCTTCTCCTTGAGCTTCCAACCTAAGTATAGTGAGCCTCATCGTTTGTCATTGTTAGGTCAGGTAACAATCGCATTAAACCTAATCGATACCGGGAGCTTTGTCTGAGACCACCCTCAATGCGACGATCCATCATGGGCAAGGAGCTAACAAAACGTCAATTTTTCGATACGTATAACCCGATTTTTCATTTTGTCCTTGTCACGAGGTTTGATGAAGTTGACAGTGTTTTCAATCACCCTGCAATAATATTATTCATTTCTGTCTAGTGAAACCAGGTATTTTATTTCACATTGTTTTGACTGCTCTCTATAAAAACAGAGAGCTCCGCTGTGGAATACGAGACTACTTCTAACGAGTGTCGTTTTAACGACATTGTCATCGAGAGAAAATAATAGCCGTGCGATTATAAAAAATACAATATACATACCAACAGTGAGTGGGTACCGATAACATAGACGCAGTCACTATAATGCAAGTTGTGAGCCAATTTAAGAAGTTACATTTTTCAAAAGGTCACCGATAGAAAAGCGAACGAGTATTGATTAGGTAATTAAACCGTTCATGTGGAACTGATCGCCAATAACACAGCTATGTTATCTGTATAGAACCTTATAGAACAATATGTACGGTGCATATGATTCAAAAAATATATTTATGTTTTTAAGATAGATTTCATTGAGGATTTTGGATCTTAGAACAGTTGGTTACTGATGCTGCAATCGAAATCTGACCTCGACACGTTTAGGAACTCTGACGACCCAACCTTCGAACAGGATGTCGTTTCAGTTTCAGTGAATTCTTCATTCCACAACTCAAACAGAACAACTACGACACTGCATCAATGTAGTTTCAGCAAGTTTGGCAACTCCGCACACGTCAAGAACACGCATGCTGGCAGTGCGCACTCTGTTCCCAGACCATCTGACTTCGCATAATGAAGATGTGGAAAGGGCTCAAACCTGACGGCGTGTGATTTCTTTTTATTTTGTTATTAAAAAGGCAGGGTGTACACCAATAAACCCCAAACCTGTCAAGAATTGAAGGCTTCAATTGAGACAGAAATTCGATCCATTCCCATCGATATGCTTGAGCGAGCTATTCAAAAAAAGAAGGGCAGACTCCAAGAATGAATCGATCAAGAAGGATAACATGTAATAGATGTAATCTTTCATAATTAACGAAAATTACTTTCTGTAAAAACTTTCCATTGTAACTTACTTGAGATTTTAAAATTCATTTTAAACCGATATCTTCTACATTGACGATTTGGGAACTACGTAAAATCCACCAGGCTTACCTGCGCCACCCTGTGTCCAGGTAGAGTTACTGTTTGCAAAACTGCCCTTATTTCCTTCCAAGGATCAACCTAACACGCCCTACCCATGACACGCGCCCACCTTCTGTTCTACGTCCGTTTTGCAGCATTTTACAATTTAATTTAAATAATGATTGCTAATTAAAGTGAAGGACCACTTTGATTACCACGAGAGACCAGTGCGTTTCTTCGAGCTGCAGAAGTTGATTTTTTCTATTACTCTCCACAAAACTCAAAAAATTATTACTTCAATAGCTTCTTACTAAAGTCGGTGATAGTCTTTTGTTATGAGACGTCTTTGTATGGGTATCAGTTTTGACAGCAAATTATTTTCCGTGTATTGTTTATGGTATATTTATTAACTGATAGTTTCAATTTTGCTTCCGAGTCTATCAAAGTAGCGGAAGCATTGTTTTCACTTTCGGAATGTGAAACTTTTTTTGTCTCCAAAATCAAAAATTCTACTTGCATTTTGCGTTTTAGACCGTTCTGAACAATTTTGGTTCCGTGTCTGTCTGTGTGTCTTTGTGTCTGTCTGTCTGTCAGCAAATCCTTGTTACGGGCAAAACTACACGAAGTTATAGTCCGATTTTGATGAAATTTTCAGGGATTGTGCGGGTTGGGGTGTAGATGGTCCCCTATAGGTTTCATGACCCCAGGATCAATAGTAGCCTCTGCGCATGCGCAAACGTAATCCTTGCCACAAGCATAACTCCGGGAGTTCTTGACCGATTTCGATGAAATTTTCAGGGATTGTTTGGACTCATTAGGTATATTTTATAGTTTGTTCAATAGTTGTACATGCCTACCTTTATTTTCTCAAGTTATGCCCCTGCATAACAATAAATTTATCCTAGTTCAATATTTACTTCGCCTAATTGAACGAAGTTTTATAGTCAATAATAATTGTCAATGATCTATACAGTCATGTTATGGATACGAGGAAGCTATGTGCCACACCCACTTGGCAGACGTTTTTTCATATCACGTTTGTCTGTCTTTCCTCTTGAATTATTTCGTATTTGCTGATGAAGTGTTTTCTCATATCTCATTTTTCCTGGGTTATCAATACGGCAACATTGCTGTTCAAGTGGCGCAAGTCGTTTCGATGAAATTAATAAACAAATACTGGGAAGTACTTTACTACTATCTTGTGCGATGTTTCAGTCTTTTGTGCTCTGAGTTTCCTATTTGGAATTCACCCCAGACAATCACTCGAACACTAGGGAAACGGAAACCTGGGAATGCTTGGCGTTTGCATTGTATTAGCCCCAGTGCAGGGCCTCGGAGGGTGAATAAGAGGAAACTGTCAGGCTCCGACTGTATTATGCAGGTGGGCGCTTTTAAAAAACAATCACCTTGGATTTAGACGGGAAGTGTTTGAAAACGGCGTTTGTAGAATATGCACCTCTGCCTCTCAGCCCCTAAGGTAATGTGCTCATACAAGCCTTTAAAGGGAATATATAACAATACCTATCATGAGAAATATTGTTCAAATCCCATTGAATAGTTGACCCGTATTAGGTTTTCCATAGAAACAAGGATCATACGAATTTATTCAGCACAACCAATTGCTGATCCAGGTAATTATTATGTACCGCAAAAATTATATAAATTCCTGCAAGAAAGCCCATGGTTTGAAACACAACGACTGCTTGAATGAACCCCTTAATAGAAAATACAGTTTAAATTTTCATCATCGCAGATTGAAGAAGGAAGAAATAATGCTCAAAGAACAATGAGCTGATCATGGTGGAGGTGTTCCTTGTCAAATAACCAAAAGTAATAAAGATAATCTATTTCAAATTGCAGAGTATTAATAACATAGAAATTAGCTCCAGAGTTTATTAAATTGGTGAGGGTGTATGTAGTGTGTATTTATCCACAACATTTTAATAGCTTTGACTAATGGAATATTTTTATCTTTTTATACTTACAACCATTAATGAAATTAGCAATGAGGCAATCACTTTATTAGGAAACACTGATGCCGCTGACTCGAAAGGTTGAATTTAGCCTAATAGCAGCGAAAAAAATCATTTGTTTATTCATATTAAAAAAACATAATCAATGGTTTTGGTGCAATTCTAACTAACAATGTACAAATTTAATCGTTTCCTCCGTTAAAGGAAGCATTTTTCATGAATGTTAGGTAATCATGAAAATGTTAGGTAATCATGAAAGTTCTGTTTCACCGTTGCAACATTGTGTTCATCGTTCCTCTTTTCAAAAAAGTATTTTTGACGATTTTTACTATGTATGCGTGAATAATACGCATCATTGGCAATAAAGGGGGTGAAAAGCACGTTGGCAATGCAGGGTTAAGCTACCCGTCCGCTCACATAAACTCCAGTTCGCACAACAGTGTAAAGATCGAAGAAAGAATATTGACAATATTTCTTTGATTAAAACATTCTTGTTGGCTATCAAAAGAACTGGTGGGAAGTGAATATTGATTTTTAGTGACATTCCTACACATTTTTACCAAAAATAGAAGAATTTACCTCCCTCAGAAATTCAGTCATCGTTCTTGATGAAATTAAAATCTAATTTCAGACCAATAGAGTAACGAAGAATCATTAATCGACTTCACAGGTATATTAAAAATCATCAATAATAAAAAAGTGGAGATTATTCATGGGCTCGCATCTGAGATTTGAGATTGATAAGGGATTGATTTTGTGAACAAACAAAAAAATCGCTAAAATGTAGGGGTTAGTGGATTCTTGATTGGGGTCTTAAAAACCGAAAGCTATGCATATTTCACTTCCCTTCATAAACTTATCAAAAAAGAGTAACTTACCTAAATAAATTTCGAATTCCTCTCACCCCTTTACCCATTTGCCCAGGCGAACGTTAAAACATATACGAACCAATTAGTAAGCAGGTCACTTCATTATAGAGAGTCATTAAGATTTTTGACGGTATTACGGAAAATTGGATACTATGTTTTAATTAATGTTTCCTTTCCAGGCTCTCTCCTGTTCCAATTAATTTCTGAAGGATAAGGCTCCAAAGAGCTAGAGTCTCTCTGCAATCATGATATGCTGCCAATTTTTCTCTTTTCCAACAACTCAGAGGGTCAAAGGAGAACTTTTTTCACGAACTCTCACAATCAGAGCTCGAAGCCTAGAGATTTTTGAGAGCCTGTTTATTTTTTTTAAATAATTGAAGTGCTTGCATAACGCCGCTGAAATTATTTGTATTTAGTTTAAATTCCTTTACAAAGCCGATAAAAATTAGAAAATCAGCTTCAATTTTTTATCAAAAGACCACAAATTCAAAATGAACAAAAATAAAATAGACTTCATAGCTTGATTTGTACTATCCGATTTATTCCTAATACATCGTGAAGCATTCAACTGAGCCTTCACCTACTTATAAATGATTAATGTAATATAATAACTTTCACCTCTTAATTTTGTTAAACGCTGCCTTTTATAGTATTCAGGAAAATTAAGATATTCAGATGGTGCGCAAAAGATGCACATGTGCGACCCCGAATCCTTTCATCAAGAGTGACTTTTATGGCTTTATTCCAATTTTCGACTAATTTCCAAGGATCAAATAGTTCAAGCTGAATGTGCCTCTAATTGCTCAGGCGCAAAATTTTACAATCTACCAGATGAATTTTCAAATCTAAAAATTGTTATTTAACCTAAGTAATTGAATTCAGGATTTATTAATATACTAGACGTGTGACAGTTTGTTCAAACCGTTACATTTTTCTTACTTTGAGAATTTGTATTCTTATGAACGGCACTCATTTTTGACGGAAAGTTCAATCCGAATGATTTAATTTGGGAAATTCATATACATAATGAGACTTAATTAGCAAACCATTAAAATGGATGAGGGTTAATATTATGTTACCAATACCATCAGTATTCGATTCCACTCGTATTTGAAGTTGATAATGTAAACAAGACCGTTATTCTGGTTGAACTGTGATAGTTACAAACATACCATCCTGGAGTTTTTTCAACAATTATGAATACTGTTAATATGAAGTGTTCGGTATAAGAACGACCAAACTTCAGGGATCGATTCAGCAACTAATTTCTGCGTTATTCTTCTAGCTGAATCGATTACACGCATTTATAAAACTCACCGAATGAGCCCCCTTCCTTCTTCGATTTTAATCATTCGGAGGGTTTTAGAAATGCGTTCATTCCATTTAGCTAGAAGAATTACGTTGTTATATCCCCCTCCCCGCTTCAATTTCATCCAACACAAATATTTCCTCTTTACAATGTTAGTTTTGATTAGAACCGGAATACGTATGCGTAAATTTTTTATATAGGTACATCTGACATTACGTTTTAGGTACACCGGAAAAGTAGGTCACAGAAGATTGAATAGGGTAACATTTTTCATTTTCATTCTACTTCAACAATTTTATTTAGGTACCCTCATCTGTACCAAATGAGATTGCACAGACGGTTCTGTTTTTTTATGCTCATGTCGGCAATGCAGGTAGGGTATCGCTCACCCCTGATATGAACTCGGTGTAGGCAATCTCAATCAAATATTAAACCTAGTGACAACCCCTCTTGAATCCATACAGAGTAAGGAATGCCTTCCTGCGTTATCCAGGCAGGAAAATATGGTCATGATATCAAATATTAAAAAAGAGGGTTGAAGAAAAGTCGGCAATCTTAGGTCCACGTGGGGCTACGTGTGTCAAATATCAAATTGCTTTTTTCGCTCAAACGGAGGAAAAGCTTCAAGAGCAGGAGTGAATTCTTAAAGAGGGCCGGAGGAGTTTAAAAGGGCCCTGAAGTGACCTCTTCCAAAAAGATCACCGGAAAAGGGAAGTTGCTTTGGAGGAAGTGGTCGTGTTCTCGAATGCCCATCTGGGCTCAGAGATTTATAGTGGCCCTGCAAAGTGACCCGTATGAAAGAAAGCGTACCGACCCCACCACGGGTCTTTCTGAGATGTGTTAAAGGAAATGTCAATGGATGTATTATGGAAGACGGAAGGAAATTCCACCCCTCGGCGCTATTTTATGATTTCCCATTTATCAACAACAGATCTTATGGGGTTTGGAACGTGTTTGTCCAGTTATGGCTTCTTATTTATTTAAGCTAATCACTTCGAGACACCAAAGTGCCAAAGTCGTTGGCAAATCACCTCAGGGGATTGAAGACGCCCTTTGTGAAACGAAATCGATCTTCATGACCGTCTACTATAAATTTTCATCTGGATGTTTTGCTTCCCCACCAGCAAAGGTAGGGAAGCATTGTGTGTCCATTGACTTACATATACAGTAGAGATTCATTCTAATTTCCGCTATTCTTAAACTTTTCTTCGAGCATTCAAGTTCAAGTTCAAATCGTTCATTTGCAAAAAATATAAATATTATTGCAATGAGTTGCTGGTGCATCAATATAGATGAAAAACGAAACTCCTTAGTCAAAAATATATTTAAAAAAAAAAAACATTATTCTTGATAAATACTCATGGAAAATAAATTTCCGTCTGCTACAAAGTTTTAGCAAAACATAAGCGTAGAACTGATAAATAATGAATAATAATAAACTTAGTGATTATTCCCGATTTGCTATTTCATGGAACACATTCACCGAAACTCAGACTCCAGAATCATTCGTTCAGAGAGAACGCTCGAAGTCTTAATGAACTCCTGGCGTATATGTAGATTGCAGTGATCTTTTCAATGTCATTTGAGCAGTCAAGCAAATCGTTGGTCGCAGAAATAACATTATCTTCATCAAATGTGTTAAAGTTCGTGAAATACTTCTGTAGATAGTGAGATCTGTATGGGCTATATGTATATAGGACACAAGAACAAACGGTGGCAGTTCATGCAGGCTCTGAGCAATCCAAGATATGCTGCTTTCGGTCAACATATAGGTCTTCTTCGGTCTTTCAAATATTCTTCGAGCATTCCCTTTATTAGTATCTAGCCAAATATAATCTAATCGAAATATTAAAGTGTTAGCTAATATCAATTCGATATTTCAGCTTTTTAGTTGAAGGGTTACACAGGAAAGATGACGAGGTGTCCTAATTCTGTGTGAGAGAAAATGAAAATAGCTAAATTTCAGGGAATTAAATGAAGACTCCATTTCGAGTTTCAGCATCAGAAAATAAATCCCCGTCCCATGGCTCACTCAAATTATCAGTATAATAATTATATTCAGTATATAATTATTATGGGCATTGTATTTTCATGCAACTTGTCCAATACCATGTTTCATCATCGTGGTTCGATTAGAAGAAAAAATCGTCTTACCGTTCATTCAGCTGATCTCGGGTAGTTTCTCAACTTTATTTCTATCTAACCTGACCCTGAGTACACAGTACTATTAGACGAATGGGAAGATAATTATCTTAATATGCATCTATTTACAAAACAGCGCATTGTTTCCATAACTCGAGTACTTTTACTGACTCCCAGTCACTTTACAATATCAATAGATATTTGTGCCTTATGAAGATTTGTACCTTTCAACTCTCCTTACCGGCAATGATAATAGTAGATAATTATTCCTTCACGAGTAAGCATTATCTGATACCTGCATTGATACGTTACTATAGTAAGGATGCAATATAAACCAAGAATTGTTTATGCTTGTTGAAGAGAGTGAATCTTAATGATATTCGAGGAGTCATCTTGGATAAGGAAAAATATTGGGAACTACGACACCAAGTTCCACAGCCCGTTAGCTTCTGACGGCAGTAGACACATAAAGCTGCAACGAAAGTAGAAGCATCCACCTTAATTGCGTTTTAAATTTTATCGGACTAATAAGGGAACATTACAGTGATGGGCCGGAGTTTTAAGCTAGAAACTGAACGCTGAAAGGTTATTTTGTGGGCACAACTCTCCAAAAGATTGAAAATGAGTACGAGCTTTCTTCAACATGGGCCTTAAGAACTCCCAAAATTGGATAAAATCGGTTCAAAATTGTGCTTTGTTGACGAAATTTCCTTGTCGATCCAATTCAAGCTTTTCCGGCGTCCGGAAAGCGACTTTTTTTTCTTAGATTAATTTTTTTTTAATAATAAAAATACTCACAACCCTGCCGAACGACACCCCACATCAATTTTAACACTTTTTGATGTAAAAATAAAATTTCTTATGAGATAAGACTGTGCCAAACCCATGTTTGTGGAGCTTCAAATTTAGAAAAGAGTACATGTAGAATAGGTCTACATACAAGTGGAACAAAATGTACCCAGAGATCTGTTTATCCCAATGCAGTTTGTTACATGTTGTGAGATTCATGGGACAGCGCCCGAGCGATTAATGAGCTGTACCTATTTTTGTTTGACCACGATTATTGCCTGATCATTGACTGAAATCTGGAACATGGAGCAAGTGTTTGTATTGAAATGAGGTGTCGTTTGCGAGGGTTGTGTGTATTTTATGCGCTTTCAACGCAGAAAAAAACAACAATAAAGTGCCACTCTCCAAACGTCAAAAACGTTGAGAGGAGAAGACAAGGGCAATTCGTCAACAAAGGCCAAGTTTAAATATTTAAAATTTTTTATGGTTCCCAAGGCCAATTTTGAAGAAATCTCGCACACATATTCAATATAAAACGTGACGCCATTTCTGTAAGGATCCCATGTAAGCCTCGACATAGTACGCATAATGTATCACCATATAAATACTTGCAATTATAATTATCGTATTAGAAAATTTGGGTGAATAGTGCTTCTTACAGTGGAAGCTCGGTTTTGTCGAAAGGACGAAAAACGACTGAATGATTTCGTAGTGGTTACAGTTGGGTATGTGGAAGGCGCTGTCGTAACCTCGAAGTTCACGTCCTGCACCGAGTAAGGATGCAAAGTTTAAGCTTTTCTCCATGGCTTGCGGTACAAGGGTATGGTGAGAGCTTGACGTAAAAAAGTAGAGCACGTCGAGAGGGTGCTATCAGAAGTTCGTTTTTATTGTGCGTCGGCCGTGCCGGGAGTATGGGGACACATTGACACGTGATGGTTGACCAAGTGCTGGACATTGCCCGGTGAAATGGGGTTCAGTCACGTGAGCTGACGCAAAGGGGGGTCAGCTGTAAAACCGAGGAAGATGCGGTCTCCGTGTTATGATGCTCGCCTTACCTCGGGGGTAATATCGAGCCGAAGCGGGCTTTTCTGAAAGCGGACTTACTATTGGATAGCGTGGAGGACTGACGGCTTCCATTTGTGGTTGTACAGTTAAGTGACAAACTCCTGTATGAGATCGCCACTCTCACTAACAAAGTTGAGTTTAACCGAAAAACGTCTTGAGAGATAAATAAGTATAAAATGATGAAATCGTATTTGCCAAAATGTAGTTTCTTAGGTACAAGTAACGTTATTTCATCGATGAAGAACTGGCTGGGCTCAAATGGTAAAATTTATCATTATAACGGTAGAGGAATGTAGCATTCCTTCAATGGGCCTAGGGGAAATCTCACTAACCCGCATTGAATGAAGAAGTTAAACACCAAGATGGGAATAGCTTGTTAGCTTCAATTGTACCGTATCGGCGTAGCAGGCTACCCAATTAGATTGAAGCCTACCCTTAGAAGAGGCAACTTGCCTGCTCCGTACACTGCTCTTCAAAATAGTTACCCCTACTTGAATGCAAGTGAATCCTGAACTCGCCGCACGAAAAACTGATTCAGCTGATGAAAATAAGTGTATTTGCCGTTTTCCATTGGTTGGTACCCCCAGAACCAAATCGAAATGGTTATTCGTTGGTAGTCAACATTCCAAAGCACATATTTATACAACTCGGTGTGCATAATGTCCGAGTGAACCAGGCAGTCAGTGATAATTAACTATATTGCACTGGTTGACAGTTGACTTGAATAATCTCATCTTCCATGAATGTGTAAAGGCAACAAGCAACTAATTCTGTTAGAATAGGTTACAAATATCAGCTCTCGACCAGACTGAGCCAGTAGGATGCAAAGCTGCGGATTCAAGCTGCAACGAATGTCAGTTAGTTAGTTCCACCGATCGTAACTTCTGTATTGTAGATAGGGGCGTAAAACTGGGTCGCAAACCATTCGATTTCGATCTTGTCAAGGGAAATGGGCTCTAGAGAATGGGATATGGTCCCCGGATCGCCCGCCTCCTCTTGCAGTGACCTGGGTCTTGGCAGTAAACGTAAGACACCACACATCATTTCCCAGAAGCTCACATCCTCAGAAGGGGCAACTCTTAATACTTTCCCCCATTTACGACATGTGGATTTGTATCATAAAGAAACCTAAATAATAACGGATTTCTCCTCAAATCCTGTTGGTTCATGCCGAGTTCAAGTCTTCTCATTGGTTCTTCCGCTACATCCACCACGCTTTCCGAAATGCCATGAGCATGAATGGTTTCCTTTATACAAGAAGAAATCTCTTTTTATTTCGATTTTGTTGCTTCGGAAATGTACCTACATATACGGAATGTAATCACGGTACAGAACGGAGCCGTTATTATCATTATCCTCTATGATACAATTCGTTCTGAATGCGGAAATACTTCAGTTTTTTCGTATCTCCATTAAAAAAACTGGGAGGGTTGGAGTGAATGCCGGAGGAACAGCGCTCTGAGGCGCGCCAGTATAATTGTTTTCTGCAAGGAAGGATCTACCCTTCGCCATCTAATGGAGTTATTACGCACGGGTAGGCCGACCAAGGACTCTTTTCAGGCGTTCCCCGTTTCCCTCCAATCTCGCTCTATGTGATTGCCAGGCCTAAAAAGATACGAAGCCGCAAAGAGTTAAGTTGGGCTGGGAGTGACACATTCTCTTATCTCAAAGGCGTATGTGATCATTCGCGTATCACAACGTCAGCCTGCAGTTGTCGGTCCCCATCAGCTTTTCAGCAAAATCACTGGACTTTTCCTGTTAAAAGTAAATATGTAATATGCTGACAAGACAAAACATTAAGGAAGCGAACATTTATTAGAATCTTGTAACAGTTAAACAACATACTTATATTGGATATCAGTCATTAATGATATCATGAAAACACTTTGCACTTTTATATATTGAATATTGGGGAGAATTCACGTATGTTCCACTTAAATTTACTTGATGACCAATTCCATTCGATAATTGATCTCTTCTGATTAGACAAAGCGCCGCTCAGGAACTCAGTACTGATAGCTATTCCATCATTGAAAGAGATCCTACATGAATACGTTGATTTGTATGTTATAATCCATGACTCGTTTCATGTTCTCTATGAGTAAATGTATATGGCCAAACACTGTAAATGATTGCATGAAGGTTTATTATTTATGTATTAGATACCCCTCTTAGGTGGATCACCGGACCACCCGAACTGGACTGCACAAAGAGACAATACTTCCTTGGTGCGCTTGGAATCACGAAGAAACCCAAATGAAGATGAACAAGCTAAAATTGAACAATTCGGAACCTGTCACGTCCATATCTCGTAACTGTACTACTGAACTAACTGAACTAATTTCAACTTGAATAAAACAAAAAACTCCCCTCTCACGTTTATTTGAGATGATCGAATAGGGTGATCCATCGTCTGCAGTAAATTGAACTGGTACACTAAGTAACTTAAATAACTGTATACATTGATAAAAACAGGTGGGTACGTAGGTAACTGACCAGGGATGCTGAAATATTGCTTTTCCCTGTCAAATTAAAGGTTTTCCGGAATAAAATACAGGTTTTCCGAAACAAATTGAAGGTTTTCCATTTCAAAATATAGTTTTCTATTTAAAAAGATAAGTTTTCCAATCCAAGAGAGGTCCAAATCAAACTGGATAGACAGGCATGCTGTCCATGTCTTGTTTTCATCAATTGTTTCAGTCCGCTTCAGCGGATATATCGCTCCGCTTTACGATATTTAATTTATAATTGAAAACCCGTATAAAAGCTATATACAGGGTGTCCCAGGCGTTATGCACAATCCGACTCTTACGTGTTCTACAACTCATATCCAAACAACAATGCCTCCTAGCAATTTTTTACCAGAGGCTTCGTTTCCGAGTTATTCGCGATTTAAGATTTTTTTTTGGTGTATTCGATCTTATGTCATTAAAACTTTCATAACTCCCTCAATTTTGGAGATAGCTCAAACATAATGACACCGTTGGAAAGGGCGTTCAATTTCCTATCTTTTTGATGTCAGAAAACATTTGTTTATTGCATTGAAGATGTGCTGCGCGAAATGGAAGTTTTGTCAAAATCTCGAAATCGCCAGTTTTTCATCTCGCCCAGAAACCCCATTAATGCTTGACGCAGAACTGCGCAGGCCTGGTGAAACGTGCGCCAAAATGTCAGCTTTCCGACGGTGTAGTCGTTTTGTTTCTAAAAATATGTTTAGTTAAGGAAATGGTTTTTAACTGCAGAAAAACGTGTGTTTTCTTTTAAAATTGAGGTTTTTCCAAAAGTCTAGACGAAAAAAGGTAGGAGGCGGGATATACGTAACTTTTCTCGCTGAATCGAACGGTGACAACGCCAGACCTCTCCAGTGACGATTTAAGTTAGTTTTGACGAATGCATAAACGCGTTCGTTTGTGAACAGCGTCTATGGCATTTCTAAGCTGACGTGCCAAAGTGAAGATAATCGAAGAGCCGAGAGACGGCTACTGTTTGTATTCATTTACTATTGATTGCGATGAGTTGCATTCATCTTATTGTTGACACTACGGACCCTTATCAAACCAGGCTTCCGTATCATTACCAACTCTTCCCTTTCGTCTCTTTCCTCGCTGTATTTCCTTCAGCTTGGTTTCCCTTTTGCATATTCCCGTTCATCATGGTGCGCTATAGCTATTGGACGTATCTGGTAGTAATAACCAAAACCTTAGTGACAAAAAAGGATTAGTAGATTAAAAAAAGAAAGTTTACTTGATAAAAAAAAAAGGATCAGTTACATAAATAGTATTATGTACCAATATTTTTTCCTCATACTGTCCGACGTGTTAGCAAGGGTGTGAGTTGTACACAGGAGGAGTGTAACTCCCTTGCTGCTTCAGAAGCATTACCATTGGCAAAACCGTGCACAAAAATCATGTCAAAATATTCACTTGTGGTATAGCCACTCAGCTGAAAGCAACTCATCGCAATCAATCGTAAATGAACACAAACAGTAGCCGTCTCTCTGGTCTTCGATTGTCCTGACTTTGGAATGCCGTAGATACTGTTCCCAAACTACCGTTTTCATTCATTAAATTCATTTTCTTTGAATGATTCAATGAGTTTTAATTTTTACTTGCAGCTCTCATCTCTCCCTTTTTGTCATTCATAATAGAATTGTTAATAATTAACGCAGTTGATACCAACGAAGTTTTTAATCATGACATTTTGTATGTATGAAAAGGATGAGAGAGCATTTTAACAACTTCACTTACCTAAGCTACAAGTAATAAACAACAACTGAAGAGATGTGTGGTGGCACCACGACGTCAATGCCTAAATTCTACTTATACTTATGACATAGTAAGTTATAGACTGAAGAAGTCCTCGCTGCAGGACGAAACGTATCTAATCAAATACGAAGAAATAAATACGCTCCAAACAAAAATTCAATGTTTATTCTTTGTTTTAATCTTGACAATCTTGTTCAACCTGTAGCTCTTCTGATGAACTCGATTTAAACCCAAATATCTTACCATTGTCCAACAAGTGGATAACGAGTTTGAGTAAACACACATTTTACAAAAACTGAAATTGGCCAGAAACAACCTTCAACATCAACATTGCAACACCCAATGCTCCGACCTTATCAGACTGAGCTTGATAATACACGGCGCACAAAGCAACCCCTCCTTCAAGACCGCTAGGTCGTGCGGGTCATTGCATATCCTCGCCCCTGACCAAGACAATGCCTCCTCCGTTGCTTTCCTAACATTTGGTCTTCTTTAGTTATACTGGGTGTCCCAGGACTTATGCACAATCCGACTCCTTCGTATCCTACAACTGATTTCTGAACAAAAAAGCCTATTAGCAATTTTTTGCTAGCGACCTCGTTTCCATTATTCGCGGTTTAAGATTTTTATTCGTATTTTCGATCTTTTGTCATTAAAACTGTCATAACTCCCTCAATTTCGGAGATAGCTTAAATTTGATGACACCGTTGGAAAGAGCGTTGAATTTTCTATGTATTTCATGTCAGAAAACATCTTTTTTATTGCATTGAACCTTTTTTCGTCGAGACATTTGGAAAAACGTCAATTTTAACAGAAAACACACGTTTTTTGCAGTTAAACACCATTTCCTTAACTAAACATATTTTTAAAAACAAAACGACTACACACACACGTTTTACTAGGCTTGCACTAGGTGAGATGAAAAACAGGCGATTTCCAGATGTTGACAAAACTGCCATTTCGCGCAGGAATCGCACATCATCAAATTAATTAAAAACATGTTTTCTGACATCAAATAGATAGAAAATTTAACGCTCTTTTCAACTTTGCCATCTTATTTGAGCTATCTCCAAAATTTAGAGAGTTCTGACAGTTTTAGTGACACAAGATCGAAAACACGAAAAAATCTTAAATCGCGAATACCTCGCAAAAAATTGCTAATGGGCATTTTTGTTCGTAAATGAGTTGTAGAGCACGTGGGAGTCAGATTGTGCATAATTCTGGGACACCCTGTATATGGAGCTCTCACATCTAGGATACATTTCAAGATATAGACCTCCAAGATGCCGACTTTAGTTAATGTACGTAGACTATGACCTGTGGACAGTTCTACATATCTTGAAACAAAAACCATCAAATGTTGAGGGGAAGTTGAATTTTTTCCTTGGTCAATTTGAAAGGTTCATTATTGGAAGGATAAACAGGAATCGGAGTTTTTATTACACAAGTCAAAATTAGTGCTCATTGATTGCGTTATTCATCCCAGATTGCTGAAATGTCATATTTGAATACTACGCAAAGAATCTTGGTGGTACCAGTTAACACATCCTCCATCTCTAATAGAACTACCTTATATATGTATTAAGGATGTGTATCGTGGGTATTTCCGGAAACTCGTACGAAAGAGTAATGAAAAATAAATAACGTTCATATGAACTAACTAAAGTTTGTCTTCCCGGAAATCCAGCTTTTGGCAAATTACCGCTAACATGAGCCTAATCCTCTCCATGTTCGTACTTTATTAAAAGGGCTCTGCAACCTTGTCGCTCCTCGAAGTTTCCCTCATGCGCTTTCCCTTTTATTACTTTATGCTAATTCTTCAACTCCTCGTGGATTCCGGCGCCTTCAACCGGTGCAATAACCCTCGAATACGCCTTATCCAGACTCGCTGCCTAATATGGCGGACGGAATTGGACGCCGTTGTGTATTGAGCTTAGACTCGATTATAGTATATTGCTTCCGGTCCTACCTAAAGGATATACGCAGAATCAAGAAACTCGAATGAATTAAAGAACCCTTAGGTAGAATTCGCAACATTTTCTTAACATGTGAAGTTCGAACATTCTAGCCTAATGGAAAAGTGTGGTGCCATAAGGTTACAATTTTGAAGAATTTGATAGGTATTTCCGCATTTTCAAATTGAAAAAACTTTAGGCTCACAAAATTGTTTGTGATGCAAGTGGGGGTACTTGAAAGGAATAGCAGTTATAGTTACACATAACATTATGAATAATGATAACGGAAACTTATAGTTTTGTCGAAGTTTCGAAGTGAAAAATGGGCGCTAAAATTGCGATTTTGAGATTAAAGTTGTGTGGGGTATCGTTTTCGATCGTTGTAAATTTGGATGCTGGATTGATTGGAATGTGTTTCAACATTCCAATTTCAAGAGCGAAGTATGGTTAAAGTGTCAAATCCACTTTTCTCAGCCTGGGGTCATTCCCACGGCAGGGGAGTTACGACAACAAAAACGTAACTTTCCTCTTAATTTTCCCTTCACTCAACAACGATGATTCTCACTTCTGAGACTTCAAAAAACAAAGTAATCGTTATTCGTTATTCGTATCTGTAATCGCAAAAAAGTATTCGTTAATCACAATTATTAGATTGGTGCGTATGAAATGTCGGATTCTTAAGTGATTGTATAAAACTGCATATCTTTCTTCAAAAGCTGTTTATTCAATCAAAGTATGCTCCATTCGCTTCAGTACACTTCTCCCAACGAGATTTTAAAGCGTAGATGCCTGTCTTAAAAAAATTTTGGTCTTTAGAATTAATAAACTCTGATATCGAGTTTTTTAGACTGTCTACATTTTCATAGTGTTTGCCCCTTAAAAACAGCTCTAAATGCTTGAAAAAATGAAAATCGGTAGGCGAGAGATCCGGTGAATATGGTGGATATTGCAAAACTTCATATTCCAGTTCGTTCAGTTTCGCAACTGTTTTGTGCGATGTATGCGGCCGAGCGTTGCCATGAAGCAGTACCCACTTGTCCATCTTCTTAACCTTGCCAATCTCAGAAAGGTGTCTCAATATCGTTGTATGGTCAACTATCATCCTGATAGCAAGTTCCCTCGTGAATACGGCTGGATCCGCTTCCACTAGAGCCTTCAGGTCATCATTCTTCACAGACGTTTTGGGTCTTCCGCGCGGCTCGTTTTGCAGTAAAAAATCGTCAGTCCGAAATTTTTCGAACCAACGCTGCACTTCCCGATCGTTAACCGTATTCTCCCCAAACGCTTGGTTTATGTTGCGTGCAGCTTTTGCAGCACTATTACCAAGTTTGTACTCTATAAGAAAATGACGCGAATCGGCAGAATTCATATCGGCAATAAACTCGAAATAAAAAAGGGAAGACCTTCGAGAAAACTTATTTTGCTGAAATGAGTCTCTGGCAATGGACAATACGAGTATGAATGAGGTTATGCCACATACAAAAGTATAACGAAAACAGGGAGGAAAACTTCCGCATATAAAGAGAATCCGACATTTCATACGCACCAACCTGATACTTCAAAAGTATTCGTTAATCACGAATACAATCGTATTCATTTTGTAATTACTAATCGTGTTGCCAATGAAAAACCATTTCTTTAAAAGTAATCGTCATTAACAAATACTTTTCACGATTACAATTTTACATTTGCAATTGGAAAATTATTCGTTAATCGATTAATGCCCATCTCTGTGCTAAACCAGCTGAATCCAAAATAAAATTTTGAATATTTTATCTGATTATGCAGTTTCAATGTTAAAGAAATTTTTGATGTTGAGCATCAACGAATTCTTTCATATTTAGGTGAGAACATCTCTAACCTACTGTTTTTGAAAAAATAATAGGATTGTTTTTTCAATTTCATTAACTTTGCTTGGTTTGATTGCTGTTGGTATTGGAACTATCCTACTCACTTATGACGCTACAACTAAAATAGGCCCTACAATCATCTAATGTAGATAAAATATCAACCAACACAGCTTATATGTTTGGTCTGTTTTTCATGAATAAGTTAATGAGTTAAAGAGTTCTTTAATGAGAAAGAAGTAATAGTTTTTGAATACAGAGAGACTAATGGTAGATACCAATCTGACGAAGGTGTTGAAATATGGACTTCACTAGCACGAGAAATAGTGAGAAATATCCATCTTCAAAGTGCAAGGGAAAGCTATGTCGATTTTCCTGCCCTTTCATCCGCGACAAGTCTAGCTACTTTGTACTCGAACAAAAAGCTCATAGACAACTTGTAGAAAGAAGGCGCTATGTAAGGACCCCCCATTTAGCCAGCCGACTGCACTCAGTCCGGCTGAAAAGAGTATAGAAAAGACTCGCCCGACCTGGGCAAATGTGATGACAATTTGTGAATGCATGGATTTACTTCAAGGGGACAACACAAAAGCGGTAAAATGACCTTTCTTGCGATCCATCTACGAGCCCCTTTTCACGGGGAACTACCACCCTTCAATGCCCGTTTTTAATCTATAAAATGCCGAGAGGGTAGTTTTCCAACCCCTCTGATGAGCAGGAGTTAATACAGATCCTAAATAGGGAGGGATGGGATAGTACTTGGGTAGGTTAAACCCAAAATCCGTCTCTAAAGGCACGTGATGAATGATTTGGGATTGCCGAGGGAACACTGGACAATATCACCTTCCCACTTTGTGGGCACCTAATTGCTAAAGTCAATTGCTGCCAATGAGTCACCCTCCTCTCACAGGAATCCTTTCTTACTTATCACTTGGACACGCAGGATCCTATCAAACCATTCGAAGTGAGGGAAGAGGCTCTCATTGCCTCGGAGCTTGATCCCCTGGCTAATGCCCTAGTCCGCCTCAAAACCCAATTTCATTAATATGCGTGGTGAAGAATTTTAATACTCACAGCTCAAGCAGGGACCGCCCTATACGATTCGGAGGGTTCTGTGAGACGAATCACGGATATATTGTCTTTGACATGCTTAGACGGCCCTTAATCAAGCACCGGCTGTGCATACTAATGGGAATTAGTGACTTATCCGTGGAAGGGAAATGGATGCTTTGAGTTTGGAATCCTCATTGAGGGCCCATGAAATAGATGATGATTCATTCTTGCAGTTGCGAGTTACCTTACTCTTAAACCCTGTACGTTGTATGTTCTGCCCACAGGGAAATGAACTTTAAATTGACCGTCAGCCTATACAAGTTTAGAAACAACGTCGAGCTCGGTCAATCCATCAGAGATGATGACACAAAATCACGCTGCCTCAAAGGCCGGACGCCTAAAGTGAGGGACCGGCACGTAATTGTCGAAAAATGGTCTCTTTCAACGAAAGGACAACATTTCATAAATGGAAGACCCTACGGGGGTCGGGACCCCGGAGTTGATTCATTGCTAAAAGTCATTGTTCCCCAGGAAAGTCTGGGGCACGTGGGTGGTGGGGGTTAATTCGCGTCCCCTCGGCCACGCACGTGTCCACCTACCCTTCACTACGAACAACAGTTGTATGACCGGGAGTAACGCCTCATTTCTCTTCTAAAGGATTTTCCTTCGTTCTAGCTCTTTTATCCTTTTGAGTCTCCATTATGAAGAGAGTCTCATCCTCGGCCCTCGAGAAAAGTTTGGGTTTCCGTGTAGAGCTTGATGCCAAGGGTTTGGGGGCTTTAAGTATTGGGCGAATTTCCTCACATTTATTCATTCAATTACCATGTACTCTCCCCTAACCATTTCGATTAACCAAGTATATACATAAATGTAATAAAATCTTCAATATTGTATATTAATACAATTGGGGGAGAACAATATGATGCTGATTTTAATAACCCTTTATTCACATTTTTAGAAAGCCAGTGGACCTAACTTCTATTTAAGAGGCTCGACTTTGTTGTCCAATTTTACATCAACAATGGTAGAGGAGTGTGATGGCTCCGTTTACTCCTCTAGTGTATGAGTTGGTTTGGTGTACTATAAGTAAATACCGGATGTTAGAGACGGGGATATCTCCAACCACCGCTTCCAATGAACGGTAATGAAGTTTCGACTGTACAATAGTTCGCTGGATGACGTGAATACCACGTGATGTGGTATACAACCACCAATACAACGTGGCGTGGATAGCAGTGGTGATTTTCGAGGAATAAAAAAGACCAAACCTTTGGAGAAAAATGTATTTCAGAGAGTGTGTGAGTTAATGATTACAGCCAAAGAATGATAATAAAATATCCTAACTCATGAACACAAGTATCAAGGGGAACATTAAACATTTTACAGAGCCCGGGGAATGTTTGCCTGAAAGCTAATCCTTACTGAATTAATCGCAACCATGTTGGTTAAGATGAACCAACTGATAATTCAAATGTGATACACATTTTCGAAGAAATGTTATTCTGGATAGGTGTATCCCCTTAGTAGTCAAGATAATTATCTTATATAAAATTTCCATGTCACAATGTTAGTCACCGTATCCCTCCGAAACGGCTTCACTGATTTTTACCAAATTTTATATGCGTATTCAGTAGGTCTGAGAATCGGCTACCATCTTTTTTTCATACCCCGAAGTGATAAGGGTAGTTCACCCTTAACAATTTGTTATAATGTTTGGACGAAATTTTTCGTTTTTATTTTCTTATAATGTCGCTCTAAAAAATACATACAACACTACATGTTTACTTTTTTATTACCAACCCCCTTTTTTTTATAGCCATTTCAGTAATTTAATAAATATCATCCCGCTCGATAACTGATCAATTATAGTGTTCTTAACTGTACTTCGATTAAAATTTCTGTTAGCTTATGGCAAATCTAAAATTTTTAAAATGTACACAGTAAAATTTTATCATCAGGTACTGTCTCCAAGAGGTGGAACAGTGGTTTGGTACTTCAGCCGAGAGCACAGTGTTAGCATGGATAAAGGCATAATCCATAAGGCTAGAGAAGTTAATGACTTCATGAAATGGTCCAGCCAATTTCTTTCCATTTTAGAGGTCGTATTTTTTAGTTTTGTAAGGTTAGTATTCTCTCTTCTCTACGAATTTTTTAATTTAATATCGGACATCAGAAAATTAATATCGACTCCTGTTTCTCGGTGCAAAAAAAATTTCACCTTCAGTGTAGCTCCCCCCTGAAAATTGAGGGGGAAAGGCAAAAATGTCTTTACAATTTTCCATAATTTCGTAGTAAATTTCTTATAAAATAGGCTCAAAACAACTGTTGATATGGGTGATGGAAAAATAGATGAAGAAAGTAGAAGTAGATGAAACTGTACAGATCACAGATGTGCTGTAAACCAACTGAATGAGGTTGGTACAGTTCTCTATCACTATTTTATAACACGGGGTAAATAGCCCCTGCTTTCAACAGCAGACGCTAACTGCCTGGGCGTGGTGAACGTTTACTAAATTTGAATTTACAGATGATGATTTTTAATATAAGTTGATCGTAACTCACTCGCATAAGGCAAACGAGGTTGAGATGGTGATCGTCATGGTGGGCAAGTCCTCATGCGGGAAATGATCTCAACCATCTAGTTGAGCATTATAGCACAATAGTTAGACATGGTTGTCAAGCCTGCGAAGAATACCATCACTAATCAAAATCAGTCTGTTGACCGAACAATGGCATATAAACTTTACGCTTTTTCATTTTATTTGTAAGACTCAGATGGTTAGGTTATGAGTTCCAAAGACTTCATGATAAGTGAAACTCGCTAAAATATATCAAACTACTTTACATTTTTATCCAGTTAATGTTTCTGTGTTTTACCTGAAAGATCGTTAAGGGTACGGCATAGCTGTTGAAGTACTGCACCTAGATGAGAATAAATTCAATCGAGAATTAATTAGGCAAGAACTTGATAGAAACAATACTATTTCAACTATAATCAAGTTATCATTTTTTCGAAGAATCACTGGGAGGATGTATAAAAATTGACAATTCTATTTGGGGTTGAGTTACATTACAAGGAAGGCCTTGTTTGAAATGTAAAAATTGAAGAAGTATCGCTAAACCTATCTTTTAAACTTAGAATTTTCAAAACATAGCTTCGACAAATATTTAATACTTGATGTAAGAATTTTTTTAAATGTTTGGGGCAAACTATACCAAGAATAGAACAAAAAAACGCAAACCGCGCTGTTCTATCCCTTGTACTTTCGTTTCTTAACATTTCCAAGAAAAGAGGCTAGGCTTTAAAATTTGAGGAAAACTTACCCATTTAGTCCGCTTCCCAGTGGTATGGTCAATTTCGTGATTCCTCATCGGTGTATTTGAGAAATTCCAGTTTGAAGATGAAAAAACCATTAGGCTCGCTCTTAAACAGATAAGAAGGAACCGCGTGGATGAAACAGGCAAAAGTTCAAGCGGAACGAATTCGAACTAATAATTAATCCTGAATATGTATTTAAAGTGTCAATCGATTTATGAACAGCGCAAAACATTAACTTTCCGATTAAATATCGATTTCCTGAAGAACTTCCAGTTTACGGGCAATCAAACTAAATCTACATTATCTAGGTACTCAGGGAGTCTGCCCTTTACTGCCCCGCGGTGCTACTTTACTTGTTCGGTTTTAACATAAGAGTTCATGATTCTCTATTGCTTTGAAGTTGATACCGTCAATATTGCTTATACTGGCAAATATTTATTTTGTATCTGATACATTCTTGCTGGCAACTAAAGTTCTGCATGTTAACATTGTGAACTAACTTGTTAACTCGTGAAGGGGAACATTTTTAATGTTGGAAAGTATCAACATTTGCACTGGTAGTTCTCAGACAGAAGGGGGATATGAGTAGGAAAGGGTGATTTTATCTTCGGCGTTCGAGAATGTAAAAGAACATACCTACAAGTCTCATGAGGGACATTCAAACATAGCCGTGAGCTTAGATAAACGTTATCGCTGACGTTAGCTTCTAAACGGCCATAAGGTGAGGCAAAACCGACTTCCATTAGCCGCATCTTACAACGGCGAAGATCTTATCGCCGTTGTCAACTAACTTTGAGAGTCTACAAAAATAATGATGTCTCAAGTTAATTCAAGCTGATTCAATTCTATTTAAAATTTCAAGATCCCTTATCGTATGATTGATGAGGTATGTTATGGTTATTTCTAAGAAGTTAACAATGATCTAAAGAGAAGTTGAAGTTGTTATGATGTATAATATACAAATCAGTCAAAGACGAGTACAAAAGGCTGATTAAAGGTGCAAATGATTGGATTTATGGACTGCCAATTCCAGAAGTTCATCTCTCCATTTTACATTACAAAATATAAAACTTGTAATTGCACTTATTTTTACTCATTACAACTTACAAATATGCGATACACACTTTTCATTACCCATTATGTCAAATTAGGGAATTCATGAATTTTTTCGACCTGTTATCACCAAACTTATCCAAATATCAACAGAAACTTACATAATGGCAAATAAGTGCTTCGACTACGATCTTGAAAGTAAAGATGTTTTGGTATAAAATCGTACCGAAGAGGCTCAAACCTACGGTTATTTTATGGAAAAATAACGTACGATAGATTACATTTGGTGATTATAGAACAGAGATCTTTGTATCACGGATACAACATTACACACCCTTAGCTCTTTGGAGCTAATCGGATTGGGCTTATCTGCAGGAAAGTTTTAACATCAACTTTTCGTCATAAAATCAGTAAGGTAAATTTTAGAGTCAAACCGATGGTTACAACTCAAACAGCTATAAATAATATAAAGATATAAATAATGCGGTAAAGAAAATGTTGGGAAACTGATTAATAATGCCGAATTTCACGTATTCAGTTTTTTTCTCCGACTCTTAAATACCTTATACGAAAACGAAAAAGGTTGCGGAATGTATTTTGCTCCTTTACTACCACATTTTGCTAACATTCGCCCAAACGGGAAATATGATTCATAAAAAAATTAAACAGAAAAAGAATAGTGAATTGATATATGGACAAAAACATTCATTCCGTATGTGTAAGGATTTTTTTTTTCAAATGAAATGTACTTGGTGTTACATTTTTCCATCTTCAATTCAAAGCTATGCCACGTATGTCTGTCGCTTAATCAATATCATGAATTTTGTTTTGGAAAATATTGATTTAGTCTGAAAACATCAACGAGTGAAAGCCAAATGTGCAATCACTTAATGAAAGTTGATAAGAAACAAAATAAGTTGCTATTAACTGTTGTTATTATTGACATAATATTAGAAAATCGTGTAATTAAAATATTTTTATATTAATGTTTTTCACTATTTCAGCCTATATCCAATAAATTCTGTGGATCAAACATATTTGAACTGCTTTGAGACCGATTCCAAGCGAAATATGATTAAAAATCACGTAAAACGATATAACACACGAGCTCGATAACAAAAACCTCGAAAACCCTGATTTTACACATCCCCCCCCCCCCTGTTGGGGGGTCAAGGATCAGTCGCTATAACTAACTAGACCCCTAGTAGAGTTTTCGTGAAAATTTTCAAATTTTCAAAATTAGTTTTAGGGGCCAAACCGGGCGGGACGTCGTACAGATTCATTCAAAATTATGAGCCACAATGTGACAAAAGTTGATGCAACTATCGGTAGGAATAGGGAGAAAAAAAAACATTAATGCGTTCTTCAATGGACCTTTGAGTACCCTATAATTCAAGAATCATTCCGTTCCAGGATGTTCCAGATTTATAAGTCACAATGAATATTCTGGTATTAGCAGAAGATTAGCAAAAATATCAAATCGATACAGATTGTCTTCTAAAATTGATAATAAATAGCTAATCACCATGTGGAATCACTGGCATTGGCAAAGTTTCAGTTTGAATACTTCACAAGTAAAATATCGAACGTGAACACACACACTAAGTTAGCGAGTTGGAATTCATCTCTGGACTTTTATAAGTAACTTCTCGCCTGCTTTCATTTTGGTATCTGGTAAACTATAAAGGGATTTTTCAGCAAAAAGAAAAAAAAGTTGATTTTCGGACTTTTGTTCCGTTACATTGTGCCGTTTTTGGTAAACCAGGTCCTCCTGGTGATCAATCCAAGTGAGTCCTCACTTTTATCGATTTTTCGTTCTCATTTAATGGTGTGCCCCCTCCGCCTTTAAAGAAAATTATATTTAAAAAAAAATGAATTAAAAACAAAAATTTATAAATGATAATAATTTGGGGAGTTTTTTTGCTTGTTCAGTCACAAACATTTGTTATTGGAAAATAATAACTAAATTGGAAAATGAGCTCGAGCTAATCTCTATCAACGATGAATTTCAGAAGCTCGTAAATAAGCATTCTCATCCTTCTCTTGTCCCATCCACTTTGGAACTAATTTGAAGCAATTACGTTGGAGCTATTACAGAGAATATTTTAGATGGCGATGAAAAAGCCATTCACCGCCTCACTCCGTTCGAAGAGATTGATCAAATATTTTCACATGTTATATTTCCCAAGATGAGGTACTAATTGGTTTACAATGCCTCATTAGTGCGGTTTAGATTTATAAATATGATAGATCGTGTAAAATGGTGAGCGGAAAACAGGACAAAACGAGATCTGAATAAAAAGGAGGGAAATGTATTCTGAAGAGAGAATACACGCACATCCAATCACCGACTAACCAAGAAGGAAATTTATGGCTTCATCACTCCTCGTTACGTTACATTTATGGGAAACCAAGAAAATGACGTTGTTATAATTAACCGATCTTCCGATAAAATGCGGAAAAAAACTGTCGAGAGCATAGTTCGAAAGGGGAAGTAGCAGATGATTACCGCCGACTGACATGTTTACTGCTTCATCGTGCTGGTTTTACACCCCAAAATACATCCGTTAGATTTTGGAATGCACGTTAACGCAGTACGATTCCCATGAGAATTTTTCGGTGGAGCTCCGTTGTACAGAATAAACTGGGAAGAACATTGAGCTTATAATGTTATGATAATGCGTGGCCTCATTATTATTTCTCTCAACCGTTCTTTTGTGAACTGCGAGTACTTATAACTGCGAACACGCGGCGGAAGAATACGCAGACATGGGTCATAAATTGGCTTGGAGAGACTGGTGAGAAACATTAATAATGTACCAACTTATAATTATACTTTAAAAATAATTATGATTAAATTGTTTTTTGAAGGAGAAGGAGAAGTGAATTGGTTGTTCTAGGCGTCAAAGAAAAACCACTCAGTGGATATAGGCCTACATAGTTTGCTATAGAATAGCTTTGTTCACGTTAAGTACTCTTAAACAGAGTTCAGCTTTCCTAGCTGATGAACATTTAGTTCCAACCTCCATCAGTGAAAACATAGAGAACATATCGGTGAACATATGAAAACATAGAGTCTACGGTATTTAAAGTACTACATCCTTCCTTCCAATTCCTTGCTATTTTTCAAGCGACCACACATAGTTTCTAGTTACTATAGTTATGTCCAAAGGAAGTAACACTAACTTGGCAAAACCTTGTATTGATAGATGTATCAACGGCACATAATACCTATCCAAAACTATATTATTGTAATAGTTTCATAAAGTCTTATTAATTTTGTAAACCCCTCATAAATGTATTTGAGGAGTATCCCCCCCGTCCCCACCACAGTTTTTTTGACTGCCAAGTCGTCAAAACCAGGAAATGAAAACAATTTAACTTTACCACGTTTAAGCATCTATGCATATGATGCGATCAGCAATTTTTTCTCCAAAATCAATGTTCCCGTAAACTCTCTTTTGACGTTTAAGACCATTTGCAAAAACGTTTGTTTCATGTCTGTCTTCCTGTCCATGTGTCCGCAGACCCTTGTAACAAGCGTAAATCCCAGTTTTCATATGATTTTGATGGAATCTTCAAAGAATGTGTGAGTTAGGCTCAGATGGTTTATTATGAGTTTCATTGTGCAAAATAAGTACGTAAGTCAGCGTGTGCTCCAACTTCAAAACCATCAAGCATCATTTTTTCAAGTTCTAATCATCCGATCTCTCTAAAATTTACTTGGTTGTTAGGGAAGAACGATTCAATGATCTCATATAGGTAGTCCCGACCCGGTATTGCCAATAGTGGCTATTGTGGATGCTTGAACGTGAAATCCTAACAAAGCGAGAGTTTTTCAATATGTTATGTAAAGCAAGCCCGGGAGTATAATCAACCAGAATCATTTTCTCAAATTCTGGAGATTCTACGTATCTCAAATTTTTAATAACGGCTTAGTAATATTATATCAATTTCTACAAAATCTTACCAGTATTCTATCCGACATGGAATTAGCGCGAAAGACCCGCAATACATGCCGACTGCCTTTGAAGGAGTCAACAACATCTCCCGCTTGATTTCGGACACGTGAATCAGTTTAAGAAGCTCATATTCTACATCTTTCGAGATTATCCTCAACATTTCAAAAGATCTATGTGCTCATGTTTCCTGGACGAGGAAGCCTGTCTGTCACACCCAACATGGTAAACGCTTTTCCTTTACAAATTTTACTGCTTTCTCTCCGTTATTTCATCTTTATTGCTCTTAATGCATTACGTGTGGGGATATCTGCTCCTCACCATCCTGAACTGTAGCAAGGTGTTCACTAACCTGAGGAAACAACATCAATAGTAACAAATCATTAGGAATTAGTATTGTGTAAATTATTCTGTCAGAAGATTGTGATGGATATGGTTAATGGACATTCCATATTCTTGAATCCGTCGCTTTGGGAGATGAATCAGACGCCTTCAAGCGTCTGGATCATGCTCTGAGCGTGGCGGGCATTACCGTATTCAGCTCAATGGAAGGGTCAAGCAGACCATTCCATCACCTCACAACATCGAATAGCTTGATTCATTGTTAAATTTGAAACATTTGGTAATTACGTGCTGATGAATGTTAATACCACCTCTTATCTTGTCTTTGCAGTAACAATCTTACAAGACATTTTACTGGTTTGGTAAGCATCACTAATGATCCGCAGAAAATTCGTTTTTGAAACCACCGTTTAGAATAGATTGTGAAAATGATTCCAGGAATGAAGGAATCTCCCGCGAAATTACGAGGCGGAGAAAGAAATGTTCACAGTAATACCGGTCGGACCAATTTCCGTCCAACGGCGAAAACTCGGCAGAAATCAATAGGAGGGTGAAATTACGAAGGACCGCCGGAGATGGGAGTGCAAAATCTTCGAAATTAAACAGCATTATGATTCCCTCGTGCATGACCCGCACAAATTTGAACCGTTTATAATTTCAGCCGACTTTGTGCAAAGAGGTTTGGCGGAGGAAAGAGGAGGGAAATCGTTTCTCTCTCGCTTGTCTTTCCTTTTTGAGGGTGGCGGGTTTCGCGTTATAAATGAAAAAGCAGTCACCCGGAATGTTTACGTCGCGATAACTGGTCCACGCGCAATCTTCCCCGCCTTTTAACTCGTTCCTTTTCGTCCGTTCTCATCCACATCACCCCCCTCGGTTCCTTCAACGTTTAACACCCTCTTTTTCTTTTGCAGCATCAGTTTTCCTGTAAGTGATCGGAGGAAGAGTAATGGATTCGTTTTCAGGGGAGAAGGGTTGAAAAATGGTGGTAATGAGGTTCAGTCACTTGGTGAACGTTCTACAGCCGTAGTGATAGTACATATTGACTTGAAAAAGGCAATTGTTAACACGGGAATGTTATTATTCCGCAATCATTCTGTCGATGTGTCAATCATCGACATACAACCAGTAAAGCGATTGGAATCCCTCATCCAGGACTCCTGATCACTTCCAATCCATCGTAAAAGACTTGAACGTTTGACTCTACACCAATGTGGTTCTATGTACTTGAATTCAGACATACATAATCAAAGGAGTTCAAGTATCCTTGAATGGAATTGCGCGGATGTCTAACAGTGCCCCATGATTTGTAACAGACGTTACTCCATATTGACTTCAGTATTCCTTTGCTCATCAAGATTCAAGATTATAGATTCTTTTATTTTCACAACAAGTACATAAACATCAGGAAATATACTCATAAAAAAATGATAAAAGTAAAACAAAAAACGCTGCAAATTCTTTCACTGGGGTTTATTATTCAATTGGCTTGCGTTCATGATTTGAATTTCTACTAAGCTTTGGAGTGTGCGTGTTTCACAGGATAGAGCGATTATTGAACTTCAGGAGGCACACAAATATGATCAACTGATCAACAATCCAAAGGTAGGTATTTTGGTTGAGAACAGATTTACGTGCTCCATGCATATCTCCTGAAATTCAATAATCGCTCTATCACCGGTGAAACACGCACACTCCGAAGCTTAGTAGAAATTAAAATCATGAATGCAACTCAAATGAATAAAATTGAATAATAAACCCCACTGAAAGAATTTGCAGCGTGCGTGTCTCACAGGTGATAAAGCGATTATTGAATTTCAGGAGGCACACAAATATGATCAACTGATCAATCCAAATAGTTATTTTGGTTGAGAACAGATTTACGTGCTCTATGCATATCTCCTGAAATTCAATAATCGCTCTATCACCTGTGAAACACGCACACTCCGAAGCTTAGTACAGATTCAAATCATGAACGCAAGCCAATTGAATAATAAACCCCAGTGGAAGAATACTTATTTACCCCAGTAATAATATTGAATAATATTTACCTATATATTATCAGCGTTTCATGCATATCAGAATGCTTCAACCCGTGTATCGGCTATAAACTACAAGTATCCACATCGGCTATCACTCCAGTATCCACATTCACTACAACTCGACGCTATCGGCATCACTAGGTTACAATCAAACAATAATAAACCAAAAAACGCAAATCTTGGCACCATAAATCGGGCCATACATCGGGAATGGTTTGTCCTACGGACCTGGGGAGGGGCTCATTCGATTCCTTTGGTATGTTTTTCAATTAGGTATAAATTTAGGCCGCTCCGACTTGTTTTGAGATTTTTAGGGATTTTTCAAAACTTTGACAGCCCTTAAAGGGCACTTTAAATTGAGTGAGAGAGCTGGCTCAAGAATTGGGGCGTCGTCGGACCAAGATGGATTTTTCCTGAAAATTTCAGATCTTTTGCTCCAGCCGTTTGGGAGATATCGTGCGTACGGCGTACGGCGGACGGACGGAAAATTTTTATTGCAGATTCGGATTCTACACCCTTTGAAACGTAAACCATGAAATTTTCAGGGGGGGGGGGGGGGGTTAGACATTTTTTTTTTTTTGTTTTTACAATGGTTTTATTGAATAATAAACCAAAACGTAACTTGTACCCAAACAGGTTTAAATTCAATGAATTTCTGTCCCTCTGTGGAGTCTCAATCATCCCTCATGATTACATAAAAAACTAACCGTTATTAAATAAAATAAAAACAATTATGGAAACCTCTTCTCAGAATAAAAACAATAAGTTGCCCATGACATGCGCAGTATTCCGGAATTTGAACAAGTATTATATACTTTTTCATATCATGTGTTTTTAAATATCTTATATTTTCCAAACTGTCTGATATCTATCTTCTCGAGCTGGCTGAACTGGCTGAACAAGATTTTCGAAATGGCTTATAATTTATTACGGTATATGGTTACAGTAGTTTGTGTGAAGAACCTCTCGGCCCTGTCTTTACGACATAGTTTTGTAGAGCAATAGATAATTAATTTAAAATTAATTTTTAATACACCAAATTAAATTGAAACCCATGGACATTATACAGATCAGTTCGTAACTCACAACTACGCTGTTCAACATTTCATTCGTGTCACACAATATAAATCAAGGTGCAGCTTCTCGTAACTCTTAGTACTTGGAGTTGTAGAGCCGAAATAACTGCGAAAAGGAGGTTTAACTGCTAATTAGTAGTAAAATCTCACCGCTATAAACTGTCGAGATTAATATGGTCCAAATGCTATCAACCTGTGTGTTTACAGCTTTCCTCACGGACCACTATTAAGGGAAGGCGACGTCCTTTTGGAGGGGTGGCGCTTCTTTCCTTTTCAAAAGAGATGCGTACCGTGTAAACAACCTGTAAAATTATGGTTTATGGCTTCAGCGACGACAAGGCTGTAGTTTAAATTTTTATGAATTCCCCAATTTGAATAATAGATAAGGGATCTTGCCGTCATTACCGGAGCCATTAAGGGATTTAATTACCGTTGGACCCTTCTCCGCCGCGATGCGAGATGACGTTGAAGGATACTGCGCTTGTTCCGAGCGTGACTTTACGATTTTGTTAGAAGTTGTGGTGGAACAAGCGGGAAATGGAAGGATGACCATTAGGTATTGAAGCAGGATAGGTATTCTAATTAGGTGCAAGGTTATTTGATCTCCTAGTGCATCTTTATATTGGAACCATGGATGAATTCTATCAACTAATGAGCAGAAACTTATTTTAGGTGGGCTATTGAACATTTTTCTCCCCCACAGTCAAATATTGATCCATGTTTGTCCGTCTTCCTGACTGTGTGTGTGGGTAAATCTCTGTAACAATCATAACTCCTACAGTTCACATGTTGAGCTTTTAAAAAATGGGTCTCTACGAATTTAATTAGCCAGAAATTAATACTCATAAAACAACTTTGCAAGTGACAAATGTAAAATGTATCATACGTCAGTTCCTCTGGTTTTAGTGCCACTGTATAGCTCAAATTTGTAGGGTAAATAGGAAACAATTATCTAATAATCTCACACAACATTTTCCTCACAACAGTGTCATTACTAGCTGCTGTGCTTGCACGAATATGAAATCCGAGTGAAATGGCTCATTTCTACTGTTTCAATCAAATTTGAGAGAATGTAGGCGTGGAACGTCCATTTCACAAGATTTATCAATCCGATTTCTTTCAAACCCGTAAGAGGGGAAGGTTGCCATGGGTTTTAGGATGCTGCCCGATGAATTTTACTACAATTGATTAATATTTGTATTTTGTAAAAATAATATTGACGAAGGTTCAGAACCAAAGTTTGATTAAATTGGTTTTTATTCAGTCTATGCGGCTTATTTGTCCTATACATGATAGATGTTGAAGGCTATTATTGTGTTAGGGTGTGTAGATGCACACATGAATTATAGCCCTTTCCATTTTAGAGTGTACACACGTAATAATTACGTGTAGACACTCTAAATCTATAATTATTATGGTTGAATGCACCGTTTTGACTCGAACATTGTACAGTAACTAAATTCATAATGTTTCAGTAAGTGAGGAAACTATACAGCAGACCACTTGCCGGACTTTTTAAAAATTATTATTGATTTCAGTTGGAAAGTAGCTATTTTTATTGATTTCAGTTTTTGCGTAGGGATTTGCGTCCTTAGGTATAAATATCTGTTACAGGTAGAGGAAGGACACTTTTAAATACGACAGTATACTTGAACCATTCTAATATAACTCACTGGGGTTAACATATTGTTGACTGAGTCACCTAAATACCAACTCATCAGTTTAAAACATGGAAATTTATATTAAAAATATTTCAGATATAAGTGTTGATATTCGAACAAATAAATTCATAGGTGACTATTACATCCCAACCTGCATATTCCCTTGCTGATAAAAACAGTAAAAATTAAGTTTCGTACAAAAATTAAAATGAGTTAATCGTTTGATCTCCCACTTCAATGAGGAAGTTATCGGTTGAAGAGGAAGTAGCAGTGGATTTTCGCAAGTTTTTAAGGGTGTTAATTTGTTAGTTAAATCGATTTTACTCAATTTTCCCAGTTTTTAGTCTCCATCAGATATTAGAGACAGATGTAGGATAGCTTTGAACTCTATATTCCATACCATTTTCCTTTGTATTGTGTATTGTACCCTGAAGTAGGGCCTACAACTTGGCATTGCACATATCCCTCAACTCTTCCCGTACTTTACATCTATTCTTACTCTTACATCTATCTCAACTATTCTGATGAGGAACAAAAAACGCCAAATCTAGTTGATTCATTTTTGATTAAAGAATGAACACATTGAAAAAACTCGGAAGAGTCCCCTAATTTCGACATCAACCATAAAAATATGAGGCAGCTCATCCACACAACAAACATAGAACTAAAATGTTTCAGGATGGTCTAAAACGTAGGAAAGAAAATAGAAAACGTGGGAAATTTTAATTTTGGTGACGATAAGTTGTTTTTAATCTCCCAAACGTGAAAACAGTGCTTTGTATCTATTGGTATCTCAAAAATTAAAAAAAACATGAAGAATCGCGTGCCTGGTGGAAACGTTCAAACAAACTTTGATAGGAATGGAAAATGTGCTAGTGGAGTTTTCTCGTCCCTTTTCTGAATCTCTCAAATATTTAGATACTTCGTGATCAGATTGCATGTTTTTCAAGATCCTTTCTTACTTTCAGTTGGAAGTTACTTCAGAATTAAGCAATGTCGATGTTTTAGGATGATGATATACAAAAATAGATAATTTCTTCCGAATCTGATCATAATTTCCTAAATCAATCCTGGAACCCAATGGATAACCCGAATGAATTGATAATACAATCATGGTATGGAAAAGCGGTTGCTAACGGATTCGCTCCCGAATGTCTAATTCCCACTCAACATAGACGCTAAGACATACTTAAAAATTCTTTGTGGAGGAAAGAAATACGGCAACAATTCAATTGCTCTTAATAATAGTTGTAAGTTATTCTGATAGATCGATTAAAATAGCGCAATTCCTCACTTGGATTCATAAGCGTTTGGAATTTATCAGTTGACCAATGTCTTGAGATTCATTTTCCAACTTAAAAGCCTTTCTCTAATCTAACTGGCAAATTGCCCCAGATCTAATAACATCATCAGAACAACAAGCTTCAAACAGGCGAGCGATATTACTTCGAAATAGGTCACTAGCGGAATAGGCTGGCTTTTGTCGCAACCCGCAATTTATTATGAAAGCGCCGTAATCCCATTAACATCCTACAATTCATTATGGAAAAGTAATTAATTTTCTATTTAAATTAGTCTTTCAAGGGTGAACGAGTTTTTGCTTTCTTTGCAATGCCTGTGGGGGTATTTAGAAGGGAAGAGGCTCTGTGTGGTATCCCTAAAGTTGCCATAATTACCATCTTTTGTTCTCTAAATAGACTCTTAAAGGAAACTAATAGCGCCGTAACTCGCCGCGAATCGATCACGCCCTCTCAATTATCGGACAATCAATCAACACGGGCAGTCAAGTTGATGATCCATCGTACAAATAATAGGCTCATCAACACCGTGTCGAATAAAATCTCGACCTAAAAACAGAACAAACTATTAATCAGCGGTTTCTTGTTTTTACCCAGCGTTTGCTTCCACATATCAACAAAAATTTAATTTTAATGTGTCATCTTCAAAAATAACTAATTTATACATGTAATTGAAGGAGGGCAACAAAGTATATTTTAGTAAGTAGAACCGACTACATCGGAAAACATTTGTGCTGAGAATCTGATATTTACATGCTCTAGTATGCAACACTAACATCCGCAAATTCATGGTCAACTTCAAAAATATATCAACTCTATTTTTTTTTTTTTTTCGGTGGTAGGTGAGTGAATCTATGAGATCCCTAGGTGGAAATCGGATCTCCTATGATACCCATTTCCCACGACGGAACTCAGCCTGGAACTGTTTGACACATTACTTCAGGCTGGTTCTAGGGAGGGATTTGTTACTCCTCTCGGTCCGTGTTCTCTCTGCTCTGCCTCTCCCGTTCCTTCACAGCCTTTATTTGCAGAATCTTTTCAGAAAAGGATGCTACGGCGGTCCCGTTCTGTTCACGCTCAAGCATTTTACTTAAGATACATTCTGGTGTCATATCCTGGGGTGATAGCTCCAGAGTCTGCTGAAGCCAACTTCTGTTGGCAGCCCAGTAATCAGACTTAAAGAAAGTTTGGTACACATCGTCCTCTTCCTTGCAATACGGGCATGCTGGGTCATCCACTTTCCCCATCCTATGCAAGTAGGCGTGGAAGAGTCCATGGCCTGACAGGAACTGCGTCAGGAAAAAGTTCACCTCCCCATGTGGTCTGTTCATCCATGAACTTTCATCAAAAATATATCAACCCTATGGGCGTAATGGAAGAGTCACACCTACTCCGCACATGCAACTGCAGCGTTTCTGAATCAAATTCAAGGGTTTCCGAGACAAATAGAATTTTTTTAAACGAATCCCTGGTTGCAAGAAACAAATTCATGGTTTCACAAAAAAAATTGAAGGATTGAAAATGGAATTTCGTATTCATATTTTCCGTTTCAAAATCATAGTCTCCAAAAAATCTCTATCTCATTGTTCTTCATAGTATAACAATTGGTGTTTGTTCCTGCATTGTTCCGCAGGCTCCGAAATGATCGATCAAACGTTAGTAGGAAATGAACTCTGAACTGAATTTGAAGGTGAACATTGATTTGATTTTTTAAACATTCAAGTAAATAGTCCTTTCCCATACACTCTAGTGTCAAAAATTCAGATGACAACATTAATCGCTTAGATCGTTGAATTGTTAGATTCATTGTTGTGAGGTTACATTATTGTTTAGCCTTGAAATCAGAAAACTTTTGTTCTGAGAAACAGAAATTTACGAGCAGTAACTCCGAAAATCCATAGTGAACTTCAAAAATGTGTCAACTCAATGAGCGTGATGGAAGAGTCACACCAATTCGACGCATAAACGTTAAACACGCGTTCTTTCAATCAAACTTAAGGTTTTCCTAGTCAAATGCAATTTTTTCATAACAAATGCATGGTTTTGCGCAACAAATGCATGCTTTCACGAAACAAATTGAAGGATTGATAATGGAATTTCATATTCATGTTTTGATTTTCAAATTTAAAGTCTCCCCAAAATCTCGACATTATTATTCAATATATTATAGCAATATTGGACTTAATATCTGCGTTGTTAGATAAGATCCCAACAACGGCCCATCAAAAGTCAGTAGGAATTGAACTCTAAACTGAATTTGATGGTGAATATTTATTTGATTTTTTAAACATTCAAGTAGATAAATAGTTCATTCCCATGCATTCTAGTGTCCAAAATGCAGATGACAACATTAATCGCTCCGATCGTTTAATGGTTAAATTAATTGTTCGGCCTTCAGATGTTACACAGGTACTCCTCCGTTATGCACCCCAAATCTTGGCGTTTGACTCTAATTACGTCAAAGAAGATGTCACAACTTCCAGGCGCATCCGATGGCGTTGACTTTTATTAAACTGGAAGTTGCTCTCGTTCCTTCTGTAATAAATTCTTACACGTCTGTCACACGCTACGATAAGATGTTTGTTAACAAAATCCATTAGGCTCAATTGACGTAAATATTGATTTTGAAAAGATTGAACTTGAAACAGAAAATCTTGTACTTCAAAGGTCGTGAATTATGTATATATTGCTCTTTAAAATTATAACCTCAAACTTTAAATGAACTTTGTTTGCGTATCACCAAAAGACGGAATTGAATAATAGTAATTCACTCCGGGTAAAATAGACTGTAATTTTTTTCATCATTACTCAAGAGATGGTCGCGTTATCTGTTACCCCTGTTTCCCCCTAAACTCCCGAATACATATTTATTTATAAGAGCACCCTAAAAGAGAGCCATCCCATGCATTTTCATTACTCGGAGGTGAGAAGGGTAAAAATGGAGAATAAGAAGGCAAAAAAAGAGAAATGAAGTAGGTTCTATAGAAGTAAAAGAAAGCTCCCCTTTTACAAAGTTTTCCGGGTCCTACGGCAAAAAGTACCCTTCCGATCGGGTGGTGGAATCCAATAATTATGAATAAAATGAATATCATTTTCCCCTCACCGAAGTTTTCACTGAAAAGGGAAGAAAAAAAAACTTCAGGTTTGCTGGAACACCACCAATGGCGCCTCTTCATTATTTAACCCCGACCGAGTCCTTTTACCGCTCATTGCTTCTTGCACCTAGGGGGGGACGGAGGCGTCGCCAAAGAGAAAAAACCAGGTTTTTATTTTCACTTAAGCCTCAAGTTTTGATAGCCGGGTTGTAAACATAGCTTTTCGCTTCCTTGTTTCCTGGACCCTCTCCACCACTTTCGGAGTTCCTCCAAAGCTCTCCCTCTTTTTCGAGCAAATGAACCGTGTAAAATAAAGAAGAGCGAAAGGAGCGGGACTGCGGAGTCAACAGTCATTGGACCGTTCAACCGTACAATGCGAGCATTCATTTGCCTCGGTAGGCGATCAATATGGAAATAGATTGGAAGCCTTTTCCCCCTATCCTGGTCCATTTTGCCCAAAGATGAAAGATATAATTTTGCGAACTGACAAGCAATCGGATTTTCCAGTTTTTTGGTTTACGTAATAACGTAGTACCAGGGTACGTAAATGCTTAGGTACCCAAATGCTTTCAATTCCGGCCTTCTACAATCTTCTACAGGTTATGGTATGAAAAAGGACATAAAATCAAATAACTGAAGAATCGGGGAGTCCAGTTTATTTCAATTGAAAATTGAATCTGCAACTCAACAAGAATAACCATTAAATGGCTATAATATAATGTACTAAATGAAGATATAATATATAAAATAGCTATTATTTATTATAGCCAATAAATTTTATTGCAAGGTATGAAGTGCTGAATGGGCTTATACTATACCTTAAAATTATTGATTGAACAAGATGTCGCACAACATTATTTACAACAAAGTGAAATATAACTGATTTGTGGATATATTACCGGCTAGAGGCAACACAGTAGATAAAATAGTAGAAATTATACCTCGACAACGAGCAAGAATCTTAACCCACTCGGGTTACTGGACACGGAAGCAATTCTTCAGAAAGTGGCGGATAGATAGACCCCCCGAGATTGTTCACACAAATGGACAAATGCACTAAGCAAGATATGTATCGGTGTATCCACTAGCTACCCCATTGACTGCAAGACATTGAAAGTTTGGGCCAGAACTGAAGAAAGTCATGCCATGTGCTCAAAGATTTAAGCTTACCAATACTGATGGATGGATATTTGCTTCATACTCGCATTTCATGTAGGAATCTGCTCTTCAACTCATAGCCCACGATACCAATGGCTTTCCTCTCAAGTGGGTTAACTTACCAGCACACATCAGATTCACATTTGAAAGTATACTATCGCAATGTGATCCAAGGACTTTCTGCACCCAGTAACAATTGAGTAATACAAGCCACGAAGCGTCTCTTGTACTTCTACCAGCTCATCCTCTCTACAACTCCAGTAAACGGATGTTGAAGCTTTCTACTTATCAGCGGACTTTTTAAGAAGCGTGAAGTCACTATCCAAGAGACTGGGAATAAAAGTCACCCCCATACCCGTAATACGAGTATGTATTATCAACATTCAGAAACGGGTTTGCTGATATATTTCTTCCATTAACGAATATAATCACTAGGTGATTGTTTACAGGAATATGATGCTTCCATGAGCTCCATCGGCCCTATACTCAGGACTGCACAACAGTTCTCAACTGTTTTTTCCATTTTTGTAAACACAAATTCGAATGGTGAGGGTTGTTAAAGTAAATGAGAACGTCCTCCGACGTCGCCGATATGGATGATGATCCTAGCAACTCAGTTTAATTTACGCCAAAACCTCTCCAGGTACTTCTTCCAAATTAAGCAGCACCCGACAACTCAACTTTCACACAAACTTACAACTTAACTGACAACAGTAAGCTCACATTGTTCCCCGCGTGGTACATTTACTCGCATCCTAATCGACTTCCCTCAAAGACGCCTCCGCTTCGCTTTGCGCCGCGCCCGCCATTGTCAGCCATCGCTGCGCTGTTTCCCGTACAACGCGATTTCCCCGAGATAATGGGACCAGAGGGGTAGTGCAGAGTTGGTCGGGAAGCCCGAGAATGGCATTACGATTCGAGTGACGACTTCCCCTATATAAGATTTCAATCGAATCATGGACGGTGGGTGGATTTGTTTATTGTCCTCTCTCTCTCATTGCCTCCGCACAGCCCAAAATCTAATTATCCCTCCAAATGCATTCACATTCATTCGCCTCTGAAATAATTTGTGGAACAAATGATTCTCTGGGCGGAGGAATACGCACAAAAGTGATATCGTTTTTTTCTCCCGTTCTCTCTTTCTTTTTAGAAAATTGAAATTCGAATGGTAGTATGAAGATTTGAGGTAAATAGAGGGGTTTCCAACGTGACATGTTAAAGTGAATAGAATGATCCATGGTCTAGCGTGAAAGGTTTCATAAGCTATGAGTTTACATTTCATCTTCTGTATCGCACGAAGGGTTTATTAAAGGTTGGTGTTCACGGATTTATAATTAAAAGGAGATCATCCAACTGTCTGCGTGGAAATCTATAAGTGAACCACAAGCAGGGTCGGCAGCTGACAGGATCAATGGCGCATCTGCACCCCCTGGCCTGAACGAAAAAGATACCTGATGATAATATTAAATGTATAATATTATCATATTGTTTTCCAACTTTTCCCAATGAATCTTCATTAAAGAGCAGAAGAGTTTCAAATTAACGTGCCAAATAGATCCTCAGGATGGGTGAGAGAACGGTGGAGTCGTGAGTTTGGTGAGAGGGTTAGGGGTTCACTGTCCGGGAGCAGTCTCCCTCCGTGATGGGTGGAGCTTGGATTTGCAACACAGCTTTTGATTAGATCCCGCATTAAATAATAAACCAATGACAGACCCCGAAACAAAGCGCTCAACATTTCCGCGTCCGCTCACCCGCTAAAATGCATTAGAGTGTGTGCATCACCAAAACACACTCTTATCCTATTGTCAGTTGATTGTCCCCGACCCTTGTAACTGAACTGTATTAGCTGTAAGTACGCTACAAATACAGTAAATACGCGATAAATACGTCTTATAAAACGAGGGATCCGGATACATGGCCCTTGTGGCTAATTTCGTTCCTGATTCATGTAAAGTACTGAAATATAGGTAGGGCTTTATTTAAGCCATGTAGAGAGGTCAAAACAAGATATGGAAGCTCAAGGCACCGAGTTTATATCTAATTCACATATAAATCAGAGCTTTATGTATATGGGTAATTCTAAATCAGAAATAATAAATCTTTGTGTAGAAATTTACACCGTTTTTTGAGCCTATACTGAAAATCAAGCTTCCATTATCTATAAAAAAGTAATTTTGAAAGAAACCAATGAAGCTGACTAATATGATTGAATAAAATCTATAAATACATGTAATAACGGTCAAAATTTATTGTTTACTTCATTAGGTATATAAGGGGGTTCCATATAGAGTGGAACTCCCAAAAATAAAATATACTTTTTTGAAGGCAACCCTAAATATCGCATGGTTGTGGTTTTTGATTGTCTGTGGACCGTTATTCACCCTTTGTTTAAAACGAAAATTTCTACCCATTGTACAAACTGAATAACGCTTAGAAAAACATGTTTTGAGTTTGGAAAATATGGTATTGTATACTGATGAAGTAAGATACCCCAAGTATTCACTCAAATATTGTGGAGTGGATCGTTGGATTCCATAGGAAGCACTTACTAAAAAAAATCAAAACAAACAACAAAAAATGTTTTCTTTTATTTCCATTGGTAAGGTTATGTACTTAAAGCACGGCCTTGCATAGGATTGCTCAATTTGGCTCATTTATGCTACCTAGGACAAGCTTAGCTTTTAGGCATACATTATCCTTCTAAATGTGCAAATGGAAAAAGTTATTTTTTATCACTATATGTCAATTTCAGTTATTGTAGCAAAAAAAAAAAGTGTGTACACTAAGAGCCGTTGGCTTAGTAAACGAAGGTATAAACAGTTATAAGTTGTAAACAGTTCAGTAATAACACCATTTTTTCATCAGATTAAAATGTATTGATACATCACTCAATTTTCTTGTTTTCTTCAGTTGAACTGGCTGAAGATTATATCAAAATTAGGTCAAAAAGGTTTGTTTACTGACTTAACGTCAAAAACTCGTCACTACATAAAATCGAATATTGAATACAATTTAAGTCTGATGTAAAATTTATTAATATTAAATTATTATAAAAATGTTTCACAATAAATAACAGAACTTGCAAGAATACAATAGAATTTATGATTCGCATCGGGCCTCGAGAATAACATGAAACTACGTGTGGATATTTTGATTGACATTTGTAGTGCATCTCTGAATCTCATACCAACAAAATACATAATTCGAAATAATTGATCCGACCGTTACGTTCAACCAATGTATTGTTCTGCTTGATATAAACAAACAATGTGTTATCTCTGACAGCATTTCACGGTTAGAGGAAAATCTTTCCACAAAGTCAATCTGAATACCTACGTTTCAGGCAAAGGTGCAGGTACCTATCTGCTAATTAAACTTCGAACACCTGAGTTGATGAACCTGGTTCCATTTCCTTTTGTCCTATTTAAGAGACATCATGAAAAGGTGCAACTTGCGCTATTCACCGACCTACGAGGTTTCCAGATAACGTTTAACCTTCGCTCATCGAACTACCAAGGATACAAACTGGTGGTAATAACAACTGATAATTTCCTTTTCTCTACTGATAATAATTCGGCCATTCCGTACAGACTCGAAATGTACCGACTCCCTCCGATTTTGTTCATACTTGGTGTAGTTACCTCCAAAAATGAACGGTTTTGGAAGCTATAGAAGTATGATATTTTGGCGATTTTTTCGATTTTGTTATGACCTAAACATGGTTTTTTTACTATCTCTTCGGTTTCAATCGATCAAATTAAGCGTAGGCGGTCTGATTTTCTTCGAAATAAAGCAAAGAACGCAACGGACCCTGCAGAAAGCCGGTATGAGCGTCCGTTTTGTTTGTCCGGAGGATAACGTCCGCAAACCTTAAAAACGTGATTTCTCCCGAGTCGCTGAGTAGAATTAGGCGTTCGAGGTCTCAAAATGTTTTTAATTACTTGTTTTACAATTCCCCCAACGGGTTTTGTGTGTTATGTTCATTCGACGGAGTTATAACGATTTTAAGGGCTATGCACCGCCACTATTCCACTTTACTTCGCCTTTTATCGATGTAAATCTGAATTACCTCGAAAGCCGCTCGAGATATCGAAAATTGTCATGGAGGAAAAGTTGTAGCTCTTAGGATTTCCATTCGGATGAACTCCTTCCACTTTTCCATAGCTCCAACCGTTTACGCGATATGAGCAAAACAAAGTCTGCCCATTTACGGGTATGAGTAAGAAGGTCGCAGTGGCAAATGGAGTTTCATAGTCAGTAGAGCTCCAATTTGACCCATAAGGTGCAGCACTAGTTTGACCCGTAAAACTTGAACTCAGCTAATCGCGAAGGTTTATTGGAACAGCAAGGGGTCACGGAGTGGGGTAAAAAAAAAAAAAAATTTAGCATCTTAAGAAAGAGGCCGGTCACGCCGCTCCGGGAGAGGGGTAGGGGGACCCGAGAACTATTGTTCGTTTTAAAGATGAAAAGTACAAGTTTTACGGGTCAAACTGATGTTGAACCTCATGGGTAGAATTAGAGCGCTAATGACTATGAAACTCCCTTTGCCACTGCTACCTTCTTACCCATACCCGTAAATGGGCAGACTTTGTTTTGGTCATAGCTCGTAAACGGTTGGAGCTAAGGAAAAGTGGAAGGAGTCCATCCAAATGGAAATTTAAAGAGCTACAACTGCCATATGCGATGTAGGACTGAGAATTCAGAGAAAAAAAGTGCGCTCAATATCATACTGCATATTTGGGAGTCTTCGTTTTGCTGAAAATATTTATCAAATTTAGAATGTAGTTAGGACCAGTGTGTGAGTTGCAAGGCGGTTGTACCGTTAGTAGTTGACGAGGAGCCATAACTGAAATCCTTGTGCAGTTGTCACTTCTACAATTCCCTTTTGATTTCGATTAATTTATCGGGGATTGAACGGTTTGGATACGAATTGCGGGAACGAGGAAGCTATGTACTACACCCCCTGCTTGCGTCATAAAAATAATGTTTGCAGACCTTATTCAGGTAATGTAAAGGTTTTTGAACTTAGTCACTTCGGATAGAAATATTGATTGGTTCTTTCTAAATGCGCTGATGCCCTGTCAAACGCAAGTGTAACTGATAGGGTCGCAAATACAACTGTCCCCGGGGGTGAGGGGTCTCGGACTACGGGGGAACTTCTCCCGTCCACTTCTGAAACTTGGACACGTGGGCAGTCACACGCCAAGAGGGCTTCGCCCCCAGCTACCTTCGCCTAATTGCGCCGATAATGGACGAACCCTGTCTCGTCAGGACCCCCAAAAGTTGATCCAGCTGTGACAATCACACACTTCCAGGCTTCGCCTTTCAAAACTCTGGTTAGAAACAATGGAGAATGGAGCTGCGGTGTTTATCCGAAATCTCTTTGTGCGACGATATCGTTAATTTACTGGTTATTGATGAGAATATTCAGCCAAATCGACCGGGCCGCTTCATTTCATCATTCAAGAACCCAACATGTTGTCATAAGTAAGAAACGTCGTTTCAACGCTGAATAAAATACAATCACCTATTTTACAACTTTAAAACTTTAAACTTTCAGAAAAACAGTCACTGCACTATCTTGAATGTCATCGATAATGATTGGTTGAAAAGCAAAGAAACTACTGGGCTAAAGGTTGACTTTATCATTGTAATTAATCAAGCTTCAACCAACGAGTGGTTAGAAACATGATGAAGAAACTACTGATGAACAGGAATAATGAATGAATTAGTTGTTCATAGTTTAAAACTAATTAGTTATACATATGAAGTGGAATGGAGTAGTTACTATTTGATTTGTTACCGTCCGTCCTAAAGCAGAGATTTTTGCAGTATAGAAGTATCATTTTATGGAGGTCGACGATAAAACGGTAATAATAAAATATAGTTAATGCCATTAAATGATTGGTAAACTCAAAAGTGAAGATGTTCCCTTCTAATTTATAAACGCTTTAAATCAGTTTTTTGAATGTCAACTTCTGGTACATAAAGAAAAGTGGATAAATGAAGGATCAATTAAGAATAGGGCCGAAATCAATTTATTTACCAAAACATGATGATCACATTTGTTACTTTATATTATCATACTTGAACTCTTAACTGCATAACTGAATATTGAAAACTGATGGCTGTGGGTTACCTCAGTAATTATGTACCCAGGTTATGTAGCCCTGTTGATGGTATAAAATGATGGAGAAAATGATAAAATTTGGTCCAAGTACTGCGTCATCCAAACTAATGTGATGAAGTATGTCGTTCAGACAACTGGATGGATGTAATCCAATACAACTCAATGACCTTATGCAGTTTCGATGACTCATATTCAATAAACGGTTTGCTTGTTACCGAGTTGCTGTGTTTGAGATCTATAGACTTTGAGAAACTTGTCAACTCGACTGTTGATCGATATGCGACTTTGGAATGCAGGAACCAATTTGGCTCAGTAGGTTGTGATGGGTAGGTAGGTCAACCTTCTCAATTCTTGAAACTGCTATCCTGAGCATAAACCTGACAAATTACAGCTTCAGGTGTTGAAGGCATATCTCCTTTGCCCTTGGAAGAGCAAACTAGACCATTCAATCAACTTCTTGTAATAAAGTGAAGTACCTTACTGACATAGGCCATTCTGATTAATTCGAAAATGCATCATGTTGTTTATAGCGATAGGGGTAATGGAATAGAATGTAGACTCGTATCCGATCGTGCATAAATTATTATGGTGCGCCATTTATATTCACATCACAAAGATAAGTGAAGCTTTCAGTTCGTGGAAGAAACAGTAGAAGTTTGAAATAGAATTAGGGTGGGCTTCTTTGAAATAGAAGCTTGCAATGGGTTTTCTCCTTTCAAATTGCTATGCGTATGTGACTTTCAGATTGAGGCTGGGGAAGTCGTAGTAAGCATCTGTTTATGAAAACGGGAAGAGTATTGCACTCCATTTGTCTCCGTTTCGAGTTTTCATTTCTTGCGCAGTAAGTTAATCAGGCTTTCTTAATAAAGTTGACGCATATTACCCCTTTCCCCTTCTCATTTCTTCCACACTCAAACGAATGGGAGGCCTGAAGATCGATGCGCCATCTCATATCAACGGAAACTCGGGGATAATCTTAACATATGCGCCGCTGAAATTTGTTCTTGATCTGTTGACACACACAAAATCAATATCCGCCCAGCGTTGTCGATATAGCCCGTAATAAGCCTTCAACGAAGACACCAGGTTTTGTGTCGGAATCATATTTAAAATAATTCAACAACTCATTTTACATTCATCGTATCAGTAATAGATTCGTCTGTACTTTTGGTTTATTATTCAATAATAAACCATTGTAATCGCTCTGGGAAAAAAATTCTAACCCCCCTGAAAATTTCATGGTTTACGTTTCAAAGGGTGTAGAATCCGAATCTGCAATAAAATCCGCCGTACGCCGTACGCACGATATCTCCGAAACGGAGCAAAAAATCTGAAATTTTCAGGAAAAATCCATCTTGGTCCGAGGAAATTCAGCCAGCTCCCTCACTTTTAAAGTGCCCTTTAAGGGCTGTAAAGGTTTTGTAAAATCCCTGAAAACCTCAAAACTAGTCGAATCGGCATAAATATTTTCCTATTTGAAGAACATACCATTAGGAATCGAATGAGCCCTTCCCCACGTCCGTAGGTCAAACCATTCCCGATGTATGGCCCGATTTATGGTGCAAACATTTGCGTTTTTTCGTTTATTATTGTTTGTTTGTAACCTAGTGATGTCCGGCCAATAGCGTCGAGTTGTAGTGAATGTGGATACTGGAGTGATAGCTGTGAATACTTGTAGTGTAGTTAGTAGCCGATACACGGGTTGAAGCATTCTGATAATATATAGGTAAATATTATTCAATATTATTACTGGGGTTTATTATTCAATATTATTACTGGGTTAAATAAGTATTCTTTCACTGGGGTTTACTATTCAATTGGCTTGCGTTCATGATTTGAATTTATACTAAGCTTTGGAGTGTGCGTGTTTCACAGGTGATAGAGCGATAATTGAATTTCAGGAGATATGCATAGACCACGTACAGTTGATGATATTTGTTGACATCGTTTAAATTTGGATTTGGGGAAGTTTTAACGCAATTGAGTGCTAAAGGACTTGATAAATTATAGATGTTTTTATTGTGGGGGGGGGGGGGGGGGTATTGAGGTTCAATAAAAAAACGCTGACAATTATTTCACTGGGGTTTATTATTCAATCGGCTTGCGTTCATGATCTGAATTTTACTAAGCTTTGGAGTCTGCGTGTTTCACAGGATAGGGCGAATATTTTATATTAGGATGGAAAAAACAATTATAAACTCTTAAATAAAAATATTTATTTTGGTCGAGAACAAATTCACGTGCTCCATGTATACCACCTGAAATTCAATAATCGCCCTATCCTGTGAAACACGCAGACTCCAAAGCTTATTAGTAGAAATTCAAATCATGAACGCAAGCCGATTGAATAATAAACCCCAGTGAAAGAATTTGCAGCGTTTTACATTGATCCTTTTTTTAGCTTTGGGTTTTTGAAAACATTGTGAGCATTTTTCCAGACCGAAAGACGTCTTAGGTTGGTTGATTTTCAATTACAATTAGACATTCGACTACTTTTGTTCGGACAGTGATTGTTAATTAAACATTGGTACTTAAGTGATGCATTTTAGGGAATTCCTAGAGTCACACTTATATACTATCAGCTTTTAGATCTTCTATTATTCTTGTATATATCAAAAATGAGTTTCTCATTTTACAACTTCTATTAAGTCACCAAATTGACTCACTCAGTATTTGGTTGCATATAAAGTAGGTGAGTGGCGTGTCATTTCAACCCTCTTGGAGTGAACTTATGCATAATTTTTCGGAGACTTGGTTTCGATGTGACACGATTATAGCAATGCGGCTGATGGATTTATTCTCGTTCTTCCGAAATAGGAACCCCCCTTCATCGCGTTCGCAAACCAGCTGAATGCGTTACGATTTGCATAAATATTTGTTATTCGTAATCGAATAGTATTCCGTATAGAAGGGGAGTTTTCTTTCATCTCTATTGAATCGTCTTGTTTGAATTTTCTAAAAAGGATTACCTAGTATTCCACCATGGGTGTTAAATATCTTCCACGTTCTTGAGGGTGGTAAAAATGACATTAGCATTTATATGAACTAAGTGCTCTTGCACCAGCGTGTGGGATCTTACGGTAATGAAATATATTAACTTTTTTGGAATATTATTCTGACTAATGAGGGATCAACTTCTTAAACCAAAAGGTAATTAGAAAATCAAGAAATAGAGAAGCATCAAGTTGTGTCGATACTACACAAAGCTACAACGTATATCCGTCTTACCTAGCAATAGAAGAATTGAATAAACATTTTTGGTTTATTGTTCAATAATAAAACATTGTAATCGCTCTTGAAAAAAAATTCTAACCCCCCCCCCCACCCCCCGAAAATTTCATGGTTTACGTTTCAAAGGGTGTAGAATCCGAATTATTGAATTTCAGGAGAAATGCCTAGAGCACGCAAATCTATTCTCAACCAAAATAAGTATTTGGATTGATCAGTTGATCATATTTGTGTGCCTCCTGAAATTCAATAATTGCTCTATCACCTGTGAAACAAGCACACTTCAAAGCTTAGTAGAAATTCAAATCATGAACGCACGCCAATTGAATAATAAACCCCAGTGAAAGAAATTGCAGCGTTTCATGCATATCAGAATGCTTCAACCCGGGTATCGGCTACTAAGCCTTTTAGGAGTTCACTCCAGTGTCCACATTACAACATCACTAGGTTACTGCGATGAAAACATAAACAATAATAAACCGAAAAAACGCAAATGTTGGCACCATAAATCGGGCCATACATCGGGAATGGTTTGTGCTACTGACCTGGGGAAGGGCTCATTCGATTCCTCATGGAATGTTCTCCAAAACTAAAACTCCAAATTTTGGCCGCTTTGACTATTTTTGAGGTTTTTAGGGATTTTACAAAACTTCGACAACCCTTAAATGGCACTTTAAATTAAGTTAGAGAGCTGGCTCAAGAATCGCGACGTTGTCGGACCAATATTGATTTTTCCTGAAAATTTCAGACTTTTTGCTCCAGCCGTTTGGGAGAAATCGTGCTTACGGCGTACGACGTACGGCGGACGGACCGAAAATTTTTTATTGCAGATTCGGATTCTACACCCTTTGAAACGTAAACCATGAAATTTTCAGGGGGGTTAGAATTTTTTTTTTTTTCAAGAGCGATTACAATAGTTTATTGTTGAATAATAAAAAAAAAAAAATCACCAGCGAAAATTGTATCAACTATCAGTAAACAGTTTGTTCAGTAAGTAGTGATCGCAAAAAGTACACAATTTCGGAATTGAGTTTGTACTTTTGATATCTGATTAACGTAACCATTTAAAACAGTTGACATGGACAGTGTCCCCTTAGATAATAGATTATACTCACTTTTTATGTGATAACAAAAAACATAATAACATATTGTTTAACAGCAATTCCGTTTTATCAAACTTTTGTTGAACCTTATTGAATTCCAGCAATTTAGTTTTCAGAGCTACAAGCTGGTTTGTTCAGAGGTTGTATCTGAATAACTGTAAGCTACGTTACTGATGTCGAGGTAATTGTATTGCCATTCTATTGAAAACACGTTCCCTCATTCTGCCGTATGTTTAATTTGTATTTCAAGCAGCGGTAACTACCAGATTTTATGTTTAGTTTTTTGTTTTCTTTTGTTGAATTAGTGAAAGCTTCCTCAAATTAAATGTTCCCAACCAACAATCTGCCCTCTCCTCCCACCCTCCATTTTGTTATGAACCCAACTTTTGTTGACACTGAGGGAGCCAGTCATCAGTTTTCATTGTTTTTCTCGGACAGTCGTTGCTTGAAAACCGATTGTTCCCCCTTATGCAAACGCATGGGGTAGGTGGAACCAGTGTTAAGTAAAGTATGACCGGATAATGAACGGATTAGGGTGCTTTAGTGTGTTTTAGCATACAAATCGAACTCCTGACCCTTCAGGCCTCATCCTCCCTAGGCATACAATAGAGTCTCCTGATCCCCTCTCCAGTTTGTTCTAGGGGCATCGCGGTCAGAATGTTGTTCCGGATCAATACGAGTGAATCTCAACGAATAGTTAGCAACAAGACACTCACTGCGAATTCACGGATAGTAATAACACTCTTGAGATGATAAAATCGGTTTCTGAGAAACAATCTGTGAATATTTCCGGAATAATTCTTGAGAAAATGTTTTATTGCTCACGATTTAGTTATTTATGCAGCTGAATTGATTAAACTTGCTGATTAAAATTGCTAACAAATGCTTATCCACGTAAATAGTTGTTTAGCTACCATAATACGGCTACATAGTTTTCAACAGTTAAGAGCAAGATTTCCCTTTCAAAACAGACTTTCCCCAAAAGTGTTTTTTTCCATATTTTCTACCCCATTGTAGTGTATAAAAAATTGAATTAGGGAAAAGTGTTCAAAAAGCTACAATAATTGCACCAAAATAAACAATAATTTGATTCAATTTGCAATTTATTGTCTGCTATTTATATTGGATCTCTGCTGATGTCCTGATACAAAAAACAATGCCGTACCTATACTGAAACAGCACAACGAGATTACTTAGGTACTTTTCTGTAACCGGCCATACCCTTCAACAACCTGAATGGTATGTGATGCAACACTAGCGCTTTCATGCAGAATTTATGTGCTGCTCCACTGTTTATGTAGTTTGTATTGCTATGTTCATATTAAAAAAAAAAAACATGAATTACTTCTTCCAGTAGTCTATAAATTAGTTGTACAAATTGATCGGAATGAGCGAAAAAACCTGCGCGGTGAAAACGGATGGCTTTCGTACAAGAACCTAGACTTGGATTAGTTGAACGAAACTTCCAATCTTCTTCTGTCAAGGCTTAATCTACTGGCAGCTTCCTTGCGTTATAGCATAGTTATAGAAAATACAGCTTAATGTTCTGAATTTCGTGAATTAACACTTTTCATTGGTTGAGTTGATGATTGTTTGATTTCCTTTCTATTAACAAATGTAACGCATGAATGGTTATTAAAATAATGTGTGTTATGCATTTTTTTTTTAAAATGCAATTAAAGTAGGTTGAAACTGTAGACATTACGATTGCTAGATGTTCACATTCACGAGTGAGTAGAGCCTACCACTGATTAAATTAAATATTCTACTAAGTCCCACAACAAACAAAACTTAATTATGAAAGTCGTATACAAAGGAGCACTCATTATAATTTGGTAGCCCCTTGGCGTCATCATTGTGATCATTAGCCCTCCTAATAGAGAGTCAAAATTCAATCTGATGATTTTGCTTAAATCTATATTCATAACTTCACTCCCTGGAGTGGAATCGCACGAAAATCCTTAGACACGTGATATTTACCTTAGGGGTTACCCACACAAGTTTTCTCCGAGTACGCCGTTACTTAAATGCTCAAATCGCATGAAAAACTAACTGGCCCTGGCTCGTTAATGCAATATATACTTCACATCTCGAACATGCTTAGGTGTTGTATATTATCCGAACTGAAAGTGTGATAGTGGAAGCTGTTTTCCTTGCATTGCTTCTTTCCTATCCTTGGTAGTTTCGGAAGCAAAAGGAAGTAACTTTCATCCAGGATTAACTGGCAGTTTCGTTCGCCGAGGAGTCGATCACTGCTGAAAGCGAAAGATAACCTTCCGATTGTACCCCAGAGAGTGATCGCAGGAAAGCCTGAAGGCGGGATTGTTTTGTTTCAATTCGGTTAAAGTATTTTCCAAAACAAGTGGAGCCCTTTCCAGTGGCGCCCCAAAGTTTTCAGTTACACCCTTGAGACTCCTGCTAAGCCGTTTAATTAAGGGGATTCAAGTAAGGGATCTGTAACCCCTCATTCGATACAACTCTTTCCGATTTGCATATTTCTCATAAAAGACCGTGTGTTTTCATTAATGGGTACATGTGTTCCGGCAGGGACGCGTACGCTCGATACCACGCGTGTATCCATGGGCGGTTTTTTTATTTCTTTTATTTCAGTAAACGCTGCCGGCAGGCTTATTCGACAGGGGATTTCGCCCTGTGTGCTGTTTATTCCGTTTCACCCCTTGTCCTTATGAAGCATAATTAGTTCAACACCCCCGAGCCTCACCTACCCCGCGTATCACTCGCCACTGAAACTCTCTGAAACCCTCGCCACCATTTCAAAAAGGGGGAAAATTCTCCCGGTTTAGTCAGTTAATCCCCCTTTCATAACATTATTAACAAAACTGATAAATTGCTCGCTGCCGGTACAGAAGTCGGCAGCCACATTGGGGTTGAGCGTTGAGGGTGTCACAGAGAGCTGGCAAATGTCGAGGGGTTAGGTGGTATCCTGTCCGGCGCGGGTATTATATTTGACACTAGCCCTGTGCTATTCAAAGTTCCTTCGTTATTTATGTATTAGGTATCAACCTTCTCATGCTCGATGAAGTAACTTCGTGTTACTTGTGGCACAGTGGTTCCGAGAGTTAGTTACATTTATTGACAAGGTATAAGGACTAACACTACCTTACATCGTCAAATCTTAATATCTGGGACGATATAATCAAAGTGCTATTCAAATGACATAAACTATGTGCATTTCAGGGAATTTGAATCCATCCTTAACAAAAATTTTCTTCTACTTACTCTCTATATCTTCTTAAATAGGTTTCTATAAGGGTCAAATCGGTTTAATTTCTTAAAAGGTTGTACAATCACCATTAAATTATGAATTATATTCGACCTACTGGTTTGAGTAAAATACAAATTTTCCCATCAAATACCAAGTGATACAGCATTTCCAAGCCAAATGAAACCTTTCCCAATCCAAATGGAACTTATTGAGAAAATAAGAAAAAAGAGGTACCTAGACAGGTAGTTACCCTGCAAATTGCAGGTAGATGCAATAGTACCTTTCGCAGAAAGAGGTTGACAAAAGAAAATTCCATGAATATTAGGCATAGGATTATCGAAATAGATCTCACCTTAGTAGAATAGAACACAAGTAAGTAAGTTTGAGAAATTTCAATTGTTGAATGTGAGTGGGTACCTATCTACTCGCCACGCCTGTAAAAAGAACATGTGCTAGGTATCAATAATTAAGGGGACTCAATCATTTGCGTCCGGTTTTGAGAAAAAGTTGGAAAAAGTTTCGTTTGGTTTGAAAAAGGTTTCATTTGCCTTTAAAATGCTGTAGTCTGAATTGAATTTGTCCATATACGTTGTGAATCTGAGCACCTCTCCCCTGTCATTCTGGTTGGCGTGCCGATACATTAACAGCATATCAACGTAATCTTCATTGCTGAATGTATTCTGTATGATGATCAGCGTACGAACACCGTTGAAAAGCTGAGGTTCTGGAGCACATTTTAGGACTACAGGCTAGATTTGAAGAGTAAAATTTTATCAGATCTACCGATTATGAAAAAAGTGGTCATTCTGAAGATTCAACAAAATTCACTTTTCCGATTGGTTTTTCACCCATTGAACCACTCACAATATTGTTTTTAATACACTCAGGAGATAGAAAATGTAACGCTCTTTCCAACGGTTTGATCAAAATCGAATTTCTCAAGTACATAAGTGAGTTACTTATGGCCGTTTTATTGAATCAAGATCGAAAACACGGAAAGAATCTTAAAATTGAAATAACTCAAAAAAGAGGGATCTAAAAAAAAAGTTTCTAGGAGGCGCTTTTTGTCATCTATTCCTTGCCTGCGGTTAACATACAGGTTAACACCCTATATGATATTACCGATTTGTGTGAATTCTACTAACATTATATCCGCTAATTCTTGCGACTAATCAAGATAGTTTCTTTAAACTAATAGACCTTATCGTTAACGTGAAGCTTTTTAGCTTCAAAGGTATCTTCAGGGTGTTGCAGGCATACCGCCTTAGCCCGTGGAAGGAGCCACTGGTTCATTTGATCACCTCTTCATTGTATTTAGCGGTTTTAGTTTTAAAAAAAAAATGCGATTTTTACAATGTTCATACCAGTTATTATATGTACACATGTTAATGTTCTTTTTTCCTGGAAACGGAAACTAGACTGAAACATACAGGACTCAGAATGAGCTCTTTCAAATCAGAGTGAATGACCAATGAAGTGAAATTCGTCAATAACAAGTAAAAACATTTTCCTTATTTGTAAACTTATCGTTCCGTCGATTTTTTAAATATTCCACTTTTTACAGTGAACCGAAAGAGATCATTAGAATTCAAAACCAACTAAACCACATGAGTTTTTGTTTCACCAAATGAGTGAGTTGGGCCAGTCATTGAGAAAAAAGTTTCTTAGTTTAAAATAAGGATTAAAAATTGAAGAACATTAAGATATATGCGATTTATTCTAGTTTATTTATCGACTTATCAAAAAAATATATCAATTTATTTTCGAAATATATGCACTCCTAAACTGAATGTGATTACTACATCAAAAACAATATCAATTTATTTTAAAATGTATGAACTTTCAAACTGAATGTGATTACTATTGCATCTCCGGGGTAGTGCGTTAGTTCGTTATGTTGGTCAAGGTTCTAATACCCTTCTTCATCATATTGTGCATAACAGAAAATTCATAAGGCGAGAACAGGCTCGTAGAAGACACTTGGGCATCAGCCGTTTCAGACACTGTAGTTGAGCATGAGAGTGTAGGACCTTGCTTGTTCGAGTGGCTCACGGTTAATGAACCACAGAGGGCTTTTCAAAGCGTTAGCGTCCGATAATTGCTCCGGGATTGAATGCGGTTTTCGACCAACGACTGAGTGCACCTAGTCATGAGGGGAAGATGCAATAATTGCACCTCCGTTCGAAATAGGGGCGCGCCGTATTCGCAGACTGTGTCTGTCGGCCTGGGAAGGGATCAGCGTCCCCCCTCGTCTAATATAATGTAATTTCTATTGTTGGGAAAATCGAGTTTTCTTTGAAGGGAGGTTGCCAGACTGAGCACATCCTCATCCACTTCCCTTTCCCCTCCGGCTCCTTGCATTAAACTAATTGTGTAATTTGCATAATTACAGTTTTGCTCTTGCAGGCAGGAGGGTAAGGTCTGATGTTTGTGACAAAAATTGTCGAGTTGTTTTTGGCATAAATTTCTGAACGGCCATGTGGCATACTAGGTGCGCATCCTAATTGAATTATCTAACCTAAGTGGGAGGATACTAAAATTTATTGAGCGGAACGCGGTAACTGTCCCAGTAAATGTGATTAAGGCAAGAGCTTTGAAATGTTGAATAACAGATCATTATACCATTCGGTCGGAATTGCAGATTCGCAAATATTATCGAAAGAGTAAGAATGGACGTCTTGGGTTCCCAATCAGGGATTTAGTAAATTAATGATAACCAAAGACGCTCTGAAGAAAAATGTGGTTTTTTGTACAATGTTGAGCAAATAATCTTTACCAGTATCAGACTGGATAAACAGAAAAATAGACAGATAATCGTTTTTAAAACCAATTACCCCAAGGTTACATTATTTTGCTTAAAACTGATATGACGTCGTTCAGTATTACTATTTATGTTACAATTGTTATTTATTATGGTATTACTAGTTCAAGGACTGTAGTTACCAACTTTTGTTTATTTGTATCGCGTGAGCAAGTTTTCGTGACGATTTTTCAGTTTACGTGCCAAAGCAAAGACATGAAAATGTCAAAAATTTCGTGACAGATACGAGTCACCCCATCCGCATCATATTTTTCTGCTAGTTAGTCCAAGGGCAAAGCATGCTCTCTGCTAAAACTCCATGGCGGTTTCCCGATGCTATTTTCCGCTGTTGTTTTCTATCGTGATAAAAGAGCTAACATTTTTCAGGAAGCAGCTGAGAGCGAGGGCATGGAATTTCACAAATTTTGTACAGGTGTTTAGAAAGGAACAGTAACAGGTTTTTGCTTCACAGCTACGTGATTCAAATAGAGAGTTTCCGAACAAAACTATCGGTTTTGACCAAACAACATATGAGATTTATTGTTTCGCTTACACGGGGACTCACGAGGTAAACGTCATAGAAGTATTCCGCTGGCAATCATAGCGTAATTACTGGACGCATCGCCACCCGTGAAATAGGGAATGCGGAGGCGATCCTAACTCAACGATTTATCACGAGAAAATTACTTCCTCCTCCATTCCGAAGTTGGGGGAAAGCAGCTTGTTTTTCCTGACGGAAAATTAGGGTGAAAGACGATCTGAACACAAGGAAAAAATTAAAGGGGAAGGAATCAAGGAGGGTTCCAAAAAATTAAATTATTGATTCCCACCTGATGTTTTCGTTGTAGTTGTTGATTGGCAAAGGAGCTATTTTTTCCTCTTTTTCTTGGTTGGAGTGAAAAGAGGTGGAAGTCACTCATTCGTCAGCAAGATCACCAGCATTATTGCTCTTCGCTAATGGAGTTTTCCTTTGGGGGCAGCAGGGGTTGAAAGGGAAAAATTCATTTATCACGTGTAAAGGAGCTTCGAGTCAGAACCAATCCTTTTGATTGGTGGGCCTAACAGCTGACAGCGCCTCCTTTTGCTCCCCTTAGTTTTCGAAAATAAATATTTAAACCCCGAAAAGGGAAAAAATGGGGTTAAGAGCGAAAGACGGAGTCATTAATTACCGACAGTATCATTTGAATGATTCATCGAACAAACCGGGGTGGGATCGTGTGTTGTTAGGATTTATTACGTGATTAATTGTGTGAGATGAGACATTTCCCCTTGAAAAGCCTGAACTAATTAGTCAAAATAGTTTGAGACCGTCCAAAATTACTTAGTTATTCTGGTATGTTATACCTAAAGATCGGAAGATCAATATCAGATTCGGAGTAATTGTCACGTCTTTACCACCGCCCGAGCTGAAGTTTTATCAGCAACCAGGAAGTTGAAAAAACGATGCAAATTCTTTTGAATTTGAATTGTGAAAGAATTGCAGCGTTTTTTTATGGTTATCAGAATGCTTCAACCCGTGTATCGGCTACAAAGCCTTTTAGGAGTTTACTCCAGTATCCACATTAATACATCACTACGTCACTAGGTTACTGTAATCAAAACAAAAACAATATTAAACCAAAATAACGCAAATGCTGGCACCATTAATCGGGCCATACATCGGGAATGGTTTGACCTACGGACTTGGGGAGGGGTTCATTCGATTCCTCGTGGAAAGTTCTTCAAAAAGAGTCCAAATTTAAGCCGCCTTGACTTTTTTTGAGGTTTTTAGGGATTTTACAAAACTTTGACAACCCTTAAAGGGCACTTTAAATTAAGTGAGAGAGCTGGCTCAAGAATTGGGGCGTCGTCGGACCAACATAGATTTTTCCTGAAAATTTCAGCTTTTTTGCTCCAGCCATTTGGGAGAAATCGTGCGTACAGCGTACGACGCACGGCGGACGGACGGAAATTTTTTATTGCAGATTCGGATTCCACACCCTTTGAAACGTAAACCATGAAATATCCAGGGGGGGTTAGAATTATTTCTTCTTTTTTCAAGAGCGATTACAATGGTGTATTATTGAATAATACTAAAAACATATATACACAGAATCACAGCAGTTTTAGGCAGAAATAATAACGGACGACAAAAACTATTTTTGTGGTTCTTATATTTCGGCTTTCGCTTTTTTCAAATTGAAGAGACAATTAATTTTGATTTTTTGACATTGTGACAATGATGTGCCTAGAGAAGCTCTTTGGGTCTCATTCTTTCCAAGATTTGCAGGCCGAAACAGTCATCGAATGAAGCATCATAAGGGCGGATCTTCGTTTTTTCTGACCACTGATGATCTGTGGTTATATACATTTAGATTCCATGGAATTTCCTACCATGTAGTCATTAACATAATCATGAACCTTATAAATATGTTTTACAAATAAACCAAATTCTTAGACAAAAATTCCGTAATTCGACTGAGAATTCTAGTTGGTATGAGAAGCGGTTGAACGGATCGGCAATTACCCGGTCCACCCACCGACATTGAATTGAAAAAAATATTATGTTTATTGCAAAAAAGAGGTTCATCAGACAAAAATTGGGATTTAAAAACACCCAACTTCAAAACTTATAAGATGTAGAGAGCCTTGAAATCTAAAGAAGCAATTTCTCCGAAACCAATTGGTCCTTACCGAACTTGATGAAATTCGGATCGAAATATAAAAGAAAGAGCTCCAGTTAGAATTGTATTAGCAGTATTCGTTGGAATTCAAGAATTGAAATACTCAAAAATCATTATATCGAAAACTTGGGAAATAACACTCATTCGTACAGAGGGACTATCAATGGTTGGTGGTCTATAAGTCAATCTCAAGTTATGGAGCCACACTGTTCAGCTGAAGGACGCTTGTGGGTAATGTATTCCCCAATCAATTGACCGTACTGAAATATGATCTCTTTTTATGGAAAGGCTTCATGAGTGATTCATGGAGCAGGGCTATCTGGTACAGAAATAGTAAACATTTGTGTGTGATTTTTGTTTGGTAACTTGTTAAAACGCGTTTTATTGCATTGCGTGCATCATTGTTAAATTCTCTCTTACCATAGTCAAATGGATAAGTCAATATTATGGTGATGGTAATTGCAAAGTAATAATTCCCAATATTACTAGTGCTTTTGTAGTTTGTGTAAAACTCAAGTGCAGTCGTGCCATTCATCTTCTTTTTGCAGTGGGGTAAAGCGGATTTCGTTGAGAACCCGCATCCAATTTCAGCCGAGGGGTTCGGAAAGGTATTTGAGTGATGCGCAAGGTTCCCAGCGGTCCGTGACGAATCTCCCCCATCTACTGCAGGACCAGAGCGCTATGCAGATCCGGGAGCGCGCACATATTACACGGAGGAGGCGGAGGGACGCGAGGATGCTGCCAGCGTGTTTTCCCATGGAGCTCAACCCCCTTGCGCCAGGTTTCAAGAAAATGCACTAGACTCCCCCTCAGCACTCTCCAACAGCCTCGTGCTGGCGCATCCTGGGCGTTCCATAGGGGTTTCCGTCACGGGGGAGGATCGCGATCCGGACCTCACGCCCTGGTCCCGTCGATTTTCCCCTGTGAAACGTGTTGTCCCGCTGTCTGTCATTGTCAGCGAGGCCTTTCGAAACGAATTAGTCATTCTCACGAGCCCCTCTCAGCAAATTGGATCTCTTGATCGCACATTTAAAAAAAAGACTGCACATGGTACTCATGTCGTACGGGGTCTACATAGATTACCTGATCTACCGGAACGATTTGTTCAAGCTGAATGTGATGTTGGGGGGACACTGTTGAATCCGACCAACGTCTTGTAAACTAGACAAATGGCGTTTATAAAAGCCGTTAGATGGACTCAACGCTTCCGCTTAGTTAGAAATACTAATTTCTGACCAATGAAGCTGATAGAGGACCACTTGGAAATGAAGCTTGTTCCAAGTACAGCACATTGCGGGTGCACCTAGGATATTTACATTTGCTTTTGATGATATTTCGAGATGAAACTGTAGTGGGAAAATTGACTTGTTTTTTTTTTTACCGATTTCCCTCCGGATTTGAGCGAAGTCGAATGACTGGATTGTGATGAAATTATGCTTGTTGGAATTAATTTACCCATGCGCAGAACAATTATTGATTTGTGAGCAATGGAACAGATAGGGAGTCGTGCATAGCCAAACAAGAAGATTCTGAATCAAATGTAAATTGAAAACTGCCTAAATGAAGCTTTTTTAGACGCACAGAGTCAAAGGAAGAAAGGAAGACACGTAACCAGAAGACGTCTCGGGTTGTGAGCAATTGAACAGATAGGGAATCGTGCGTAGCCAAACAAGAAGATTCTGAATCAAATCTGAATTGAAAACTGCCTGAATGAAGGAGTTTTAGGCACTCAGAGTCAAACGCAGGAAGGAAGGAAGATACGTAACCATTTTTCTTCCTGAAAGTGTTCTCGTTATATTTTAGGACTCACTAGCAATAATTGATTATTAATTAAATCAAATAAATTGAATACAATGATTTTAGTAACAATCAAATTTAAAGTAATTATGTGGAATCGATAAAATCAACAAACCACTTTAGTCCACTTTAGTCCGATTACCAACTTTACAATTTAGAAAAATCTGATTGACTTAGAAATTACTACTTAGAAACTAGAAGTTTACTTAGATAGAGGGAAATTATCAAGTAGTTGGAACATAGGTACCTACAGTGAAACGCTGTATATACACTCTCAAGCTTCATGATGCACCCCACCTCCTCAAACAAGGAACCAGCCCCCCTCCCCTAAAACAAAAATGTAATAAATATTCGCAAGCACCCCTTATTTTATCTAAAACTAAAAAGAGATTTATATTGGAGACCTTCAAAACAAATTAGTCATTCTCACGACCCTCTTTCGAGCAAATTGGATCTCCAGATACATATTTAAGGAAACATTGTACATCGTATACATGTCGTATGCTGTCTACAGAGATTACCTGATTTGTTCAAGCTGAATGCGATCTTAAGGGGACACTGTTGAATGCGACCTACGTCATATAAAATAGAGAAACGGCTTAAACAGGTAAACTAGACAATCGAGTTCCTGTTCTTGTCTATATGTGTTCCTATTCGCGTTCTTTTTTGTGTAATATATCTTCTGTCCATTTATTAGTGAATAGATTGAAAACTGAAAACCGGCCACCCTAAGAAGTCTGTTATCCTGAACTACTAGACTTGTGTTGAATTTTTAGAATAAAGATGCATTTTCTACAATTTCCGCAAACTTGGGTTAAACTGACGGACGATGAACAGTACGGTGGAGAGCTGAAGGAGGTGATGAGGGCAACCTGTTGCCCTTCGCAGCACCAGAAGAGGCTATTAGTTTTCATTCATTCACACAGCTCAAAATTCCCCAGTCAAAACAAACCATGTCGTGATTTTGGCGTTGGAAAAATAGAGACCTAACAATGTGAAAAATAACGGAAATCTAATGTCCCATCCAAAAATCGAGGTTTTTAATTAGGAAAACAAATAGTAATAAATAACAACATTCTATTGACTTGAGAAGTTAGAAGGGTTCGCGGGAGTTTAGCAGGATTATGTATGACCTAATGGAATAGCGCAGGAAGTAAACGATTTTCATGTTTCGACAATTTTGGTTGTTCAACTTTTGTATGGATTTGTGACTAGTAAATCCGCGTATGTTCACAATGGAGACCATCCCAATGAAAATTTGTTAAGAAAGTTTCTAATAAGAAAGTTATGAACATTTCAGTGATGAAGATCGGAAAAAACAAAAAATTACCTTGGAGTTAACATAACCCAGAAGCGAAGCCCTTAAAAAATACTTAGTAGGAGGCACTTTTTGTTAGACTTCAATTGTTGAATCGAACCCCCCCCCCCCCCCCCCCCGGAGGTCAGCAACCACATGTGTGAACACCGGGTATAGTATTTTCTCATTTGAATGAATTAAATGGGAACTGACTATAAAACTTACAATGTCACAGTCACGGATCGTCAGTTTCGTTGAAATCGATTAATTTTTCATGTAAATTGATAACAACAAAAGCCCGAATGTGCTGTTTGTGGCATTGCGCTCCTCTCAAGGGTATAAATATGTTGGACACATGAAATGTTAACCAGAAAGAGATTTTTTATATCATTATTGATGCTATGAATATTGAAGTAGGTTTTTCTTGATTAGTCATAACTTGAATATGATTTGCTGATGATGCTAATTTTCCAGATTCTATGTTCTGGCGTGGTGGTGACGGTATGTGAATATTGTTCCAAATCGAGGTGACCAGGCTGCCATCCTGACTTCCCATGGAGCTCATCCTCCCTCCAGGTTTCAAGAAGATGCATCACACTGTTCCTTAGCACCGTTCAACAGCCTCGTCCATAGGGGTTTCCGTCACAGCGGACGATCGCGATGCAGACCTCACGCCCAGATCCCGTCAATTTCCCCCTTCTACGTGGAGTGTGTTTTCAGTTGTGTGTCATTGTCGGGGAACCCTTTCGAACCGAATTAGTCATTCTCACGACCCCCTTTCCAGCAAATGCCGGTTTTGATTTATTGTCTGTCTGTTCTAAAAGAGGGAATAAGAGAATACTGCGAGATCAATCACTGAAGCCATATGTACAAGAAGAGTAATCAAGTTCTCCCATTTTCCCAGTCAAATTCACCATATTTCAAGTCCAACTCAACATTATCCAATTCAACATTTTCGAACTGAAGCTCAACATTTTTCGGACGTCCTTCCTGAGCGAGGCTTCATACAAGGACGGTTATTAGGATTGATCGAGAGGATGTGGGACAACTCAGGCATGAAAGAAAAATAACTGATTAATAATCCATAACAGACCAATCTAAAACTGAATCCAGTCCACGAAATAAAAATCATATGTGCTTGTTTGTGCCTGATTAATTTTGGAGACTCTGGCCCAACTATGTTTCTTCACCCCAATTCTTGTGATTCTTCTTTTTTCGATAACACGTTTTTTTGTAGTTGTGTATCAAACTTCGAAATTCCTATCTTCACAACGGAAAAAATAATGTCCCTTCTCTGTCTCTCACTGTTCTTGGCAGCTATTCTAGCGGTCCTGTAAAAGGCAGCTGTAGCTGCTCCAATGTTGCTTCAATTCCCTGCGTTTCGGATATTACTATTTCCGGTGTCATGTATTGAGACGACACTGTCAGAGCACCCTAAAACCTCCTTCCTTCAGTAGCTAGTTGTTCGCTCAGAAAGAAGGTCTAGAACTCACGATCGTCTGCTTCTTGGCAATTCAGATTTGTTGATACGACTTCTTATCCATTCCGTGTGAGTAAGTAGTAGTCCAAGTCCCGAGAGGAAACTTTTTAAGAAAACCATTTTCATTTATATTTGTTCATGTTTTGATCGGGTGCAATGAGCGCCTGTCCATCTTCCTCTTTGCTATACGTTCGACATCCAATCCCAGCTTGCCTTAGTATGATCCATGCTACCTATTACATATCAGTAATTTGGTCATCCAAGTTTCCCCAACATTCCGTATTTGAAATAATCTGTTCCTTTTTGCAACCATTAGTTGTATTGGGATCAAAAATATGCAGATATCCCTCCTTCTTTAGAATAATAGTAAAGCGGACAGCCAAAACCGTAATACCTAAAGAAAGTTACGTGGTCACTGATACAGTCACGAGTCAAGTTGAAAAAGATGCATCTTGCGTGAATCTCTACTTTGATTAACAATGAGAGAGGTTCAAACGACGTACCAACGCTCGAATCACGAAAACACCCACCCGCCGTCATAACAAATGGTTTGTGAACAATGGGAGGAGGCAGGCTGTCCCCGGGTCTTGCATTTCAATTGTTTTTCCAGAGCAATTTGAAAGATTCTCCGTGATTGTCATGGAGGAGAGGCCCCGCTCACTTTGGCCGTCATCGTGTCTTGGATAACGAACCAACAATTCTGTTATATGAAACGTCGTGCGCGGACACGACAATCACGTACAACATGACTAACATGGAGTGGCTTTAGTTGCAAACCAACGTAAATTATTATCTAATGTTAGTTAATACTTCGTAATCAGTTTCAGTATAATTCTACGTTGTATAATTCAAGATGATGTTAATTTTTACGTAACGATGCCTGAAAGTTCAAATGATAAAACCAAACAGGATCGATACAGGTCATCTATGGTTCAACTTATTCCTTTGTTCGAAAATGTTTTGTAACTGAAACTCGTGTTGATAATAGTTTAAACATTTGAACTTCAGCGGTTGATAGGAAGTGAATTTCAATGCTTTAGAATCAATAAAACATCTGAATTTCTAATAGTGTCGATTTATCACGATCTGTCCGATTTCATTCAAACTCAGAGTTAGTATTGGTAGAGCATGCATATGACTGAGAATCCCTCACCCTTGCAATTTGACTATGGAATCAACGTTCGCTTTTTTTTTTTTTTTTTTTTTTTTTTTTGAAATTAGTTGTGATTTTTATTGATTTGAAAAGTTGAATGTCTGGTTTGCAATTTCTGGTGGATTCACCGATATGTACGATACTGTTCCCCCAACCATTTTGACTCGTGATTCGGTCTCCAACTAATACTGTACGTTCTTGTTACACGAGAAATCTGCAGTCTCACCTAACTTGTCCTACGTTTTCTGTAACGTGCAGGAAACCTCTCATGAAGCCTCATGTGCTTCAACTGCAAGGTTCCATCACCAAAAATAATGATCCAAAATCGTTGAAGGAACTAGTGGGTGTTTCTAATTATCGTTCAATGCAATTAGCAACGAAATCGCAAGGGACTCTCAAATCCACAGCAGTACCCTTCAGTGCATACTTGGTATTGCGAAAAGAAGGGAGGCTGAGGTGGTTCATTTGTTAAACCCAACCCCATCACATCCACTAGTGTGACCAAGTTGGGTGAATCACCGATTCGATTACGTCCCCTAGCTCAGAGAGGGCAGCGGATCCAAGTCTCCCCAAGCTATACCCCTCCGCGGGTATGATTTGAATAAATCAAAAGCTCCAGGGAAAAAGAGCTTTTTCTGATCAGATTGGTGAATTTGATACATCAACGCCGAAACCTATAACGAGAAAACCACATGTTCACCCTCTTTAAGATGTACCCTCTGTTCCCTAACGCATTATTCATCACGTTCTGGCACCTTCTTCGGATATTTCACGCGGCCATTCCTACTTGTCAATAACTGAAAAATATTGCCATGAATATTAGAAGAAGCTTCAGCTAAATGGTCTGCAGGAAACCTCCCATGACGCCTCATGAGCTTCAATCAATTGAAGTAGGTAGAATAAACTTTTGCTTTCAATGAAACACCAGCAAAGTTAGTAATGTATTTGCAGGGTGTTTCATGAAGGTTTATCACGTTTCGAAAATCTGTATTTTTCGATTAAATGTAGATACGGGAATGGATGACATCTTAAAATGTTTGTGATATTTCCAAGTTTTATTTAAAAATGTTCAATGTGACCCCCTCATGCTGCACTGCACACATCTAATGTATATTCGAATCCTTTCCGTACTTGCTGAAGCACATCTGGAGTCACTTACCAAATGGTGGTTGTTATTGTACTTTTTTAGCTCATCCAGATTGGCTGCTAAGGGTGGCACAAAAACCGTTCTTTCACATATCAACACAAGAAGAAGTCAAAAACAGTGAAGTCTGGAGATCGAGGAGGCCAAGATGAAAGTGATAAATTTGAATCATCTTTTCATCCAATCCATCGATTGGGAAGCTGATCGGTGAAGTATCGTTAAACTGCTGAATGCCAATGTGGCGGTAAGTACCTTATCTTGTTGAAATACGAAAACTTTGCTGTCTCTCTGAAGTTGAGGAAATATCCAGTTTTGCAGCACCCGTAGGTGGGTATCAACTTTAACTGTGTTTTCACCACTGCCGTTTGCCATCACTGCAATACCTCCCAGGTACAACCGAGAGACTTGTATTGGCGCTGAAGAAAAACTTGAAGGTCCCGTCTTTCGAACGCAAGTTAGTTCACTGACCTTAGACCATCCGTCCCTGAGCTATTCCTGATTGAAATCTGATGAAACTTTATGAAACACCCAATTTACTTAGAGCCTAGGCCTTTCGGCCACATCATTTCAGGAGAGTTGCGATTGGATGTTGAAAATCTACTCCAGGCTAAAAGAAACTTGATTAGCCATTTCAAAATCTGTAGCCTACGAAATGTCAAGACCTTATAAGGATGATTCAAATTGCACGTTCTATGATTTTTCTGAATCAGATTGTTGACTGCAATACATTAACATCGAAGCCAACTACGAGAAAACCAACCAACCAATGTTGATCCCCTGTTCCCTAACGCATTATTCATCACGTGCTGGCACCTTCTTCGGATATTTCACGCGGACTTTCCAACTGGCCAGTAACTGAATATTGTCATGAACATCAGACCGAAGCTTCAGCTGAATGCTGTGCAAACCGCTCATGGTCCATCATGAATATTGAGGATAAAAACAATAGATACAGGTAAAGTAACTGTTGCTTACAATAAATAATAGTAACAACGCTAGGTACTTATAGATTTCAGCATATATCTATCACGTACCAATTTAGGTCCAGAGGCCAATGCTGAAAATCGCCAGTAGTTCCAGGAGGTTCGATACTCAAAATTTATTCGATTCCAAGAGAATCTTTGTTAGCCATCTCAAACTTTTGTGGAGTAAAAACGGCAACATCAGTGTATGATGGATGAGGGTAGCAAAAGCTTTGTTTCCACTTTTGGGAAATACAAAATAATGTCTTCTCCATAATCGAAATTTTCACTCACTTTTTACGTTTTAGACCGTTCTGAATAATTTTCGTATCGTGTCTGTCAAGTGTCTGCAAATCCTTCCATCAAGCTGAGTTCCTACAATTTTCATTTGAGTTTGATGCAATTTTTCGGAAATGTTTATTAGGGTGCAGCTCAGTTGGCACGAATTGCTTATCTTGAAGTTCAATACTTCATTCTGAGCTGCGCAAAATAGAATGCTCCTCTTTTTGTGATCCATTTTCACAAATAGTTCTTACTGATGCAGGTAATAGCGTTCGCTTTTAAATTATATCTTCACCGGTGTTTCACGATATAATACTATTTTCAAAACACGAATATGGCAGGCAAGAAGTAATCATTCCAAGGTTCCCAGCGCCGCGGTATGCAGTAAGAGCTTTACCACGTGAGGCGAACTCATGTTAGACTGAATAGAGTTGTAAGGAGAGTTAGAGTGGAACTTCGCGTGTTAGAGTCAGAATGAAAACGTTCACAGTGTCACGTTTATAAACAAGTTTTTTCTATACAAAGTGAAATTGAGAACCCGTCGGAACGAGTTATACTTTGATTTATAAAAAAAAGAAGAAAAAAAAGGCAAGTATAAAAGTTTGAGCCTGAAAAACGCCGAACTAACTTCTTTTCCGAGGAACGAACGGGTTGAAGTTGGGCGGAGGGGCGTTTGGGGGCAAGCGAGTGGAATAAAATGAGGCCAAGTAAAGAGATTATACTGCACATCCCAGCGAGCATATCAACTAGGGTTGATCGTAAATCATAAACTCCATGGGCACTCGGGCCACTTTATTATGAGTCACCCCTATCAACTTTTATGGTTTCGCTAAAGCCCAGACCCTCCCCCGCCTCCTCTCATCGCCAAGTCGGCGATTGGTGAATTTTTAATGGCGTTTTGAAGAGTTGGGTCCCCTCAAACCCTCTCCTCCTCAACGCCGACCCGGAGCAGGCCCGCTATTCATCGTCAGTTTGTCGCCTTGGGTCGGAAGGGAAGTTAACACGGAATAATGACGTCATAATACGAACATTCTCCGGGGTTTCGAATTTGATGAAGTGCCGTAAAGTTGGTAACAAGGTTCGCCCCGGTCGGGGAAGTTTCCGTTGAAAACTGTGGCCGTTAACATTTGCTGGGGTGACGTAAAAAAATGCTTGGAGGATTTTGTCACGCGAGTTGACTACTGATTCCCACAGTTGTATTCCAACTAGCTGTTCTTAACGGAATACCATATTAGGTGCACACAAAATGAATGACGACAAAATTTGATTTTAGCGATAACATCGGCTTTAACATTGAAACATTTGGAGCTGGCCCGAGAAGTAAATTTGAGCGAACCTTTTTTCCTTATTCTGTTCAATTCGTACCCATTTATACTTTGCAATTAATGTTTATAAATAAAGCAACATGGACTTCGTGCAGTTCATGAGATAAAAAATTTGACTGTTGTTACATGGGGAGGTGATGGAATGGTATAGTTGCCCCTTCAATGAACTGAATACGGATAACGCCCGCGACACTCAGAGGATGTCCCAGATACTGGAAGACGTCAGGTGTATCTCCTGAGGCGGCGGATTCAAGAATCGGGAAGGGCAAACTAACTATCTATGACCACTGTTGAAACCTAATTAACAAAGCTGAAAAGATGTGTCTGAGGCACTATATTAGCTATGCTGCGACTTTTTTCCTTTTCAACCAACTATGCCAACATTTCAAACAGCTACTTTGAGATAATTGGAGTAGGACATCTGTGATATTAGCTGATTGAGCTGTGAGACTATAGAATATTACTTCTCAATCCCACTAATGTTTCGGGACTGCTTCTCCGAAGTTTAAGTTTAAACACAAAAATTGCCATTACCGAATTTCGATATTCATCTCTCACACAAGGTTGATTTCAATCGTTTGTTCGTGATGCCTTCATCGTCCAATTTGTGGTTTCTTTCTGTTCTGTGTTTAGGTTTTGTTGTTTTTGGAACTTTGTATTAGAACGAAGGATTCAATTTCAGGAATCCACGAATATTGAAAAGTTACTCCACATAGTCCGGAGAGTTGTGTGGGTGGGGTTGAAATAGTTTTTTCTTAGGTAATTCCTGAAAACAATAAACATTAATGAAACGGAAATCATTCATTGAATAATTCAACGGAACTTTTCCAAATGATTTGGTGGTGAACCCCATGTTTACCACCACCTGCTTGACAATAAAGTCCCTTCCATACTAATGAAATTGATGGTCGATGATGCGTGATAACTTTATTGCCTAATTTGTGATGCCAATGTCATTCCCCCTTAGTAGTGTGTTATCGACAACCGAAATTGGCCGTTCCCTAATTGGATACGCAACTTATTGTCAAAAGGTGACTCACAGTGGAGCTTCGTTTGTAACGCTGGTAAAATAAAGTATGACATTATCTCAAATTAGGTATTGCATCTATATCTACTGAGGTACCTCTCGCATAGCCGGTGTCCCTCATAAAGAGCAAACCATATTCCAGAACTCCCAAGAGGAGCAAAATCATCCTATACTTTATTTGAGAAACTAATTCATACCGGTTGGTGGAGATCTTCGGCAGAACAATTGTTTTGGCAGAGATGTCACCCCCCCCCCCCCCCCAACTTAAAACCAGCCCCCCTCCCCCCATGTGAGTTGGTACCCCAAAAAAATAATAATGATATCGTAAAATACATAAAAGCATTAATAGTTTGAATTCAAAAATTTTAAATTTGTAGTCTGTGACCATCTACAAGTTATCTAGGCACCTTCTAAGCTTGTTAAATATATCGTTTTAAACCCTTCATAGCAGTTTTTGTCTTTGGGATGAGGAAACAGAAAATCTTCCGATTATTTCTTCATTAGAAAAGACTCCGGTACAACTTTTTCTGCGGCTATAACCATTAGATTGGACAACCATGAGTCTCTCATAGGTGATCTGAGTTTGTTTTTGATAATGTCAACTCGACTTATTGCTCTTTCCACGGAACAACTATTGATTGCTGAGGAGAGTGGAGTTGTATAAACCCCTTTTAGAGCAGTTCATTATTATTTACGTTCTATCTAGTGGTGTAATATATTCTTGAACCCCCCCCCCCCCTGTGGGCACCTCTGGTTTTGGATTACATTTTCTTAACTGGTCTTAAGTGGTATTTGCTGAAGTAGGTAGGTTTTGCAGTATCCGCACATACAACAAATCACCATCACGAACGCACGTGTTGTGTACTAACAATTGTGACATGTTTATGTTTCACGATAGTTTTACGTTTTTCGTTCTGAGCTTATGAGAGATGTGTCAAATATATTAGCCTTCATATCCACGTTTGTGTACCTATTTATATTGAATAGTGTACAACAGGTTTTGATTGTGTTTTTTAGGGTTTCAGATGGCATTTTTTGAGATTGATTTCTGATGTAACTTTAGTGGTTGATCTCAAATGACTAGAGTCATTGAAAATCGTCGCTGTTGTGAAAATCTCATTTTTCCAAAAGCCAGTACTACTATTTACTAACCATCCTGTGTTCTTCACCAGTCCCAGGGGTACCTTTACGAAGGAAGCTAGTACCTTTTATGGGTTCTGGATTGGTAACCTTAACTTTTTCCATCTATATTTAAGGTAATTATTGTTCAAGTTAGAATGTTTTTAAGGGGGCCAGTGCGACAGTTCCGTCTCAACCGAGGGAATATCTACTAGTGGTGATTCATTCAAAGTTCTTTCGAAAATGTGGTTGGAGGTACCTTTTACTCAGACATCGGAAAAACGGATTTGTTGATACCTGCGTACCGTGCATTAACAGGGGTAAATGGAATTGTTAGACCGTCTGTTTGTGACAGAATGGGATATATTTGGATTCTATCAATGTAACGTTTTGGTTTGATGGGATTTTCCAATCAAAAGAAGAGGATGATAAGTCAATTCAGTTTCAAAAATTTCAATAAAAGAGATAAAATTACAAAAAAATGTATTTACAGTGTTTTAGTAAAACTGTGTCGATAAATTCGTACTTTAAAATACGACTAAACATGGGTTACCATTATTTATTTTTACTATTTTTTGTATTTCCTGGCCTCTATCCCGTTAGCTTCTCTCGATCATTTTCACGTGCCAAACCACTAACATAATTACTTGCTTCATTATTGTTTTATGGAATGGATTCACGTTACTTACAAGCACCCCCAAATAAAAACCACCAAATAAAGAAGAACATCAAGGGGCATTATCAAGGGAACATAAAAGGCAAGACATAAGAGGGAACAGGGCGCTAAAATTCCTTTAATTACAATAGTTTTAATGGCTTGGAGACCGAAAAGTTGAAAACCCGTGGGCGCAGTAACTATTAAACAACCTCCCAGGAAAAGGAACACCTCGCGAAACATACGGCCGAGTTTTCTACCCCTGTTAAGGGTAGAAGAGACATCCATGAGCGTAAGCGAAGGCTTTTGAGAATGAGGTAAGGGAGTGGAGGAAACTTTATTAAAACGGGAACTTGCCTTTGCGTTCTCTTCTGTGGAATTACAATTTTATACATCATTTCGCGTTGAAGGTTATCGTTAACGAGGTAAAATATGGAATATGGAAATTTCTACGTCGAAACAATGTTGCGCTCTCGTGGGAAGTAAGCTTAGATGGGAGGTTCCTTGTCCGCGCTTTTCCTCCGGTAACAAGATACCTTAAATGTCTAATGAGAAGGTTCGTTTGAAGATAGCTCTACCCCTTCGCCTCCAATCCCCTCGCGCCCTGAAGAATGAACCAGTTCAATTACCCGGGACGTTACGGGGTGAAAACGTTGCCGTCTTTTCGGAAAAGGATGAGGAAGGAAGTGTAATCTTTGTTTAACAAAATTCAGGAATTCGAGCCCTCGTTTTGTGAAGTAATTCTCAACGCAGTGAGGTTGAGGAGAGTGGGAGGAATGTTGATAAAAGAAAGTTTTCCTCCGGAGGAGAAGAGAGCCTATTTTCGTTATCCTGGGACGGTGTAAGGGTTCTCTCATTAGTATAAGGTTTTGTCTGAGACATCGTGATATGGCTTGGATGTCACTTAGTCACCCTAGATTGAAGATCGTTGAACAAATTAAAATTGAGTTGGCACTGGAATTTTGAATGATTTCCCAAAACTTATTTTGTATGGTGATTGTGTAAGGTCAGTTCATGTAAGCGACGTTTAACGAGTATTTGACTTCAAGCCAAAATCTACCATGTAAAACTTCGCAAACCTGACAATTGAGTTGTAATTAACCCAAATACATGTATTGAACCAGGACAATGGTCAGCCCTACTAAAGCAGTGTGGACACAAATAAATATAAATCATCACTAAATTCACACTATTGTGTTGAGTCCGGATACATCGCCCTCACAGTTTCTTGAAACTGCTAAGGTTGAACATAAAACGGTTCAGTTCTATCTCCTTCTTCGTACACTCTTGAAGTTTCATATCAGAAAAGTGTATTTTGGTTTATTATTCAATAATAATCCATTGTAATCGCAATTGAAAAAAAAAAAAAAAAAAAAAAAATCTAACCCCCCCCCCCCTGAAAATGTCATGGTTTACGTGTCAGAGGGTGTAGAATCCGAATCTGCAATACAAATTTTTCCGTCCGTCCGCCGTACGCACGATTTCTCCCAAACGGCTGAAGCAAAAAAGCTGAAATTCTCAGGAAAAATTCATGTTGGTCCGGCGACGCCCCAATTCTTGATGCTCTCTCACTAATTTAAAGTGCCCTTTAAGGGTTGTCAAAGTTTTGTAAAATCCCTAAAAACCTCAAAAAAAGTCAAGGCGGCCTAAATTTGTACTCTTTTTGAAGAACACTCCACGAGGAATCGAATGAGCCCCTCCCCAGGTCCGTAGGTCAAACCATTCCCGATCTATGGCCCGATTTATGGTGCCAACATTCGCATCATTTTGGTTTATAATTGTTTTTGTGTTGATATCATCAACCTAGTGACGAAGTGATGTAGTAATGTGGATACTGGATTGAACTCCTAAAACTCATTGTAGCCGATACACGGGTTGAAGAATTCAAAATTTCTACTAAGTGTTTCACAGGTGATAGAGCGATTATTGAATTTCAGGAGATATGCATAGAGCACGTAAATCTGTTCTCAACCAAAATACCTATTTGGATTGATCAGTTGATCATATTTGTGTGCCTCCTGAAATTCAATAATCGCTCTATCACGTGAAACATGCACACCAAAGCTTAGTATAAATTCAAATCATGAACGCAAGCCAATTGAATAATAAACCCCAGTGAAAGAATTTGCAGCGTTTTTTGACTGCAGAAAATGTTTTCAACTAGGTCTGATCAAATCTTTCAGGCGGGAATAAAAATTGTTGTAAGTAAGGTAATAATGTGCAATAGGTCTCTTTGAAAAATTTGAGCTGTTGTTTTGAGACTCAAGACCAAAGTCTGTATTATGAACATCAAACAATTCTTCCTATTTAAAAATGAGTAGGGATTCCTCAAGAATACTGGTGCGTAGAGTCAGCAGAATCTCATTCGAGATGCGATAATGAGAATATCAAATAGTGTTAAGCAAATTATATCCCATCTCTTTACACTATTTTTGTGTTTTTTAAGGTCCTTTCCACTATGACCGAATTGACCAGGATTGGATACCTAATTTAGCCTCGGACTCCAAGAAACCATGGGAAAAGCACAGCTTTGGTGTCTTTGAAGCTAGCAGCTGAATATATCATGTGACAGATATCATAGGTCTGCAGATATTGTAGGAAAGAAGGCTCCTTGATAAGGGGACTGCACTTCGATGCTAAGTACATATCAATTCCAAGAATGTTGTTGGTCCTTTTAGAAGTTGAAGGTAATTTAACCATCCTCACGTAAGCAGAACATAACAGATATACAAAAATGCACTCTTCGATAGTATATTTCTACATCCTATCTTTGGAGAAATGATAGTATGAAATCAATCTAGTGTAGTAAGTATACATTTTCACATTATTCTTTGCCCCAAAGTTTGACTTCTATAGCCCCAAAACCAAGACCATCGGAATATAAATTATTCGAACTTATTTGCAGGTGTAGTCTCCATAACTTACAATCATTGAATTTATGATCCATGTGGAAGATGGTACTTAGACTATAAAATTCATTAGTATTCTCAAAACCATTATATGATTTGAATTACATTTGTATGGGTCGAAGTGACTTCGATGTGTTAAGTAATCGTTCATAAAGATTCAGGCACCAAAGCTTGGTCACATTTGGTCATCGCATCACTTTCATCACTCGTTCGAAGAACACGAAGGTATCAGCGTTCAAGAAATTCGTTCCTGATTCCCTTCAACGACTAAACAAGATAAGAAATACTCAGAAATATGAACTCTCCTACAGGATATCCCTAGTTAGCACAGATGATACGCGTCATGTCTGTGGGCACAGTCAGGTAAAATAGGCCCGGGATCCGCCTTGTTGGTTTTCATAACCTACAATTATCCCCCCCTTCCGCTCGTCATCCTCTGGCCTCCGTCCGCCAGTCCACTTCTAACGATCTTCACCGAACTCTCGGCTCCTTCTTCTTTCTCCCCCTCGCCCATTAATATATAATTTGAACGATGAATCATGTCTTGTTATAAGGTCAAGAAGCCACGCACTTGTAATTCATAATGATTCATTGTCCTGGTCAAGGACCATTGGGGGTTAAGTTCAATCAGGATTTGGATTTTATTGCACGACTGTAACGAAAAGCTGGGATTCAAGTCTGCAGAAACGTTTTTAACTCCAAGATAGTGTACGTTTAGCAGTGAATAACTGTACATTATCCGAGCTCGCAGTAATCAGTTGAGATTTATCAACAGATTGTTTTTGTAGGGTAGAAATCCAGAAGATCTTTCCATTGATGAAAGCATAGCTTAATGATTTTAAAGCGAAGAAGGAAGGCATAACCTAAAGTACAAATGAATGAGGTGTCGCTCTCAATTGCTTCTAAAAAGTCTCTGAAACTTTTATATGTTTAAAATAAACGCTGAAAAGGTGGTATTTTAAAGTGACAACAAGAAAACTATGTAGGGTTTTCTGAAGTGAAACAGGATGAGAGCTTTGTCGTTTAACGGATCGTTGGGAAAGGTGTCTCGTAGGTTGATGGCTTAAGGGATGTTGGTTGGTTAGTGATATTTAAGGGCTTTCAGGAATGCTTTCGGAAATTTGGGCAACTTTGTAGGATTATGTGAAGCAGAACAGAATTAGAGCTGTTGTTAAACGGATCTTCAGGAAAAGTGTCTCTTAGGTTGTTTGTTAGAGATGGCTAGAGATGGTTGAATTATTGGTTATGGATGTTCAGGGATGGTCAGGGATGGTTAGGGATGGTTGAGAAACGTTGCAGGATTATCTAAAGCAAAGCAAGATGAAAGCTGTCGTTTAACGGATCGTTAAGGAAAGTGCCCCACTGTGGTTTAAGGAATTGACTCTACCCCTTCACAGCTCTGATTTGTCACTTCCCAGCTGCCATCTTGTAACGCAAATGAGATAAGAACTCCATAAAAAAACTCTTCATTGCTAATTAAAAAGTCAATTGTTCGACGTAATAACTTTACAATATGAGGTACTACCAGAAGATAACAACCAAAATACCTGCTAAAAGATGTGTAGCTGACCAAACAAATTTCTGGTCAATTTTCTCTTCTGCTTAATGCTCTGCTGCTAATGCTCGTGCTAATTCAATACCTCTTACTTCTTAGTGAATGTAAAATCCTTATAACTCCTCAGTTCAGTAACACTACAATAAGCTTTATTCGAGTGAATCATTAATTAGATATTACCTTATTACAAAATAACCAATAAGGACATCTCAATCATAGTAAACCTAAAATTTACTAAAGAACCTATCTAGCTTTTGGTTGAGCACAGTTTAATGACGAATACCAGAAATCATGTTTAATGTTTTTCTGGATTTTACCCGATCGATTTCTTTGGACTGATATCCGTTGGAAGAAATCACCTTTGAAAACTGTGGCCAATGATAATGTACCAACAACATGGAATTTCAAATGTTTAAGGCTTAGGGCCAAAAATGGTTGATTTTGTTCGTGGGCAGGAAGTAGCAATTTTCTTCCGCCCTTAATAATGAGGAGAAGGAATAAAGAAACAAAACGACCCAACCCCGAAAGTACGTTTGAAGAAAAGGATATGAAAGCAGAGCGAGGTAAAGAAAGAAATTATGTCAATATTTATCCAACCGTATTTTTTGAAGAAGGACAGCACGAAGGGGGAGGGCTTTCGGATTTAATTAAAGGAAGGGACATCTTCGCGCCCACGTTGGAGCTGAGGAGGAACCTTTAAAATTTGTGACTTCAGAGGCCTAACTCTTCTTCGCGAGGCCCTGTTGTGAGTCTCCCCTTTTTTTCAGGCACTGAACCTTCACCTGGAATAAACGTCATCTTCTTGGATATCCTCGTAAAACCTGGAGAGCGTATATCATTTCCTTGTAGAATAAAGAAAAAAAAACAAAAAAAGTCTGGAAGGGTAGGACTTCAGAAGGACTTCTTATTCCCTGTTACATATTTATAAAGAATCTCCCGTCCTTAAACCCCCCCTCGTCGGGGAGTTTCTATCCTTTTTCATGTTTTTTCTCTCTATCTCTCCCACCCTCTCTCAATACAAACTAGTCCAGCTTTATAAGCATTCATCTTGAAACGTGAAAAACTGACAAATTTAAGAGATGTTAAACACACTGGATGCTTCGCTTGTCAGTGTGAAAGACGTAATTTACGACTCCATCCTCTCTCGTCTACAGGAAATTGGTGCTTCAGACCGCTGTTTGTTTTTTGATGCCACTACAATCCACGTTCATTTCACTCTTTACGACGGCTACCTACTTTATTTCTTCGTAAAAGTTGATCGATATTTTATTTATCGGGTTTCGTGCAATGGGCATCCTTGGAGAGCTGGCCTTTTTAGTTGAACTTCGAAAGACGTAAAAATCGACTTTGGCAGATGCATTGAAGCTTGTCTTAGTTGCAATGTCCAACTCAACCATAAACTCAATTGTTTATCGTTTCACATACCTAATCTCGTAAATTGCGGTACTAATGGAGCCGGAGGTACTGACCATACATATTTTATTTCACCAAAGATTAGTAGTGCTAAATAACAAAACTCAATTAATTGTTAGATTAGATTGGAAGTATTTAATGGTCACGAAGGCACAAGTCAATTCTCTCTTTTGACACAGATTCATTTATTGGCTGGAGTACGTGAGTACGACAATTTCTACTAGAAGAATGTGATGCTTTCACTCCACTTCTCAATGATTTCCACTTAAAACCAATGCGTAGCTAGAAAAATGAATGTAAGATAGTCATTTTCCATCGTCCGAAAACTATTTGCCAATCGCTGGAAAGCTTTCGATTTACTACTCGTGGGCTTATCTCTCATCTGACTCTAGCCCTACGGAAAGCAGAGCTTTGCGCGTTTACTGAAATTTGATCGGGATTGGCAAATAAAACGTCAGCTTGTGAACGATTCATGAGTTATAATATGAAAATATGCTTGCTTCGATGTTTTTAGCCATCCCTCGAAATTTAGTTTGCGATGATAGATTTGTAATGACGTAATTTACAAAACTGTTATCTTGGAGATTAATTACCGTCTTGAAGAATAGTTGAACCAAATAAGCAAAATTTAAGAAACATTTCCATGCCACTTTTTTCAGTGTAAGCGTTGAAAGCTTGAAAGTTTTGAGTTATGGACTGGTTATGGAGTCCCCTATGTATCGACCACAAACTAATTGGTTTTGTCTTGTGCTGTTTCTCTTCCTGAATAACACATAAATTATTTTCTTTTTACTAAAATTTAATAAAAAGAAAATCATTCCTATGAAATCCTACGTTTAATGTTGGCACTTGTATAACAACCCAAAGATAATTGTTTAAGTTCAAAATTAAATAAAGACGTAGACAAAGAATGCTTATTATTGTTATTATTACCATTGTTAACCCCCCCCCCCCCCCCAGATTATATTTTTTTCTGGAAACCCAACTGAAGCCGCTTTTTGTGTATACACTTCAAATGCATTTTGGATATATATTTAGAGTTAAGAAGTTGACCGAGGACCGTCTTCCAAATTATTTAGCCAAAAAGTGCATTGAGTTGAATATGTACTGGGCGAGAGAGTGGGAAGTCTTGAAGGGTAAGTACGATATTCCCTTGACTCCACAGGCAGACCTCAGTGTGTGGAAAGACTTGATGGAGAAAAGTTTGGAAATTATTAGTGGAATAATGTATGCCAATTTTGAAGAAAAAATGAGACGATCACAAAATCACCCACAGTACTTATCGCTTAAATGTGGAAACAACGAAGTAGTACCACTTAGTCGATTTAGGAGCTTCAAGTACTCCAGATGGGCTATAAAGATTAGGGGCGACCTTTTAGCGCTGAATTATAGACCGTATGGATCAAACGCGCAGACCTGTGATTTATGTAGCAGCCAGGAAGTAGAGAATGCTTACCACTTTATTGGAACATGCACTGCATTGACTTGAGTGAGACGGAAGTACCTGGGTACTTCAGAACTAGGTTGGGAAGCGTACTTGGCATTGATAGGGTCCGATGATCAGGACTTGTTTAGGTTTTGTTCTGTCGCATGGCAGCTGAGGTTCAAAGCCATCAATGAATATGGATTTAATAGGTAGTTGGAAATAAGCTGAAATTAATTATTTTAATAGCCAGTGGCTTTTTGGATTTCCATGTGTGTTGATTGTTTTAGACGTGGGTATAGAAGTATTTCTGTTTTATTCATTTTCACTGATAGATTTATGATTGTGCGGGGTTCTGTTGCTTGTAATGTTGATTTGTAATTTTCATTTGAATTTTGGCTATAATTATTTCAACCTTGGCAATAAAGAAGAATTATGTATTTTGTTTATATTTTTAGGAGTAAGGCAAACTCATCAGACAGCCACTTTTGGCGATGATTATGCACGTATATAATTTATCAAATATGTTAATATCATTATTTTTATTTGTCTTACAATAAAAATATGCTTTCATTCATTCATTCATCATTCATTACCATTTTTAACCTTTATTAAAGGTTTTCATATGTTTTTAAATAATAATGTAAATTAATGTACTGTTTCATCAGCGGCGTGTATAATAAATAAATCAGTAACAATTGCTATGAATATTATGATAGTTCTTGGCTGAGTTCCCATGGACGTACGTTGTTTCCCATTATAACGTCGGGTTCCTGGTAAAAGTGACCAAGTAACATTTTTTTCAAAATGAGCTTTTTTTGTCATTCCGGTACTAAGGAACGTTGTCTACTGTGTGTTGTTGCTAAGAACGTTATCTTCAAACTGATGTACAAGAAATACTTGAAAATAAAATTTACCTGCCTGACCCAAAAAGTTTTATGTGACCAAATGGCATTTGAACTCAACCACAAAACACGAGATGGATTATAAATGTACTCTTGCTGGTGCATGTAAATGTTATCAATTGCCATTTGATCACTTTTACTGTGTAAGATTTGTAAGATTGCATAGTGGGCAGGTGAAAATGACCAATTACAGTGATAGGTAATGGATAACCTTTTCTAACAGAAATAGGTCTATCATTGTTATTAGATGCTTGGCAACATGATAAATTAACGAAAAAACTATTCAATCCCTCAATTTCATGTAACTATGCGACAGATTTTCGAAGAATTGAATTGACCAAATGAGTAAAGCTTGAAACTCCAGGCAGGTAAAAATGATCAAATAGAGTTTTCCGGAAAACAGCTCCTATTTAATCTGAAGTGAATTTTGAAGCACGATATCATAGGCGGGCACTAGCTAACTACCTACAGGATAAAGAAAAATCGAAACATAGTCGGATGAGACATCACACAACCAGTGTTCGTAAGAAGAAAATAGGTGAAACTTCAGATCGCTCCCCTGTAAAATTTTGCAAATGTTACTTGGTCACTTTTACTCGGAACCCCCACTTATTAAGTAAAGGGACAATTATTCAATTTATATTCATTTCAATAGTTACCTACTAACACGAACAGTTGCTTTTACAATTTGATCAAAGTTTTTCCTCGAAAATCCCTTTTGATCGGGAAGAGTTTTCATAAATTTAATGACGGAATGATGGGCTCACTAACAAATGCTGATTGATTAGATTGCTCTACTTGGGGGGTCTGGAGTCGAGAATGGAAAAGACTTCGAGCGAGAACAGAATCAGTTTCTCCGGACCGGTCATTGATTGGGAACCATTAAAACGCGATGCGCCTTGGGCGTTCGCCGACCGTGAACCCTCCTCTGCTGTGAGCTCAATCTATTTGCCATGCCGTGCTTCTTAGCATGTTCCCAAGAACAGGGAATACTTTCAGACTTCGGAATGCAAAATGGGAATACTTCATTTTCATTGGTTCTTCAGTTTTCAGACATCTGAGTTAATATTGGGGGTTGTTTGACGTATTGGAAAAAGCATTTTACAGTAAGTGTAAGCAATGGAACAGTGGTGAAACTATTGCACCAATTTTCATTATTCTTTTGGACCTTTTTTCTGATTAGATTGGTGGTAATGTGTATATCTGAGTTTTTTGGGCAGTCAGTTCCCCTCAGTTCCCCTACAAAAAAAGGTAGGTACCAGAATGCGTTCTTCTGATTCATCAGAAGTCCTACTACCAATTCAGCAGAATTTGACTGCTTTTCCATTTGAGTGGGATGAGATCGCCGTACGAAACGCGAAAACTAATCAGATGGGGACTATCGTTATGGCCACTCATCAGGGTTTGTTTAAGCTTGAGATTGATCACTCATCGAAAGACAATTATTTAAATATAAATACCTCTCTTTGCTTCAAAAGAAAGGGTAAACTTGGTACTAAAAATTTGAAAAAAATTAGGTTTTTGGAAGAAGGAATTACCGTGCTATCGCTTATGCTGATAGCATATTTTTCCTTGTTCAAACCAGATCTCATTCTCACTAATATTTATTATTTCTTGCCTCATAAGAACGTGCTGTGAAGTGGCAAAAACACAGCAAAATGAGGAGGCAGACTTTTTAAAAATACCCACTCGTACGTAATCGTCTGCAGTTTTCACCTATGACAACAACTACTGCTTTCGAGTCTACCTATATGTAAAAAAATCTTTGTTCTGTCCGATTTTGATGAAATTTCAGGATTATGACGTATTCACAAGCTTTGAGTTTCGTTTCTCACAAAAACAGTTCATGCACTAACGCAAAATCCACCAAGCTTCATTTTCTTCGGTTATCATGGTCCGATCGAGCTGTAATTTTTAGGGCAGTCGGGGAACAACGGCCTAATAACTCATATCAGTTTCAAAATTATTGTTTCGTTATTCTATTAGACGTGAAATTAGTATTTCAGACCAGCAACACCTGTCTCTGATGTTTTGAAGGCTCTGACCTTACGCAACACGTCCTGTCTTAGCCTGTGGCATTAATGTTGTCATTGAGGAAACAGCTACACCGTTCGAGATCATTTAAAACATTTCAATGATAGTTTCATGTTACCTAGACGAGTGAGCTATGCGTCACACCCAACTTGGTAAACGTTTTTTTCATAAACATTTGTTGTTGAAGTCTTGAGTCTTTAATTACCCCGAATCGGTTTATTGAAAGTAATACATTTCGAAAACGGTTGCTCACTGATTTCATGTGATGGGTTTTGACTTAAGCCAAAAGTGGACACTTTTTCATACCATACAGATATAAAGAAAATACCCTTGCGTTATAACTCACTGTACCAAGAGCTATGTGCTCATAAAATTACTAATGTCATGACATGCATCTCCAACGATTATTTTTTTAAAAGTTCTAAAGGAATGTAGAAACATTCCTGGGTGACCACTATTGTTCGTTGAAGCGCAGAGCCTGTTAAGTTTCAAACCTGCATACAGAGAATAAACGTCATTTCTCCCCCACCGCAATCTTCCAAATTATAGATCCCTAGTCGTAAGGTAGTTTTGAGACGACCATATTAACCAACCTCGTGCTGACGACCGTCTCGCTTTGAAACAACCATTTTTAAAGTCGTTCGTTCCGATCCAGTCGGTCATTCTAACGAGACTGAATGGAGCTCGCTCAAACAAGCGAACCCCTGACTCGAGTGGGTGCTTCCATGTGGTTTGCGGTTTTCATCTTACATCTTTCCTGTTTGGGATAAGCAGAGCACGTACTACAACGTTGATCTCACATTGCATCTTGGACAGCGTGAGTGCGTTTGCTTCGAAGTCCGCTTAGAAAACTCTGAAAGTCGCAGAACTATAGTTTCAATAAGTCTTGCATGAGTATAACGCATTATACTTACATAATAACTAGTCTTGTAATAGTATGTTGGTAAATTGATTGCAGAGGTTCACAATGCTATCTCATTCTGTCTCTCTGATCAGCTATATCTGAACGAGCATCCATTGGAATCGAATTTTTTCAAACTGTCCAAAATATTTAGCTCCTTCAAGTTCTCATATAAAACACAGTTCATATTTCCAGCATCCTGGTGTACTCAGCTATGGTTTCATGGATGTTTTATCTTCATGCAAATTCAATACTCTGTAGTGTACAAGATATAAAGGAAAAGCTATTTTTGATAATGCGACATCACGTCAGACTCGTACCTGTTGGATTATCGAAGACAAATTGTAGATACATACAAAAGAATGGAGAAAATAAATTAAACAAACGAACTGTTTTTGATAAAGAAGTTTCCTATGTTGAACTCTCAACAATGTACGAACTTGGAATAATTGAAACTTCCTTACAGTCATTATTGAATAGGAACCTCTGCTAAGAGAATAGAAAGAGAATTGTCGGATTTATTAGGGTGCTTCTCAAACTACGGGATCAAACATAATAGGTGAGCAACTAGGGCCATTAAAATGTTTTTCAAACATTGTTTTCAGATGTTCTCGCTCGATCAGATAACACACCACCTACCGTTTAGGGCGACTAAAAGGTGTGCCCGCTTGCTTGTGAGTCACTGCTACCACCAAAACAAGAACTTCCTTGAAAATCCCCGTTTTGTTTCCTCAGGAGTACACTTTTTTGGGCCATGACAATGACCCTAGACTAAAGTGACCTGAATAAAGTGCAAGGTTAGGATACTAAAAACTTGAAGCAGGGGTTGAAAAACCATTGACAGCTGATTTTCAGATGTAGATAAAGACGAGAGAATTTTCATTTAATTTTAAATCTCAGGTGGAATATTAAAAAAACCAACTGGAATTTGGGAACCTTGAAACAGTTGCTGGTCATGACAATGACAAATCAGGGTTTCTCAATCCCAAAAAACATGGAAATTATATTAGCTTCTTAGGGTTTTCTAATGGCCAATGCAGCACTCAGTAAATGTATGTAGATAATGGGAAAAAGTTCTAAGTCTGAACGGCACAGCATTTACACGAATTCGCCCGTAGTTTGAAAATCAGCCATTATGCTGATTTACGAAGAAGAAAAATAAGAAGAAGGATACTGATACTTGCACACAAATTATATCTCCAAGAAGATAGTATTAAGAGTGTTAATAAGCTCCAGCGTTTTTTCATAATTACTTTTTTTAAATTCATCTTCAATCCTAACTGTCATGATATCTCTAGGTATCTGGGAACCGGTTGTGGATATACGGGTATTCCCGCTGAAGACTTACCTCTAAAAATAATTCGATGCATCAGAAAATCCTGTTTTAATCAGCGGGTTTACTCAAATCTTTTCCATCTTTCTCGATGATACGAGCCCCTGAAAACAATGGAGTGGAGATACGCCCGACCGTCTTCACCCTTCCACGTATGGAAGCCATAGTTCCCATACGGTATGATTATCCCTTTTTTTGGGAGAAGTGTCGTCATTTCCCCGACGAGGAATATTCCGACGCCGTATTCGGGGTGTGGGAACCAACTGAGACAATTGGCGGAAACGCTTCAAGACAAACTTACACAACAATAATTGATTTGGCCAGAAATGTATGTTGTGTCACACATAATTTGCAGTCTTGCACATGATTGTAACTATTAACATGTCGTGAAGAAAGACACGATAATTACTAAGTAGTTATGCATAATAACCTCCTAACTGTTTACATCCTTTGTTGCAACAACCACGCTACTTCAGCCGATACTATAGGCATCTATATGTCTTCCTTCTATAGTTTTTTAGTTCATTTATTAGCACTGTAATTAATACATTCCGCCTATTGATATTAAAATGTCTCATAAATAAAATAAATCTACATGAAGGTAAATAAAATAATTTTACATTTTACAATTAATGTCCTGGAGGAAACCGTATAGAGCTTGACATACTGTCAAGTTCTCCTAGGCGAGCAGAGAGTCTAAGTTGAAGGAGGCTTTGACTTGGGGAGGTATGTTATTCATCGTGTGCTCTCTTTGGTCGTTGTACAGAAAAAGATGTTCCATTGTTGTCTCATCATCGTTCCATGCATCACAGTTGTTATTGTCAGCCATATTCAATTTGAATAGGTATGCTTTGCATATCGCGTGCCCTGTTGTCAATCGTATCATCGATTTCAGGAAACGGGTGCTGGCGGTCGTAGGTGTTGATCTAAACCAGAATTTTCTCGATGGGTGGGAGAACGTCGATGTGTAACGATATTTCTTCCGCATAAAGTTGTGGTTGTTAATTTTTCTATGTTCTATTATTGTTATTGACACATAACAACACTAACGCTTCTACGGTCGTAATTTATGGACTTCCCTCAATAAGGGAAAGATTGTCAGATGGTCAGAAAAAATAACGTAAACACGAGTGTGAATCTAAGATAATGTGAAACTCGTCCTGTAAACTTCGACATCCAATCAGCTGTTAAAGTTCCAAAGGCAATATATATAGAGTTGCTTTTGAAATCGAATAGTTCATAGGTGTTCATAGTATGTGTTTTAATTAATCTCTTTTAATTTCAGTTGTTCCATTCATGGTTTTCAACTCCTAAGTCTGTGAACAGTACATTGAAACATTTTAGGTTTTTAGATATTATCTTCTATTACGAACCAGGAGACTTAAAAGCGATAGTATTTACGAAGTTTTACATATATGATGAAACCATCCTATCATCTTTAGGGTCTTTAGGATCTTGAAGCTAATTACAAGATATAGAGACACAGCAATCATATGAAGGACCCTTGTGGCTGATGTCTTTCTTAATCGATCTAAGGGGCTGCTAGTTTAGGAGGAGGAGGAGGTGGCTAGTTTAGATAATGCACTGTACCTAGTAGACTAACACAGAAAAACGGATGTCTAATACATAAATAAAAAAAAACTTTTTGTAACAGTTTTCGGCGTTTTCCGGTTGTGATGAACCCACTTATAGTTGTGTGAACTCTTCGTGGGAGGAAGCGGCATAAGAGCGGAAACCTAAGAGAAAAACTACGTCAAAAGGCGTCATCGTGAGCCGACCGATTTCAATGAGAATGGAATCATGTTCTATTTTCTTTCTGGGCGACTGCCGAAGAAAAATGAAGCATTCGCGCCGCCTCGGCCTCTTACGTTGGCCGGCGTTTCGTCTCGCCTTTTATTTAATTTGTCTCATGTAATTCGGCATGTAACAACCGCCGAGATACTGGTTTCATCGAGAACAATACTTTTAACTATTGTGAAGGGTATCAACAATAATTATTATGAAATTATTACGGTTGTTCCTTGCAAAACAAAAGCAATAGGAATTCATTGATGCACCGAGGGGGTGTTTGATGCTTCCCACTACTCAAAATGTCCCAGTTCGCAGGCTATTTACGAACCTTTTATTCAAAGAAAAAATGAATAAACAATGAATGGAAAGATATTAACGTTTAATCCAAGTCCACTAAATATCAGGATCACGAGTATGTAAACATATTTATAAGCAATTTGCATGCTTTTTTATCAGCTTACTTTGAAAAAAAAACTGAACTGTCCCCATTATTCACCTCCGCACATAATGATTTTCACAACCCTACCAAGTTAAAAATTTAATAAATGAAGAAAAATGAAAATCGAATTTGAAAATCCTTTCTTCTATCCACCAACTTACGAACTTGTGGCGGCTTGTGTGGTTTTTCCCAAACAAAAAAAAGACTAAATATCACCTAACACCTAGATTGAGGCTACATAATATATTTAAATACATTTGTTTCATAAAATCTTTCATTTTAATCAATATTTCTTTCTTGAAGCTTTCTAAACCACTAAAATCATCAGGGTTAAATTTATTGGCATAGAAGAAATGAAATATTCGAAGATATTGCAGCACGTGAGTAGGAGATACCTACGGCTTCTATGATCAGGGTGGATATCCGTCACTTGAATAAATTGTATACTACTCTCTCCGTCCCCTCTCCCGACAGAAGATTCAAACTTTCTGCTGTTTGATGCACAACTATACTAAAATTATGATCAAACAAAACTAGAATCAAGGGAATCAGTGGAGAATTTAGCCTGAGTAACGTCGACAATTTTTTTTTCGTTTTTTCATTGATTCAGTCTCAGAACGGTCTGAAATAGATTCATTTTCAGTTATTCTATTTTATTAATATTCTTTCCATTTTTGGGTTGCCCCATACCTTTCCGGATGGATCCTAATAGTCTCTCAATAGTCTGCGCTATAACAATAGCGTGTCGATGTGCAAGTTTGATATACACCCGCTTAACGTCCTTTTCATAAAAAATATTTGGCTTACGTATTTAATACTTGGATAGTTATGAAATGAAAAAAAAAAAAAAAATGCGAGGCTGTAAAACCTGTTCACATTTGCTCGTGGTTTGAATTTTAAAATCCAACTACAATTTGTTTTCCTCGCTTTTTCTTCTGGGGTACTTTAGTTCCTATTATCCTATTCTCTATTCAGGCGTTATGACGATTAGAGTTTGCCAAGGAATCAACTAAAATTCCAGCTCCCGCTCCTGCATTGGAGAATTTCCAACGCTCTCCACTGTATACGCAAAGTGCCGGACTTCAATAAAGTGTCTCATTAGACGAGCCATTAAACCGGATTAGGTCACGTTTTGAGGCAGCGGATGGAATGGCCTTCCATTTGGAAACCATTTCCCTCTCGAAGTTAGGAGAAAAAACGGGAAAAAGTATTCCTTCGTAATTATTTGCAACGTCTCGCGAATTCCGATTGAACGACGAGGAACACTTGTGAACCTCGGATTTTCAGCTTTATCTGTAGTACGCTGGAACAACTTTGAAACTTAACTTTATAAAACATGAATTTCTAAATTCCGGGAAGTACCACAATTGCAAAACTTATTGAAATATGTCAAAACGCTACTCTATTTTTTAATCTTAAACGAATTCAATGTTCTGGCTGAAAAAAATGTTGAGCCAACTGCGCTCGTACAGGTTTAGTGAGGTGCCTCGGTAATCACATCCGTTAGATGACAGCTGAATCCAGTGGTTACACTTCCATACCTCCATGATTAAGAAGAAACTGATTTTTTGGAATCTCTAATTTATTAAATGGTTTTAGTTTATAAACAACATGGTAGTTAGAGATGGTTTTACAATAAATGATATTCCAAAAACGCTGCAAATTCTTTCACTGGGGTTTATTATTCAATTGGCTTGCGTTCATGATTTGAATTTATACTAAGCTTTGGAGTGTGCGTGTTTCCCAGGTGATAGAGCGATCATTGAATTTCAGGAGGCCCACAAATATGATCAACTGATCAATCCAAATAGGTATTTTGGTTGAGAACAGATTTACGTGCTCTATGCATACCTCCTGAAATTCAATAATCGCTGTATCACCTGTGAAACACGCACACTCCAAAGCTTAGTAGAAATTCAAATCATCAACGCAAGCCAATTGAATAATAAAACCAAGTGAAAGAATTTGCAGCGTTTTTTTTTTTTTTTTTTTTTTTGAACCTCAATACCCCCCCCCCCCCCCCACAATAAAAACATCTATAATTTTATCAAGTCCTTTAGCACTCGTATTGCGTTAAAACTTCCCCAAATCCAAATTTAAACGATGTAGCCAAAGGTAGACTGATGTAGAGGAGGCCCACAAATATCATCAACTAATCAATCCAAATATGTATTTTGGTTGAGAACCGATTTACGTGGTCTATGCATGACAGAATATCTCCTGAAATTCAATAATCGCTCTATCACCTGTGAAACACGCACACTCCGAAGCTTAGTAAGATTCAAATCATGAACGCAAGCCAATTGAATAATAAACCCCAGTGAAAGAATAATTATTTACCCCAGTAATAATATTGAATAATAAACCCCAGTAATAGTATTGAATAATATTTACCTATATATTATCACCGTTTCATGCATATCAGAATGCTTCAACCCGTGTATCGGCTATAAACTACAAGTATCCACATTCACTACAAGTCGACGCTATCGGCCGGACATCACTAGGTTACAAACAAACAATAATAAACCAAAAAACGCAAATGTTGGCACCATAAATCGGGCCATACATCGGTAATGGTTTGACCTACGGACGGGTCTCATTCGATTCCTCGAGGTATGTTCTTAAAAATAAGTACACATTTAGGCCGCCTTGACTTGTTTTGAGGATTTAGGGATTTTACAAAACTTTGACAGCCCTTAAAGGGCACTTTAAATTGAGTGAGAGAGCTGGCTCAAGAATTGTTTCGTCGTCGGACCAAGATGGATTTTTCCTGAAAATTTCAAATTTTTTGCTCCAGCCGTTTGGGAGAAATCGTGCGTACGGTGGACGGACGGAAAAATGTTTATTATAGATTTGGATTCTACACCCGTTGAAACGTAAACCATGAAATTTTCAGGGGGGTCAGAATTGTTTTCCCCGAGCGATTACAATGGTTTATTATTGAATAATAAATCAAAACGAGTTTCTTCTCAATCATGGATTTATGGAAGCGTAACCATTCGATTCAGCGTCTAAAAATGCTTAAATTGCGGTATCAAACTCATTTTCATTAAAACATTTCGCAGTAGGGGAAAACGAGGCTATTCATATTGAAACCAACGTTTTTTAGGATTCGAACATGATTTTTCGCACCGAATTTCAATGTACAATTTTCTAAATCTTACACCATTGGACAGCTGAGATTCTCACCAAGTTTTACCTTAGGAACGCAAGCCGAAAATCACATTTCCCATTATATAAAAACAGAGGAAAAACGGGGGATTTTAAATAAAACTCCAAAATTCGAAGTTTGCTGTTTTTTTCACCAATCAAGATTAAACGAAAAAATCAGATTTTGTAACAGATACTTACAAAATTGAACGATCTTTCCAACTGTATTCTCAAATCTTATTTTACTTACTAATTTAAAGGAGTTACGGTTAATTTTTAGTTGAGGGAGTTAATTTTTAGTTAAAAACTGCTGTTCTTCAAGAGTGTACTTTTCTTTTCCTGTCTACTTATATATTAATGCAGATACGATGTGGAAGCTATAACTTTAAGAAAAATTAGTTGGATTTAATAGATCCTTGGGAGAGCGAAAATAGATATTACATCCCTGAAGCGCAAAACAAGAATGCAAATAGAAGATGAAACTGCTATTTCCCATGAACAATGATTTGCAATTCCTCGTAAAGATCATTTGATCAATTTGAATGACGTGCTGAAACTGCATCGTTGTTACATAAAGTTCAAAGATCAACCTATCTTATCGCCCATCATGCTTCAAGGTTTCAACTCACAAGTAAACTACTAATGGTTTGCCTACGAGAAAATTACGTTCATGTACTTACTCACAGGCGCCCAGCAAACAAAGCTCAAGGCAGCAAGAGTGCGTCAGGTATCGGATAAGGTCTTATCAAGGATAATAGTCAAAGATCAAAAAATGCGGAAAAAATGTTGGGTGCGGTACATACCTTCCTCGTATTCGTAACAAGATCTACATAAGATTTCAAATAATTTAATAAGATTTCATCGAGGGTTGGAGAAAACGATAGATTTAAATGGAGAGTTATTGGTCCAAACCGGTTGATCAGGCAGTGCAGAAATGATGCTTCTATGCAATTGGAAACTTTCCTTTTAATTTTAGCAAACCGAAAACTAAGCTTCCGAAGCCTGTAAATAGACACGAGAGAAAAAAAGGTTCTTGCATGTATCTGCTCCTCTCTTTCTTCTGACTTCACACAAATTTTCAAATGCGTTCTTCTTGTTAAGCATTGTTGATTACCTACGTACCATCCAAAATGAAGTACTGAGGTGTGCAGTAAACGCTCCCTGGTACATCAGAAATGACGACCTCCATAAAGATCTCAGAGTGGAAACCGTAAGAGATACTGCGAAAAAATTAGCTCGAAGATATGAACAGCGGCTTCACGCTCATACTAATTTGGAAGCCATTCAGCTTCTTGACAACTCCAGTACTATTCGGCGCCTGAAGAGGACCAAACCCTTGGACTTGGGATGCTGATACCGATGTGATAGTGTAGTGTGGTGCTAGTTAGTGAACTCTCACCATAAAATTGCGTAATTATGTTATAGCTAAATAACTTGATAGTTACTTACTGTATGTATGTATGATGTAACTAGTTGTTATGTTCTATATATAATATATAATAAATATATAAATATAACTTTAAACAAATATAAATATAAACCTACGTACCTAGTTATAGAAATATGCTCATATGTCTAGATTTATTAGTAGTTTTTCGGTAATTTTGTTTTTCCGTCCAATTCTACCTGTTGGTAGCAAAAACCTTCCTTTTTTTATGGTTTTTCTAAAATTGTGAGCATCGGTGATCTTAAAGCCTTCTGGCCTCCGACCAGTGTGAAGTTACCAGCACACGAACTTTGTAAAATCATGGATATAAAACGACCTAAACTTCTCAGGACTTAATCTTCTATTCAATAACAGTGCAACTGTATTTTTCAATTCGATTTCATCAAGCTCTCCAATATACATAAAACTACATACACATAAAACTTTGTAGAAAAAAGTAAAGTGTCTTCTGCAGGCTCAATAGGTTCCGTGTAAACGAGGGATATGGAAGATTTTCAAACGCAATGCAGTGCCGTATGCCTGGAGGGTTGCCCCAGGACCAACGGACGAAACGGACACACCAATACAACGTTTGCTTGCAGTTTTTGTTGATCCCAGGTTAAAATCCCCATGGTTTTGGAATTCTAAGAACAATCTGATGAGGTGTGTGTGCTTATTCACTGAGATCGTCGTTGATAATTCGTATTTACTGTGTTTATTTACGGAGTAAATACGGAGTTTCGACGAAAAATAATGAGTTATGAGTTAATGAGTTAAATCGAATCCGACAGTTAGGTCATCATCAGTAACAAACATGAACTGCAATATAGACAACGTTTTATTTTACTCTGTTTTTATTGAAATGGGTTTCCATAACTTCGTCGCGAGTTACTTAATCCGTATTTATTTACGGCGTTTAGTATAATAAACAACATATTATTCCACATTCGTCGATTATGATGTAATTCGCATTTCACTTTTTGCAAAGAAAACTGTTTATATCACCTGTATTGGCTTGCAAATTTGGAAGTAGCAGGTCAAAAACTTTTCAAAAACATTTTTATTTTATCATAACATTTCAAAAGTAGTTGTTGGTCTGAGCTGTGGAATCGTTACCGTTGAAGATTTTGTATAAAAATCAGCTCAATTACTTAGTCCTTTAGTGAGGGTATATTAAGGATTTTCCTGTTTCTACAAACGTTTTACACGATTATGGCTGTAATAATAGGTTAGGTAGGAATTATTTTGTACTACATGAACTCAAGTATTTACAAGAACAGATGTGTGGTAAGGAGGCGGTATTTCTTTTAATAGTTGCCATTATCGACGAATGGGAAACGCCATTGAAAGGTGCCATTGGCGTCACACGATTTTCGATACGGAAAACGGGAGACATCCGGCGTATGATGAAACGACGTGACGAGTGATAACCGCCTATTCACAATGACGTGAGCAATTAACAAGTGCGTGTCACCATTAAAATGTCCTATAATTTGGAAGCTCAAAGAATACCAACATTGAAGAAAATTATTGACTGCGTTCTTCGAGAAAAGAGGGAGAAACGATCCCTACAATTTTTATATCGTTCAAAAACCGAGGAAAAAAGATGAAAAAGGCACCGAGCGTTGACTGAGACAATGGAGAACTGGGCACCGTAGCTAATGAACAATGGAGAAGAAAAGAGCTCGGAATTTCATGGAGCCAGTTCCATAGATTAGTCTTCCCCATAAGCGGCCTTCACCCTGTAACCTGCAATTAGCGCTACGTTACCATTCAACCTCCAAAAGTAACGTCAGAGGTGATGTATGGGGTAAGTACCTCCGCTCACAACCGTACGCCCACACTGCCGTTGGCTCCTTTCAGATAATAGGTTACCCAGGGCATTATTGACTTTTTTCTTGTTCAAAGATTAAAATTTAATTTCCTGATATGACCTTTTATCTTAATGTCCACTTATTATTTACGCAGCCGTTTTTTGTGGGGTTCAAGTAAGATGTAGGTACCTTTCCAAACCCTTCATGTGGGTAGAGCTGATTTGGAGGGTAACTATTACACATCTTCATTTTCGTTATTCTACACCAACACAAGTCCGAGAAAAATTCCACTTAAGCTCGTTGTTGGCATTAGAATTTGCTGACAAATTCATCATATTCAAGAATTCATTTGGTATTAAAATCAACAATCATTCCTGTACCTAATTTGATTTTGGTTTATTATTCAATAATAAACCATTGTAATCGCTCTGGAAAAAAAATTCTAACCCCCCTGAAAATTTCATGGTTTACGTTTCAAAGGGTGTAGAATCCGAATCTGCAATAAAAAATTTTCAGTCCGTCCGCCGTACGCCGTACACGATTTCTCCCAAACGGCTGGAGCAAAAAATCTGAAATTTTCAGGAAAAATCCATCTTGGTCCGACGACGCCCCAATTCTTGAGCCAGCTCTCTCACTCAATTTAAAGTGCCCTTTAAGGGCTGTCAAAGTTTTGTAAAATCCCTGAATACCTCAAAACAAGTCGAATCGGCCTAAATATTTTCCTATTTGAAGAACATACCATGAGGAATCGAATGAGACCCTCCCCACGTCCGTAGGTCAAACCATTCTCGATGTATGGCCCGATTTATGGTGCCAACATTTGCGTTTTTGGGTTATTATTGTTTGTTTGTAACCTAGTAATGCCGATAGCGTCGAGTTGTAGTGAATGTGGATACTGGAGTGATAGCCGATGTGGATACTTGTAGTTTATAGCCGATACACGGGTTGAAGCATTCTGATATGCATGAAACGCTGATAATATAGGTATAGGTAAATATTATTCAATATTATTACTGGGGTTTATTATTATTACAGCACGTAAATCGGTTGTTAACCAAAATACCTATTTGGGTTGATCAGTTGATCATATTTGTGTGCCTCCTGCTGTTTTGTGCTCCAAGCTGTCAATGGAATCCAAATACTCAGCCATCACACCGAAATAAATTTTATTTCGAACCCGCTGGCTTCTGCATAGGTATCTCATCATTCTCTTTTGATGTCTCAGAATTCTAATTGTACGTAGGAACGAACTAATCGGTAAGTAAATGCAAGCATTTCCGGTTTTCACATGATCGCATTTATACACGTAGGTATAAACACTTACAAATATTTTTAAAAACTATACCGAATACTTAATTGGTAGACAAAATATTTTATCAGACAACAAAATAATAATGAAAATGGGTTGACAATTTGAGGCTCCGAAGCGTAAACCAACTTGTCAACACACATACTGACACCAACATACCTATCGTTTTATTTGTGGATTCGGTCTTATAATGGTCAGTATTCAGTTTTTTTTTTGGTCATGTTTCGGTTGTGCCACACCACCCTGGATCAATTATAATAGATGTGCATAGATGTACTGACGAGACCTTGCTTCAAAAATAAACAGTTATTAAAACCTGTTTGAGAGGGATGATGCGTCATTTTCATTGATTTTTTCTTTAAAAAACTATTCAAGTTCTATTTAATCATCAATACAATAAATTGCCGTTACCGATGACAGTGCCAAAACCTCACTCTCTCGGTGCTTCAACTCTCGGAGTTCATTAATCTAAATCAAGAGACCCGAGGCTATTAAGACGAGACTAATTACAGGTCTGACAACGTCCTTTGCTCTTTAGGCTCATTACCCCCCACTTCCTCTTCCACGTCACCGAGCCTCAGACTGTTATAGTAGTTGGAGGTAGGGCGGTTAACTCAGGTACCTAAGGTTAAATAGGAGGCGCCGGTATTTACGTATGTACCTTCCTACTCCGGTTTATTTTAATTTCTCGTTTACATTAGGCCGCCGCCACTGCTCGTCACGCTGCTGGATTTACTTTTCAACATAATTGCGGAGCAGCATCAGAGGCTGTAACTTTATACATTCTGCCCATACCTCTCACACTCAACAATCCAAATGGAAGACGTGGAAGCAACATCAACTCTGGGGGTCTTCAAGGGTCAGTCTTCAAACGTTTTTTGCTGTTTCTCAATATGTCAATATTTCTACTTGTTGCCAATTCGTATTGCATCATATAATTATATTTATTTATCAGTTCCACAACCCTAACGATACAACCGTTGAGAAAAATCATAAAATGGAACACAAGAACATACTTCCTTTCCACGAACTCTGTCACAGGCACCTATGGAGTTTCGATTGATAACCATCAAGTTACCAAATCCTACTTTGATTTGCCCTGATTGGAGGCATTTCAACCTCGGTACAACATTTGACTGCCTAATTGTGTTTTTAACATAATCTCAATACTTTTATTCTTATCCATTGATTGAGAATTATTTATATAATCCACCGCGTTGGCTTTCCACTTCAAAACCTACAATGCGCTCGGACTTTTTGAAAGAAACCCAAATTATTCGTTTGATACATAAATTCTTACTTACCCAGTGATATGTTGAAGATTTCTTACTGCACAATGCACCGCATCAGATGCCTCCATAACGAATTACCTGCCTACGGTGTGTTAAAGACTCCAGTTGGAATGTAAAACCAAAACGAGAATAAATAGCTTACCATTGAAAATTCCACCCTTCTACTCAGCTGAAGATTTCTGATTTGCCCCTTCGGTAGAACGTTATACATGCTAGAAATTGTATAAGTGCTTAATCTCAATTATGAGGAAGATATTTTGTATAGGTAACTAAAATGAAACAAAACACAGCAGTTGAAAGTGTACACCTGCTTTTCTTCTTTGAATTTCGTTGTAATAACAACATAAGGGCCGTCGTCCACTGGAACCGGCTGCACAGCCGGCAGATCGTCCGACGCGCCGGCCGGCACGCCGGACGAAATTTCGTCCGAAAACGCGCGTCCACTGGAGCCGGTTTTTGTCAGTCCAGTTCGTCAGTTGCTAGTGAAATGTTACATGTGCTTTTGTGTCTCGTGACAAAGTAAGCAACATTATAATGGATTTTGATGATGTTATATTGTTTGAAAATAGCACAAAGCTATAGACGTTAATCCAGAAGATGCTGACACAATCATTAAATGCATATGTTTGTTGCATAACATTGTTATTGATAAAGAAGGATCTCAGATTTTACCCTCAGATGTTCCTGCGTCAACACAAACATGTGATCGTTTTGCTACCGTTGGTGAAAATAGATGTGTAAATGCAGCCTATTTCGTACGAGAAAAATTTAAGACATTTTTCATCAATAACACAAGTATTTAGTTTTGGTTTTGAGCTTAAAATAAACCTCCTTCATAACTACCAAAAGTATAATAATTATACTAATTATAATTATAATAATTATTATTACCTATTAGCGTATAACTGTTAAGATAAGTCTACTCCGCGTGTTTACAATTTTAAAAATTCAATAGGTACTGGCCTTGATTTAAAATGAGCCGAATAAAAAATATTAAATTTTGAATAATATAAACGACATGGTGACTCGACTAGGATTAATAATAATAAGCGATCTTTGTCCACAACTTCATTTGAATGTCTCGTCGATGATATCGTTTGTCCCGCATATCCGACAGTGCCACATTATCTTCTACTAAACTAATTAGTCTTTCACAACCCATTTTTAACTTAGGTTCATTATTGAATAATAAACGAAATAAGATATCCGAATAAATAAAAAAGAAAAGGTACTGTGTATACCCAAATGGTAAAAACTATCAAACCAATGTCTTATTTTGTGCAGAAGCAATATCGGTAACCAATTAAGCCTTTTTTTGGCTGTGATATCAGTCCGATATCAAATTCCTGAGGACGTGAAGATATGACCGTTATTTTCAATCTATTTTTCGAGGGAATTATTACCTATAACAAAAGTAGTGCCTATATTTTTCATGAGTAGGACATGGTACTCTGTTTTCAAGATTAATTCAAAGTGTGTTTTGTGAAGTTGCGTCAAAAAGTTCGTGTTCCCGAAGTTTTCGAGCGTCTAAAACTTCGAAAACACGAACTTTCCGGGCACCGCGGCGACCACCTATCCCTCCGCCGGCCTGCTCGTATCGGAGAGCGGCCGGCTTCGACCAGTCCTTTCCTGTCCGTCTTCGGGCGGGGCGGCCTCGACCAGTCCTTTCCTGTTCGTCTTCGGGCGTCGAGGCCTCGGCCAGTTCTCTCCGGTCGTTCGGGCGTGGCGGTCTCCGGCAGTCTACTTCGTTCCGTGTTCGCGCGAATACCGTTCTATCTTCATTTTCCATTTATTGGGAACATGAATCTTCATGGATTGATACAATGGAATGCCGGAACATGCAAATACACAGGTAAGTACCAAGTATTTTCCTACTAAATCTCTAATAAAAGACCGTATAGGCCGAGATTAGGTAGGTGCCGCATGTTTAGGAAGTCCCACGCAGTGATTGATCAATAGATGGATAATGTATTATCATTGGTCTTGGTGTAAGACCAGCTAAGCCCAAGAGCTGTTGGAAGTGACGGAGAGAACCGCGCGATTTGCTACATCGGGCTAGCTCAACCGAATACGTCCGAAAAATCCCAATTTATTCGGATCTAGAAATCCATCTTCCGTGCACGGCCGATGACGGCCGAATAGCTCTGATGCAGTGGACGCGCGTCAACTGGTTCGCTTGTTGTGGGATCATTCGGTCCTATTCGGCCGTGCACGGCCGATGTGTTTTCGGCCGAAATCGGTGCCAGTGGACGGCCCCACTAAATTATTGATGGCAACCAAAATGCGAACATCGAAAGTTCTGTTTAATTTTGCTCACTAATTTTGATACGTAGCACGTCACTTCTGGTTTGCCCAGCATTGCCCAGAATATAGGAATAAAATAGGCGAGACGTTCACAAGTCTTGTTAGGTACTGATTTTCTCTGTATTCCTTTAATATTTCCTTAATTGGACAGTGCATGAGAAAATTAAAACAATAGATCACTATTACTGATTCAGTATTAATTAAAAAAACCACAAGTTCCGAATAAAAAGCCATTAACTACCTCTACCAAACCTCAAATTTTATTTTTGTTTCGTTTTAAGATAAAATTTCATATCAAAAAACTATTATATGACCTAAATACGTAAATCCGTTTTTGTTAATAGAAATTTAGTAGGGGAGTTTGTTCATACCGTAAGATTTTTCTCATTTAAAGAATTTTTATACCTGTCATAACCTGTGAGCGGAAAGTTTGAATGATTATAATCATTCATTTCTATGGCTCGATAATCAAGGTTGACTCTGTAAGTGAATCAAACTTTCCTTTTAATAATTATTAATACCATGAAACTAGTATCACTACTATTTGATTCAACCAGTAGTTAAACCTTATAATTTGAACAAAAACTGTTATTGGTCGACATATAGTAGCTGGGGATGTACCATTGCGCACTCGTTTTTTAACCAGTCTTGAGTAATAATGATATATATATGACTCTATTTTAAATATCGATAACTTAAGGACAGCACATAACATGATGATTTTTATAGACAACATCTTGGATAACATGGGTTACATTGGTTCACTCCAGTAATGGGCGTCTAGTTTTGTTGAAAATATGGTATAATCTATGCTACTCCGTAAAAATGTGACTTTGTAATGGTAAAAGAATTTTTAAAATAGGTCGAGTGGTTTCGAGTTAAATTTTAACAAGAAATAAACAGTTCGAAAATCAAATCTCTCCTCTTTATAAGGGTACAGTAGTTTAGAGGAGAAGATTTCTATTATAGTACTACAAGACAAAGAGTGTTAAACACAAACGTTATCCTTTATGTATGGATATTAGATATTTGCTATTCGCAATGACATCGGTTTGGGGAGTTACGAAGGAAGATATCACAAGAATACATCTTCAAGATCGTTTTGAACCGGAACATCACATTTTTTCTTTTCCGTTTCAACCCAAAGGGAAAAAATGAGATCGCTCCCCAGGTAATGGCGGGCGACATTATTTGTCAAATGATCTGAGGAAGAAAATAAGAGAGGAAAGATAATAATACAGGCGTTCGAAGGAGGATCAGTATCATTATGTTTGGTCACCGATGTCGAGACAACAATGGGAAGGCGGTCTGAGGATTCCCATGAACTCTTTTACCGTTGACCTGTTGCGCGAGGGATCATCTTTCCCGAACCCGCTGCGCGATGGACCTGGAGACGTATGACGTGAACGACTGGATCATCACGACCGGTGGAGTTTTTAGAACAGCTTAGATAAGCGAAAGTGATACAATTGTTGCACAGATTCTTTGAGAATTATGCTAAATAACAAGGAGGAACAGCTGGACATAAACAATCTGGCCAACGCCTGGTTGCAAAGCCTGGTTGCTTGATAGGGCTTGTTATGAATACGGATAGTTGCCCTTCCTGTTACTTGAAACTGTTAACCTTCAAGATCTCAGGCATACACTTTCCGGGGCTAGAATTTTTTCCTTTAAATAACTTAAATAAGAAAGAAATGAAGAAAATTTTGATAAATTTCAACATTAATAAAGTTTAGCAATTGTATTCCTTCGGAGAAACACTGGGCAAACTGCGCTCACTTCATATTGCTCTGAGATTTGGCTCGTGAAGCCACAATCACCGTTTCTTACGGACAATATCAAGTTAATTATGTTTCTTGACTTATTCATTTGCTTCGGTGAGCTCATAACAAACGCCCAAATAGTTTAATTAGCAAATAATATTAACTGTGAGTAACAATTGAAAGAACTCAGTGCACACGCCTTCTGAAAATGAACAGAATACCTGTTCAATCAGTAAGAATGGAAAATAAATGAAGAAGTTAGTAATGTAACATACTCTCAAAAGTCTTTCTTCGGATTTGTCTTCGGGATTATATTTTTCTGTGTTGCTTGGACAACATTTTGTGTGTTGAACGAAGTTTATGGCTGATAGGATACTGCAGTGTTAATATATGCTCTATATTATTATTATTCTGCAGCTACAATACCTTTCTACAAGTGGGTTTTCTGGTAGGAGCTGCTAGATGCAGTTTTTCCAAGGTAACTGAGCCTCTAGAATTTTGTCGTCTGAAAATGACTGTGCAGCGAGAGACTGTAGAACGAGGAGTTCATTGAGTTACTCATCAACTTAAGAACTGACTGAGGCAGATGCATGGTTATGAAGAGGTTTTAGATGGTTTTTGAACATTGCCAGTTCCATCGATATCCTGGACAAAGACCGCTAGGTCAGATACTCTTGCTTCTGGTCAGTGTAGACATTGTTCGTTATTTAATCTCAAACACTGATTCAGGATGACCAACCTCTTGGATTACTTAAGAACACAGTAAAAGTCTTTTCAATGAGCTTGAAATTCCCTTTTTTTTTGTAAAAATCGTCAAATTTCGTGTTGGTATTAAACAAAAGTGAATTGTTAGGGGTTAAGCCTGAGCATAAATCTGAAGCTTTTTAGCATCATTGGTGTCCTCTGGGTGTTGCAGTCATGTCGCCTCAGACTTCAGAAGGGTTATCTTGTCCATTCATCACCTCCTTGTAATGGCTATTGACGCTCTTTTAAAGTTTTGTACCTATCACCAAGTTTCAAGAATGGTGGAGGACGAGTCACATTGAACATTTATAACCATACTATGGCGATTAATGATACTGTATAATATTATAAGATCTACTAGCGTCATCTACTCATCTATACCTACTTATGCGTTCGGGAATAAGTTGCAACAACGAACCGATGGAATGAGTAGTAAACCAATAGTTGCCAGTAAGAATTAGAGGAAATCTTTGAAGCCTGAAAAGCGTCAGGTTTAATCTCAGGTGTAGCAGTCTCAAGAATCGACAATGGAGAATTATCACAAAGTGTGGAAAACTATGCAACTCCATGATTCGGGGAATCACTCGATCGAATTCAGTTTTTCTATTATCTCGAGCTATCTATTGGGTCAATCAGACTCGGTGGTTTAGGTTTCGTCAGTATTGTTTGCATTTGCAGCCTGAATACTTGATCTATCTCCGTTCCAACGAAGGTACAGACAAAAATGCCACGACCGCTATTGTTCGTTGAGGGAAGTTAAACGTGATACAGCCACTCTTGCGAATTCTCATCGGGGATGATTTCAAAGGGCGAGTATTGGCTGGGGAGCTCGTTGAGCTCAATGAGTCCAGGGTAAAACCGATGTTCCGACGAACAATGTGATTCGACAGAGTGGAAACTCTGTCGATGCGGTATAATAGGTAAATTCAATGGTTTTTTCGAACAGAAATGAGATGAGCAGGCTTTTGGTTACCTGTTAGAACTGCTTTTACCGGTTAGAACTTTTAAAGAGAGAGTTAAATCTCGTCTCTATCCGGCTACACAAGAGGGGAATCCACCCCCTTCGGGAGAAACTGTTAAAAGCACATTACTTACATTACCTTAATCAATATATCAATATATTCCGAGTTTAATTGCTCAATTGTCAAGTGCTTAATTGTCATTTTCCAAAAAAAGGACATTTTATTAAAATAAATAGAACCTACAGGCAGACTTTTTATAAGTTGATAATAGCGCCCCAAATGGGAAATCACGTATGTCGATACATCATTGCACCATTTTCCTTCCATAACCCGTAAAGATACGAAAGTAATTTGACAATAGTAGTCACACAAAATTGAATATAAACATTGTACGGAGCGTACAAGTTCACAAAAACATTGGAACAGGACGACTCATTTTTGTTTATTATTTTGAATAACAAACCTTTGAAATCGGCCAAGCAAAAACGAAAAAAGTTATTAAGGAACGTAGATATCCAAAATTGAATTGAAAAAACCTTCCGTTCATCGCACGAAGTTTTTGGTCAAGCCCGTTTTGGCTCAAATTTCGCTCTCAATCAGGCTAGCTATAAATTAGGAATGGATTTGGGGGTCCATGTGCGAGAGGATGGATGTTTTACAGAAATTCCGAGGCCTATTATCGCCCATACGGCCGAGGGCCAACAACACATACTGGGGGCAAATGGAAAATTTCGGGAAAAAATCGCAATTGCAAGAAAATGGTCATTAAATCATCCTAATTACATTTTTTCTAATTCCCGAGTCGATTGGAATTCGATGATAATCACTATCAAACGGGAAAAATGGGTTAAAGGTATAAATTGTAAATGTTCAATTAGCAGTTTGAGTTTATTATTTAGTAAAAAAAGTTTCAGTAAAAAAAGTTTAGTGACTTTATAAGTATTCATTAGGGAATTGCCTATATAATAGTTAGGAACAATCATTAATTGAGTTGAAGTAGGTACAACTGAGGAAAAACCGAATTACAAATTATTCTAAAGGTGTTTTCAATCAATTGGCGATACTAATAATTATCATTATTATTAGTTAAAGTTCAAGTTAATGAAATAATGCTAAATGATAAAATGTAGATAAAAAAACAACTCTCTGCAATTAAACTGAAAGTTTTATTTCTTTGTTCTGTTCTCCAAGCGAGCACAACCCAATAGAATGACCGAAAACGACCACAACGTTGAGTTCTCACAGCCAATAGGAAACTTCTTTCTTTATTTTCAATTTATTTTAATTACAATCAAGTCAGTTTCAACAACTTATTAGTAACTTATTTCCAGTATCGAAATTTAATATGCAGTCCTCTTGTACATAACACGAGTTTCTTTGGTTGTAATAATTGTTAGTTTCTTCGCACTGCATCGTCGATGTTCCTCAATATTTGGTCTGGAATGTTTGTACAATCTTGATTTTGCTATTAGCAGTGCAGCCCCACAATGGCACACTATAGGCCCACAAAGGTTTTAGGACCTGCTCATTTGACGTTGACAGATGAGAGTAGTAGGAAACTGAGGAGGATATCCAGCAGAAAGAGGGAAAGTGATAAACTGGAAAGAATCCCGTCGATCTCGCGAAAATATCAAGGGCAACGAAAGACACGCCAGTTGCATATCTGCATTGTACCCTGCGACTTTAACAATAATTGAATGAGTTAAATATTAACTGTGGCCAAACCTGGACGAACCATGTACTGAACTTTAAGAATGCGTTTTTTGGGGATACGAGTGGGAGTTAAAGGTTAAGATCTCTGCTTTATGAAGGTTATCTGTATTTGTGAAAATCACAAATTTAGTACTTACAAAGAAAGAAAGAATAGACATATGTCATTTGCGGTCATGCAGTTTGCATTATATCCATTGATATCTCGCTCAGTATTCTTCAGTTCGCTATTGACATGAATCTAACATCAAAAAGCGCACAGCACAATCGTCAAATTAAGGGAGATCGCTCAACTAGAAGTGGAGACAAATCCGTTGTCTTAATGACCACTGGTGATCTCTGTAACAAAATCCTATCACGCTCGGGACTTTCAAAATCGCATTATCAATCTTCATGTGGGTTGATAAGCTTCATACGAGCGGAAAATTGAACTCGCAGAGGATAGACTGTGGTTTGGCGATGTGGCCTCCCTATCACTGTATGCCATCGGTCGAATTGAAAAACTTGGAATCCGGTCCGAGGTGCAGCGAGCCTCCGGGGAGATTTGTGAACCGACAGGTTGCGTGCGGAGCATCGCCTGATCCTACAATGAAGAAAGGCAAACGCAAAGGCTGTAATTTCAGTTGACGGGATTGATTGAAAAATACCACCCAGGAACCCGGTTGCCTCCGCAACTTCTGCGGATTTATGCTTTCTCCGGTCCCCCCACCCTTCGACACCTTATCGAAAATAATGTCCGCGACCCACGCGAATATCAGTCAAAAGTATATGTACAGGTAAGCGGAGAATGTGTAATTTGGCCTTAAATTATTCCTGTTCTGAAAATCTCGAAACATCTAGAGCGTCTTGGAAAATTTTAGTTTAAAACATCACGAAAAAAGTAAGTTTCTAATGGGTTTCAATTACTGTTAAAAATTTCAACGGTTTCGGTCAAATAGTGTTTAGTAGCAAAATTTGAAAATCGTACTTACAGAAGGTGCCATTGGAGCTCATAGTTTGAAGATAAATAAGAAGAAATACCTCTATTTTAGAATAGAACGATATAGAACCGATCGAAGGTACAACATATCAGAAGAATGTTGTTTGAAAAATTCTGTAAGACTTACTTATTCCTTTCGAGTCCACTTGTAGGTTGCGGAAGCTTCGGTTTCAGTCTAGGGAGATGAAAATGTTTTCCATGAATTCAAAATTTCCACTGGCATTTTAGACCATCCTTTTCATGCCTGTCCGTGTGTGATAACTTCACATCAATTTCAACACAATAGTATCACTAGAAGCATCTAAGTAACTGGCCATTCGAATGTGAAATCCTTCTAACATGCCCAATTCCTACAGGTTTCATCCGATTTAGACCAAGATTACAGAGATTACAGGGAGTTTTTTGGGGATAGACTTTAAATGGCCTCCAATGATTTTTATTTCTCATAAAACAATTTATTTTCACTACCTACTAAAACTATTGCCGAATGGAAATAGGTTTAAACAAGTGAGAGGAGACGAGTCATCACTTCTTTTCTAGATGCCCCATTTTCGCTGAGTTTAGACTTCCCCATTTCAGAAAAAATACCTTGATTCATGGGAGGCCATTGAAAGCCTAGGTTCCTTAGGAGGCAATTTTGCAATTTTTGGTAAAATTTCAGGTTTTTTTACAGCCATGGAGTTAGCAATAAGGCTGAGTTTTTGAATTGTTGTTTTTGCATGAGATGTTACATTCTATTGTATCGTTGTTGTCGTAATTTATTACTATCACATTATATGCTATCCACTGACTTGTTCTGAAACTATTTATTATTACAAACATTAAGCAATAATGAGAGGAATTTTGTAAAAAAGGGCGAACTAACTATTGTGTTATGTTGAACAAACTATTTACGTGTAAAGGTAGTTGAACTCTCCGGGCAGATGACGAATGGTCTGTGACCTAGATGTTTTCTGCTATCATTTTTTGTGAAAGGATATTGGCTATCGTTCAATGAAAACACTTTATATCTATCTATCTATATCTCAACAAATGGTTCTTTTCAAATATGGAAGGATCGGTTGTTTCAACTGGGGTTTCGACTGCTGAAATACGACAAGAACATTGTTTCCTGTTTTCTTCTTTTTTTAGAGGCTTTGTACTCTGTTCAAATTTTCTTTTATTCCTACAATAAAAACTTGCAATTGCTTAAGCACGGGGGAGACTAATGTGGAGGGAACCAGGGAAAAAAAGAGTGCACAATGAGATCCCTTCCCCCCAATTGACCTGAAGCGGAAAATGAAGTAATAACAAGTTGGAAGACCCGAGATGCAATTAGAGGAGCGGGAGTAGGAGGACCCCGGGAGAACGAGGCAAGAGAAGGCAAAAGGAGGGGCGATGAAGTTTTGTGGACCCAAGAAGACTCATCACATCGGACCACCCGTGGGGTCCCAGCCTCCAACTAGAACTTCGAAGATAGGAGATTCTTGTACGAAATCTCTAATTTTCTTGTCTGAAGCCGCAGACACGATTTTTAGACGGCTCAGGGAAGGCGGAATATGGGGAGAGAGCCGTTCGATGCCTACTATGTTAGGAGATGTGCATGACAACCCTGAATTTGAACGGTTTCGGATCGCCTTACAGAACCACGAAATGGGAAGACCACGTCGAGTTGTACGACCTAGATTCTTGGATGAAACTATGACTTTCAACCAATAGTGTCCAGTATGTGGCTCTACCAAACAGGTGACTTACAGAAAGGCCTTTCTGCCTGTCTACCCAACTACCTGTTCTATGTATGTGTCGGAAACATTTAGAGTCGAGTTATGTTGTAGAAATAACGATTTTTTATCTACGCAGATTCAATGAATCAAGCTACTATTCTATCATAAATTATTTTTAACCTTCAAGAATTTGAATGTTCCTATGTTCTTCAAACTTGAACGGATCACAATATTATGGACGGAAAATTTACCTTTGAGTGAAGATTGAATGTCCAGATACTCAATGTAATTGCGTATTTCAACTGCAGAAATTCCGGTCTATGAAGATACTTGATATCTTCATAAAATGTCGAATGTTCTATAAACCTTCAACTCCCTTCTTAGTTTTCTCACAACTCTTGTTTTTTTCATCTCTGTCATAACGACTCCGATTCTAATCAATTTCACTGCTGCTTTACAGAGTTAGGCGATTCTGGTTGATACCTGGACAACGATGACGGTCGATGAATGTTTGGAGTGTAGTGTGGATTGGGAAAAAATGGTAGGCAGTATATTAATCGATTTTCACCTATCATGGGCCACACTATCGACAAATCGTTACATGGAGTTGCGATCCAACTGAGCTGACCTGAAAATGAACTCATACATGAAGGAAGTGTTAGATACTACAGAACCCACTCACATGGGGTGTGAAATCTGTTCTCAACCAATATACCTATTTAGATTGATCAGTTGATCATATTTGTGTGCCTCCTGAAATTCAATAATCGCTCTATCCTGTGAAACACGCACACTGCAAATTCTTTCAGTGGGGTTTATTATTCAATTTTATTCATTTGAGTTGCATTCATGATTTGAATTTCTACTAAGCTTTGGAGTGTGCGTGTTTTACAGGTGATAGAGCGATTATTGAATTTCAGGAGATATGCATAGACCACGTACATCGGTTCTCAACCAAAACACCTATTTGGATTGATCAGTTGATATTTGTGTGCCTCTTGTACATCAGTCTACCTTTGGCTACATCGTTTAAATTTGGATTTGGGGAAGTTTTAACGCAATACGAGTGCTAAAGGACTTGATAAATTATAGATGTTTTTATTGTGGGGGGTTACTGAGGTTCAATAAAAAAAACGCTGCAGATTCTTTCACTGGGGCTTATTATTCAATTGGCTTGCGTTCATGATTTGAATCTGTACTAAGCTTTGGAGTGTGCGTGTTTCACAGGATAGGGCGCTTATTGAATTTCAGGAGCTATACATGGAGCACGTAAATCTGTTCTCAACCAAAAAAAACCTATTTGGATTGATCAGTTGATCATATTTGTGTGCCTCCTGAAATCCAATAATCGCCCTATCCTGTGAAACGCGCACACTGAACAGCTTAGTAGAAATTCAAATCATCAACGCAAGCCAATTGAATAATAAACCCCAGTGAAAGAATTTGCAGCGTTTTCCTTAATTTTCTGAATATAAACGTTAGTTATTTTAGAACTTGTCTATCGTTTTTCCGCCTTCAAAATGAAATTTGTCCATAAAAGTACAAAGTTGATCATACTACTGGAAAGCTGATTGAGTAGGCCGGTTGTTCTTCAAATTTGACCCCTTTCATCACATTTTTTTGGATATGGAGTAAAATTATTTCGATGTTAGTTCATCTAGCATGCTGAAATACAAATGGCTCTCTGTCTATGGCATCCTGAGTGGAAAATACAACATATGCGGTGGCTCAAGGCGCCGTTGCTATAATCACCTTTTTGAAGATATTCAACGTTAACTTGATCATATTCTATGGATGCGTTAAAACAATTAATTCAAAAATCGGAACTAAGAATCAAATAAAACATCCGAGTTCAAAGAATACGATTGTGTAAATCCTTGACCCACAATAACACTCGCCTAGGTATAGTTTAAATAATTGTAGAGGGGTTTTTGAGATCACGAAGCCAACATTTGACAAATCCTTACAATAACAATTATAGTTCTGAAAGCTTACCCGTTGCGTTCACGTTTCCATCACAGAGATTCGTGATTCATAAATCAAACATCAAACCTCCATGGGCCAAAACCTCGGAGCCCTTTCGCAAGCAACAGGGTCCTTGATTTGCCGCAAAGCGAGCTTAGGTGGTGAGGGGACGAAATGCAACATTAACAGCTATTAACGTTTGCCTCCAACCAACGTTTACTCAGCCTTAGCATATTCCACGTCTGCCTTATGCATTAAACATAGTCCTTGTTGAGCTTTTACGATTTTCCCCTTGCGTCGAGTCGGACTTGAATTTAGAAAAAAAAAAACTTAGCGTGTTGAAGCGCTTCCGCAAAATGGGTGGGGAAGTTTACCTCGGAATTCCCGGGTAGAAGATGGTTGGGGTACTTAAGGATTTCCTTTCTCGCTTAGTATTCACCTCAATGACAGAGAGCTCATCTCATCAGCGGCTTAGAACGTCGTTTGGGTAGCGAGGGGCGAGCGTTAGATTATGACGTCCCCATCGTCACTCACACGTTACAAATGGTTCTGCATCCTCCTACCTACGCTCCGTAGATGGAGAATAAATTGTCCTCATATCGATCACTGAATCATAATAACGTAATATCAAAGATACCATTTTGTCGTCCTATTCAGTGAGTATCCATGTATTGCATCGCATGTTTATCAAATGTATCAAGTGTGTGTTCTTATTGCATTGCAAAAATTCTATGAATTGATACTGTAATTTTTGTTGATTAGCTAAAAAATACCAACCATCAACATTAAGTTACCTTCTGCCACTATAGTCCTTAAAAATAGAATATATAGTTTTAGGGCGTCCTTTTGAAGCAAGGCTACGTCCTTAGGGGATGACTCATCAGCTTTCAGCCAAGAGGGTGAGGAGCAACCCAAGCAAGAAGATAAGAAAGAGAAAAACGCTACAAATTTTTATTCAGAGGTTTATCATTTTTGTAGTAGATAGTCCTTCTAAGTAAATAACTGATCTATGTACATTAGACTGGTCTGTGGTACAATACCTATCTAAACTTTTGTCTCCAAATTTTGTAATTCCATTCAAGATGGAAAGATTGTGGCGGCCCAGCCACGCGGCCCAGCTCGGATTCACCATTGAACTTACCTACAGCACAATAACCAAACAAATCTGTCCTAAAATATTGTAAGACCAAACCCGAGAAAAAATCATAGATCCCTGTGTGACTGAACAAGCTACAAATCTTTACCAATTTTCGTGATTTTTTTTCTTTCGTTCGATTGTATTCGTACTTTCCTCGAAGTATTTTCTCTATTAAAAAAACATTCTTAGTGAATCGGATGTTTTTATATGACAGAGGGCAGGATGCTAATAGATCGTGATATTATTGTGCGTACTGCGTTTTATGAATTTCACAAAGAGGGAACTGTACAAAATTCACGAAATCATGTCATTTTTCTTCAAATATCAAATTTTCTCCACTTCGTTACAAATTCTCGCAACTTTGAGTGGCAGTTTTAATTTGTAAAATACATTTCCCTTAAATAAATTTTCACTGTAAACATTTCTTGAAGTTCAAATTGGTGATATTTTCAACTCAGACAATAAGAATTGGTGAAATGTTCTGACAATTTTGATAAAACTCCTGCGTCGGGCCTAAGAATTGTCAAATCTCTCGAAAACTTCTCTTCTTGACCTTTCGAACGGTCATTCACTTTAAAAAAAATACTTAACGAATTCATTGATAAATCTGAAGCGAAGACGAGGAGGGAGAGGGGGAGGATTGAAGACTAAGAATGAAATGTTAATAGAAGATATTACATAAATGAGACTAATAATTAACTTGTCAAAAATTAATATTATCAGTAGTAATGTAATAAAACGATAAAGTTTTTGTGAGATTTGACAGCTTTTAGTCCTGCTTTAACCTACTCAGGTGTTTCTCAAAACAGTCCGAACCTAGAAATCTTTCAAAATTTGTACTATGTAGGTCGAAAAAACGTACTGAAACATTCACCGTGAAAATTGAAAATTTGATAGACATCCAAGACTTAGTCTCGAAAAGTAACGAACTGAAGGAAATGGGGTATTTATGTGGAAAAACATTTTCCGGAAAAAGTGGACCAAAGTTTGCGAAATTTGGCAAAAATCCAAGCCATGGCTGGTGGCTGGGTTGAATTTGTCAGGAATCTCAACATCTTGATCAACCAATGTAAGGGGTTACATTCAAGGATTAATCAATGAAAAAATCAAGAATCAAATTTTCGATTTTTTGGTTTGATTTAGAAGAGAATTTGTTCTGTGAATCGAATGAGACCACTCCAGGTGCTTTACGATCATCCGTTCCGAACGAAAGGATTGAAAAAACAACTAGGTACAGACGGTTGCTAATTTTATAGCACACACCCCCCCGATTAAAATGTCATAACTTATTTATATGTTTACGACCAAGTGAAGCGTCGCTAGATGTTTTATTTTATCTGTTTCGATTTTGGTTGTTGAATTCGTTGATTACAACAGTAAGTTACACCATGGTAAGTGTTCCGATGTTCGCATTTTTTCGATTTCAGTTGATTTCTACGTGGTTTTATCTTCAATGCACTTACAAAGATATGGTGCTGTGAGGTACCGAGTTTAGATAATTTACTACAGAATATACTACGAGTAATTCACGTGTATCATTATTGAAAATAATAAACCACAAGAGTGGAGATGAAATGATGAGGGTGGGGGCATTCTGCTTCACTGAATAGTATGAAGTACTTTCTCCTAAATGTATCAGTCACACTAGATCGAATCCACCTACATAAGTAGAAGGAAGCTGGAACTGTTCTAGCTATTGAGAGTGCCTTTCTAGAATAGAGAGTTTGAGTTTGCACTAGTGGCAAAAGCTGCCTTAGTTCTATTGCGGTTGACTTCTGTCTCCCCTATACCAAACTATCAGGACTATATAGGCATTCAGTTGGAGATCGATAATGGACCAAAATTTGCAAAAGATCAAATACACTCCCTCGAATTAGTTGAACACAATTAAGGCTCAACTTTTATTTAGAAGGAAATTCTGATTCACTCTAACAGGTTTTCTGAACTACGTAAGACTTCACATAAGTTTGAATAATTTAGTATGAAAATAACTTCAACGTAATTTATTGGCAACTCTCAACGAAAACCGTTTATCGGATATCCAATAACACCCATTGGCCACGGTGCTAGCTTAGCGCGCATTACCTAATTATTATCTACGCTTCATACTCAAACATGAAGTTACCTAACGCTGATCGGCGATTAAGCTCCTCACCTCACGATTTTTTTTAGTGGGTTTCTCTTACACTGATCGACCTCTTCATTGCCCTCCAACCTTCAACAATGCGCCTTTTCCATTATGCATGCTAAGATCCTTGATGAAAGGGGAAAGTGCCTTTTTGCTTCGATATGATCATAAACGACCCCAGACTGCGTTCGCTGTTGTCAGGATTGCGTAATGGACTATTTTTACAGGGGAAATAACACATGTTTGAATGAGGTGTTGATTTTGAAGAATAATATTGTTGTGTGAAACGAAATTTGATTTACGGCGCAGCGTCACGCGACCACTCCCGCGCCGATATATTACTTATTATTACTCACCCACCTGCTGCTCCTTTCAATATTCATAGGTTGTCATCGGAGTGCCTTCCTCTTCGAATTATTCTTGTATCAGGAATGTTTTCACATCGACTTGGTTTTGAGCAATATTCCGCTGTGGGTGTCGAAAAAGAGGGTTTGTTATACAAATAGCAAATGTTTTGACATTTTCATGTTTTTGCTATGGCACATAAACCAAAAATCGTCACGAAAAAATGTTCATGGAATTCGTCCACGAAAATTGTCTGAGCTGTGCGTTACGGTCGCCTTATATACACAAAAACAAACACGTCTACTATAGGTAAATAATCACAAAAACGCTGCAAATTCTTTCACTGGGGTTTATTATTCAATTGGCTTGCGTTCATGATTTGAATTTCTACTAAGCTTTGGAGTGTGCGTGTTTCACAGGTGATAGAGCGATTGAATTTCAGGAGGCACACAAATATGATCAACTAATCAATCTAAATAGGTATTTCGGTTGAGAACAGATTTACGTGCTCTATGCATATCTCCTGAAATTCAATAATCGCTGTATCACCTGTGAAACACGCACACGCCAAAGTTTAGTAGAAATTCAAATCATGAACGCAAGCCAATTGAATGATAAACCCCAGTGGAAGAACTTGCAGCGTTTTTTATGGTTATCAGAATGCTTCAACCCGTGTATCGGCTACAAAGCCTTTTAGGAGTTCATTCAAGTATCCACATTACTACATCACTACGTTACTAGGTTACTGATATCAACGCAAAAACAATAATAAACCAAAATAACACGAATGTTGGCACCATAAATCGGGCCATACACCGGGAATGGTTTGACCTACGGACGTGGAGAGGGGCTCATTCGATTCCTCGTGGAGAGTTCTTCAAAAAGAGTACAAATTCAGGCCGCCTTGACTTTTTTTGAGGTTTTTAGGGATTTTACAAAACTTTGACAACCCTTAAAGGGCACTTTAAATTAAGTGAGAGAGCTGGCTCAAGAATTGGGGCGTCGCCGGACCAACATGGATTTTTCCTGTAAATTTCAGCTTTTTTGCTTCAGCCGTTTGGGAGAAATCGTGCGTACAGCGTATGGCGTACGACTTACTGGACGGACGGAAAATTTTTATTACAGATTGGGATTCTACACCCGTTGAAACGTAAACCATGAAATTTTCAGGAGGGGTTAAAATTTTTTTTTTCAAGAGCGATTACGATGGTTTATTATTGAGCAATTAACCAAAATAATATTATCATTTGTGTTTTTTTCTTGCTTTATATGTACTCTTACATAAAAAGAGATAATTATCTCTTTATTATAGATTATAATCAGATTATAATTCAGATTATAATCTGAAGGGTGGTTGAACGTGAGCCTTTTAGGCAATGACGAAATTTTTTGGTCCTCCCTTCAAGGTCTCCCACTTATTGAATTGAATTGATTCATCCAAACAAACGGTTTGATAAACAGGAATTCCAGATTGTACTGCCCCCCTCCCCCCCCCCTCCCCCCCTCAATCATTGGTCACTGGGCAGCACGTCTGTTCCACTCGCCTTCCAAATTAGAAAATAATCACACTGACCACTATATCCTCCGAAAACTACGTCGATAGTAATATTTATAATGGGAATGGTCCGTGGTAGGATGTTTTAAAGGATTTTATCAACCGCAAAGCAACGACTTTTGTCACTAAAGGAATGTTGCCAGGAAACTAACCACTACCATTTTGAAAACCCCATCCATCTGTCATTGGATGGAAAACGGAAACCGTCCGAATTCACCCGTTAATGAGAGACCCTCAATCGATCATTTGGTCTTCTGCAACTGGTACTAATCTCCAAGTATCCTATAATCAGGAAAATAAGATAACATATTACCTTCAACTAGAGAATTTCCTGCATTATGGTTGCAAGTTTTGAAGTAAGTACCATGGGACGGGGTACACGTAATTTTTTGAGGTTTTAGTCTGATACCGCCCGATTATTAACATCTGAAAATATAATTATCCACACTCATTTCAGGTACACTCTCCTTCTAACAACCACCTCCGAAAACTCATTGCCCACAATTGTTATTACATCACGTATATCTCTTTATTTATTTATTAAATATTTTCCCAATACACCCTAACTTCCGAAACCGTAGTAAACTCGGTGGCGTTACACAGGATACTCTACTACTGATAAGGTCACTCTCTTAGTCTTGGGCATACATTTATGATTGATGAATACTACAATTTGAATACCACTGAAGAGCATTCAAGAGGGTTCTTAGGGTCCTTTGAATCACAAAACTGTTCATTAAAAAAGGGCAATGACGTATTTGGAATATTTAAAAAAGGAATTTGGGAGAGTATTCTCAATGTGGTATGGAAAAACAGAATTTAGGTAAGAAGGAGTAATCTATTGATTCAGGTGATTTTATGATTTCCAAATTTCACGTTTCCTTAATGTGGTTCAAATCTTCACTTTAAAAGTCAGTCATAAATACCAACACAGCCCCCTGCCCCCTGAATTCGAATCTTGATCCCCAAAGTTTTGATCGCCCCCCCAAAAAAAAAGTCACAACACAGCCCCCTCCCCCCCCCCCCAAAAAAATCTAGATCCTTAAAGTAGACTAAGTTATCGCTATGTATTTTTTGATGCTGAATTCGAATCCAAGGTCCGAATAATCTCCTGATCCCCAAAGTTTTGAGCTATCGCCAAAAAACTACCCTTAAATTGATACCAGAACCTTCTTTTTGAGTCATGAGATTGGGATGAACTACGAGATCTTTTAAAGTGAATTTCCACATTTCTTTTTTTTAACTTCAGACAAGGGAAGTACACGGGGAAACTACCTCCCCCTAATTATCCCCCGCTACCCCCTCCTAGGGGTTAAAATTTGAGTTCTCACGCCAAGTCTAGTGGGGCATGGATTTCTATGTTTTTGGGTTCCTGAGATCGAATTTGAACTTCCAAGAATCCGTAGACACCTCTTCTTTCGATTTTGATCTTCCAGCGAACCTGGAACACATAAATCCTTACCTTATTCGACTTTGTTCGAAAAATCAGATTTCAACCCCTAGGAGGGGGTGATTGAGGGAAGAGTTGTCTACGGACTTTTGGAAGTTCCAATTCGATCTCAGGAACCCATAAAACGTAGAAATCCACACCCCACTCGACTTGGCGTGAGAACTCAAATTTCAACCCCTAGTACTCAGTTCCCCCAAGTTCTCCTTGTCTGAAGTTGAAAAATAAATTTAGAATTTAAAAAGTTGTCGTAGTTCATCACAATCTGATGACTCAAAATGAAGGTTCTGACATCAATTTAAGTTTAGTTTTTTGGCCAATGCCCAAACGTTAGGGGGTCGGGGGATTTTTTGGACATTGGATTCGAATTCATCATTGAAAAATAAACAGGAAACCTTGTGGAATACTAGTCCACTTTACGAATCTTTATTTTTTTGGGCTGTGTAGGTAATTGATTATGAAACAGCAATTGTTCAGCGTTGATCAGGAACCATGTAACGAATTTCAGTTGTTCTTTTCTCTTTTACAAGTTTTTTTAATTTTATTTTACTTTTTTTTTAAATAAAACTTGTTCCTATTAGCATCCATGTAACTAGTCCTGAATTAAGTAAAGTTTGTCATAAAAATCTAGGGATGTTTAGAAAATGACGAAAATAGTTCTTCAAAACTTAAACCAATTTCAGGAACAACGACAGTTTGTTGGATAACCTCGAAAAACAACACAAAACTAAAGAACATGTGTACATCACATTCAAAAATCCAGAATGCAAGTTTTTAAAAGTCAAATAGTAATAGAAGTCTGATAATAATTTTAATAATTTATATATTCTAGGATACATTTTAGCTTACAAGACTGAGATAATTTTCAAGATGTTCTATCAAATGGCAATACCTGAAATCTAATCGAATAATAAACTTTTTATATTTACATTGAAAATTCACCGAGATAACGTTGTTTAACTACCTCATGTTACATAATTGTATGTAAAACGATGATATAATAAATTGGTTCGTGAATTTCAATGGAGTTCCAAGAAGAGGCTTCTAATTTGTTATTTCTTTAATGGAACAATGAGCTTCAACGGTTTTACACTGTAGACTAACATAAGGTTTCTTCATTCAACTATCCCCGCGGTTAGGTGCCCCCAAAAAATGAATGCAGCTTTCAACTCGGCATGTTATTAAACCAAATCGACAATATGTTGTGTCAGCGCATTGTCAAGAATTACCCTCCATCACCTGCACCTTCGGTGAAACACCGGGTCTTACGTTCGCCAGATGGCAGATCGGCGCTATTCGTGTCATTCTCAATCAACACGTAGGTACAGTCTATGAGGGCTCCGAAACCACAACAGTTTGAGACTTCGATAGGCAGACACTTGGAACATATTCAGCTACAACGAGTCATCTTCAATTGCTATAACGGGCTTCTAGAGGAAAAAAAAAGAAATTTACCTGAGGTATTTGTACCCTACCAGTATATAAAAAGGTGTAAAGAAGTAACATGTGGACGTACTTTATAAGAATATTTATAACATGTCTGCAATGCCTATGGAGGAGGGGGGGGGACAAATTAACTTCGTGTATAATCAAAGCTGAATTTATGGTCACATTTACCATCTGTATGAATCTTTAAAACTATGATAAACATTGTTGTATCCTTCGTGTAATTTCGGCATAATTGATGTGATCCAACATTTTTTTTCTAAATCAATTTCCATTTTTTCCAGTCTAAATTGAAAATGTGGCGTACCTCACTGCGCTCGCGGGCAAATGTGCACAACGGGAATGTGCGCAACGGGATGTTTCATTTGGGAATCCCCTTTTATTCATCAGATTCGCATTTTACGCTTGATTTCATGAAAATTCGAATTGACTAACCCCTTATTTGATTTTTTAGCGGTGCATAGACTATTCATCGTGCGCACAAAGTCATGAAAATTGTGCGAACCTAACTGTTTGCAAACGCGAACTGTAACACATCAATTTTCATTGTTTTTCAACGATGTTTGTGGAGTAAATGGGTTCGAATTTTTTCGAAAAAACGGAAAATGCTACGCAGATGATCCTTGAAAAACAATGAAAATTGATGTGTAGCACTTTCCGTTTGCTAACCGTTATGTTTGCACGATTTTAATGACTTGGTAACTTTGGGCGCACAATGAATGGTCTATGAACGGCCGAAAAAATCGAATAAGGGAAAATTGCTGCGTCACACTAAACCTGCTCAGTTTTGAGGGTTTTGTTTAACTGTGCCGCCGAACTGGTATTTGATCAATGTATTTGGAATCCCTGCCAAAAAAACATGCAGGTTTAAGAAAAATATATCTGTACGACTCATGTTTAATTCAAACATAACGATTTCGGGAGGGGGATGGTGTTGAACACCATGTACATGTTGTACCGACTGGTATATGTACTGGGTAAGAGGTGGAATTATTTTGTACGTGATTAGCTTTCTGTTCAATGAATTTGTTTTCTATAAATTATTTTGATTGTAGAACTAGTAGTAATTATATTAAATGTTCTAAATTTAATTAAATTAACTGTCATTGGAACCGTATTAATTGGAATTGTCGCACTGGAAATGAAAAAATGCAAGTTCTTCCAGTGCAGAACAGACAAGCTCGTGATGAAATATAATTTACCTACAAGATGGTTATGTAGAAAACAAAATACTCAAATCAGACCGTTGGGCGCCAACTTGAGCTCGTTATAAACTTCAATTCCAACTCGGAATGAAACAGACGTTAAGGGGGAACTCGATTGCCTTTAACGGGAGCGGACAAAGATGATAAGGCCGAATAAATAAATTTCAGTGCAGTCAAATGAGTTATGGACAACCGGGAGCAGGGAGTCATCAATTCTGTCGTCGGTTGGCCCCTCAGGGCAGCTCTGGTCGCTGCTAACAGGCGCTGAGTAAGAGCCCTCGAGGTGGACGCTAATGTGCGCCTCGCTAGTGGCCGGCTGCGGACCTCACTCACTAACTCGTAGGAAAACCTATACGGAACCCGTGGAGCCACCATCTTTATCTACCTACGCGGTTGACTTTTTCTTAAGTTCAAATACCACTCACGAAGACCTACTTACATACTATATTGGTTTATTATATTCAACATTGAACCTTAAAATCGACCAAGAGAAAAAACAAGATTATTCACCCGTCAAAATTTGTTTGTTTCAAGATGTGTAGAATCGGAAGATAGAACTAAACAATGCGGAACTAGATTTAATCACTGATCTATTCATAAGAGGTTGTCTGTGGTACATTATCCGAACTCGGCACCTCACGGAATCACATTCAAGATGAAAATACTTCGGCTTTTTGTCTAGCTCTGATTGGCGTTGAACGGGCTCTGAAGCCTGATTGGCTACCAAACCGATTTTTCAATTGTGAGCGAACGGATGAAGTCACATTAATAATATTACGAATGAGTCGTCTCATTCACATAAAGGAGCTAATTTGTATCTGTAATCAAAAGTTTTGAGATTTCGACTTTTTTATTAGATTAATCTTGGAATACAATACCCTGAGAGTTGATTGATCAAGATGCTGAGGTTACTGGATTATCCCAGTCGGTTTTAGGATTTTTGTGACCAAATTTTGTAAACTTTGGTGCAGTACGTTCGGATAAAAGCTTCGGACGACCGATGGGGGACGGACACATTTCTTTCATTCGATTTTTGAAATCTACCTGTCTTGCAACGTAAACACACTATCTTTGAGGAGTGTTATACTTTTTTTCTAATTCGATTATGTAGATTATTATTGAAAAGAATAAACCAAAAAATCCTTCCTTCCCCAAATAATTAACGAAGGTTAATGATACTTGGATAAAAAATCACAGATACTGGGGTACTACAGTATTGTTTTTCTCTTCTGTATTGATAGCTGTGCCTTCAAATAATCTAATGAGCAGACCCCGATCTCTGTACTTTTATTTTTTCGCTTTATTTAAGTGGTAAAACTTTGACCGAAAAAAAAAGTCAGCACATATGGGAAAGTGAAAGTAATTGGACATAGTAAAAAAATAGTGCGTTCAAAGGCTGTTTTCTGTCATTATCGACCTAGAAAGCTGCAATTTGAATAGTAGCTAGATGATTTGAAGGTTTTCTAGGTTTTAGTAGGTAGCAGAAGGTTTTCTAGGATCACATATTGTAGGATATGAAATGAATGAATCATCCAACTATATTTGGATATCTAAGATGTTAAGTTATTGTTAAGTCTCATTCACACCTACCAACCAAGAATTGTTTGCGAACGTAAAAGAACGTTTCAATAACATATGCGAAGGGGGGGTTCAATTCACACTGGGTGTGAGCTAGTCTTCCATACAATTATCCTTGTCATCATAGCTATCAATTCATTTTTCATCACCAATTCATTTTTATTTTCAACGAATCACTCAGTGCTCTCATTTTGGGGACAATATCTTCCTAATCATCACGTTTCTTCCATTTAATATAGGACACGTTGAGTTACCAAAGCGCATCCATCGTTTCGTTAAACCCAATTACTTCGAAACCTTAGTCGTTGTCACATTCCTTTAAAACACCCATCCACCACAACGGCAATTAGTGAAAAAAATTAAGGAAAGTACTTATTCTCCGGAAAGTTGTTACGTCCGTTGACACTGGTTGTACGATGGACACTGAACCCATTTGAAGATTCTCAACATCATACAAATTCTCAACAAATAACGTAACAGTGTTCTCGAGCCTATACAGCCAACTCGGCAGGTTGAATATGGGTTCACTCCATAAAGTCAAATTTTTGAGATATGCAGCTTAACTGTACCCCAAATTACAAACTATGAATGGCATTAGCGAAAATGACACCCTGATCTAGTTGTTCAAAAATAACAAAACTCATAGCAAAAGTGATTATTGACAGACATTAAAATTACCAAATTTATTTACTTATGAGTGCACATCCATTACATATTTTAGAAGAGAAAGTCAGTGGACTTTAGCTCCATTATACACTTCAAGTGATTATAATTCATACAAAATGTTATCAAAACCGTTAATGATTTTGCGAAATAAAGTTATATGTTGTTAAAAAAAAGTAGCTTAGCGTTTTTCATTCGGCAGCTGAGAACGTAAGTGATGAATTTTCAAATACATGGCTGAGGGTAGCGATATTTCATATGCAGAGTAATCTAGGTGTCATGCAATGAAAGAATGCTTCACCGATCAACTTCATTCCAATTTTATAAACTCGGAGCAGCTATACCGGCACGTGCATAATGTGCCTTTAATGTTGTATGCATATTCACGTTATCAAGGTGTCACAGTGAAACATTTAATGCTAATTTTTTTCTTCTTCCTCTAAATGGAAATTATTTCCATCTTCGGATTCTTTCATCTTCTTCAAGCAGCGGGGTAGCGCACGCAAGTCAAGTTCAGTATAGGAAACCTAATTCCTCGTTTTATTATTGATGAGCAACTTGGACGGTTTCATATCATCACACTTATAACCATAATTACAGACACATATGAACATTTTAAGAACTAAACTGAATTCTTAGCCGAACAAAGAGCATGAAAATCGGCTCGGAACTATAGTAACTATGAGGAGGGTTGGCCATCTCCTCCATCCCCATCCCCCAGATCATATTCGAAATTACTGAGGTTTATTACAGAAGAGAAGTTTGTTAGACGAAAATCCTGACTGAAAAGAAACAAATGCAAGTATTGAAGTCAACGATTTATATCCATTACCTCTCCAATCACCTCCTAACTTTATTATTGAATTAGAAAGACCTGAAATGTGTTTCCTAACAAAAGCAAACTTCTTAATCGAACAATAAAGAATCAGCAAAAACGGCAGTATAAGCTTTGTGATCAGCTTTGCAATGGATTGTCTATTAGCGCCTCCAGTCTCCATTCCAACAGTCCATTCAAAATTCCCGAGGTTCATTGCACAATTAAACCAGAATTAGGATCGAATAAAGAAATTGTTTTTAAATCTGATGAAATTAAGTCTGATAAAGTATAATGAAAATAGTGAGGAAATAACAGTTTAACAACTTTTGTCCCGTCGATTCACTCAGTCGCATAATGAAAATGGAATGTGATGATATATTTTTAAATACTGAATCAAAATGTTAATTGATCAAAAAATAATAATGTCACTGACACACATAAACAGATACTCCCTGTTCCACTCGCGAAAACGCGTACACTCAAACACACAGCACGTGCACTGTCATCGATCCCCGTTGGTCATACAATGCTATCGGTTAATAGCAGTAACGATATTTTCCAATTTTTTCCTCAATAAACCTAACATGCGGCTGTCATACATCATCGGCTGTCAAGGGCAAATACCTTAGAAAGGTAAATGGATAGAATTATAATAGCGCATCAAGAATAGCCGTTACGTAGTGACGGTAACCGCCCCAATTATGATCCGCTGGGACGCTGTGGGATCATACTCGTGCTTGCATCCCATCGCAAAGGAACGAGTTGATTCCGCTGAAGCCGCTCCTTAAGGAAATTACAGCGTGACCGTGGATGATGGGGACCTAGACCCTCAATTTGCCTGTTGGAGTTACGAGGGCGACCTCGCAATATCATGTCCTCAACTATTGTCCCAAATAACAACTTCGGTGGTAGATGGGACAGCGATAACTGTTTCGAGTCACCTTTCACACACCTACGGTGCCCGTCGACTTGGCTTCACCGCCTTTATTGGTAAGCGTGGAATTTCAGTCTCAACTACCAGAGAAATTCAATATCCCGGTACGATAACTCATTCTTGCGAAGGGGTCAAGGAACACATGTGTTCCGACTCATCAGCTTTGGGACCGCTGAGGTCCGAAAAGGTGAGGTAAGATACATGCTGGGTTCAGACAGAGTATGTTATATAGTACACACTTTACTCATAAAACATATAAAACGATATGTAATATATATCATTTTTTTCTGACAAATTCGTATACTCCACTTTGCCTCTTTGAGGCAGGGCTATTTCGCTTAGAGTGCTTTGTTAGCTCTGTTGTATATTTTCTCTTACGGAAGACGCAAGATCCATTGTTTTGCCGGCGTTCCATTACTTAGAAAATCTTTTTCACATATATTGATATTTAATTCATTCTTCCGATCTTTTCCTGCTACTAATACGAGTCAACGAGTTTTTATCACATTCAAACTAGATAAATATGTGATTCAATATTTTCAGTATCAACTATCAGCTGGAATGTAATATGTATTGGAAGGAAGGAGCTGATGACGGCCTCTGCCAAACTTGAAAATTGGAAATATGGCTTATGGCAAATGCACTATTTTTTTCTATTCATTTGCAAAAACCAGTAACTACGTGTAATATCGAGCTGTATTTGTGAATTGCACTCATGCTTTGAATGTACTGACTTTTTCTTGGCTCTTTCTTTTATGACTCTGTGTAAAATTTACTTTGATCTCGAATAGTTTCGTTGAGTACAAACAAAATCCATTTTAAAACTCTAACTGAGCAATGTGTTGCATTAATACTCAACGTAAGACGAAAATGAAGATTTCAAGATGGTTTTTGATGTAGGAATATTTTTTGAAGATATGAGAAATTATGCTGATTTTCGATTCGGAAAATGAAACCACTATTGGAAAATTCATTAAAATTGGTCGATTTAGTTTTAAGTTCCACTTAGGTCACTCTGTGTCACGATAAGACCCGTCCTCAACTAAATCGGTGGAGATTTTGAGACTAAATTGAGTGAAAGATTAAGTTATCATCTGATAGGTGAATACAGCAATATCATTTTTATGTTTTGAGTTAGCGGAAACTGAACACCACAAAAATTAAAGAGCAGAATGATTTTTATGGTTCATCAATGTTTTCGTCCAATTTATGATTACTTTCTAATAACCTTTTAAATCAAAATGATAGTTGCCTGTTATCCTTTGATACAGTCTGTAATTCGCTCTTGTTGCTCGAACACAAGCTTCTGTTATCTATATGAGCGTGAGGAGTCTTGTCTGAGTTTAAGTGGTTCGCATTCGGCCACGGCACACTAACAAAGGAAGAGGCCATCGTATCGCTTAATAGATCTGATTGGGTAGCGCAGGCGATGTTCATGAGGGCAACCTTGCAGTATAGGCATATGCTGATTAGGAAGTTTAATTTCTGGTGGTGCTATGGTTGTTCGCTCCCTAAATTTCAAGTTCTGATTCCATTATTCTCGTAATGGAGGATACAACAAGCGTAATAAAACAAGAGGTGAGCAAATATTAGCTACAGGTAAAAGCTGAAATCTAAAGCTCATTTTCCAAGATTAATCAACAGCTAACGTTTTAGCTGTTAGCTATTGAAGGACAGGTAAGTTGTCAGCTGTGGAAAATTAGCTGTCAGGTGAATAAAAACTAACATCTTTCAGTTAATAAATAACAGTAACTTTGATTCCGAGTCTACGTACAAGTAGCAGAATCATTGTTTTCACTTTCGAAGGATACCAATTTTGTCTCTTTGAAAGGAAAATTTCTATTCTCATGTAGCGTTTTTACCTTTCCGTTTCGTGTCTATCAGTCTGTGTGTTTCTGTACCTGAGTCCTAAAATCCTAGTAAGTAGTCTAATTTCAACTATTTTTATTAAATTTCGATGAAACTTTCAAATGACGAGTTGGATACGCATTTGATGGTCCCCTATGAGTTCTATAGAACTTAAATCATCCCGCGCATGAGGACTATTTTTTCATATTCGTGCTCGAACTCAAATATTTTCCTGAATCCAGTAGTGAGGAATCAAAAATACGCTCTTTCTCAATTAAGAACATTAAATTTAACTTTATCTGAAATTTTAATTCTCGTCAGACGTTTGGCAAATAATGTTTATTTGAACTTTTATTGAGAACTGCTTAGTGCTCATGTCCTTTTTATAATGTTCTATTTCTTTCATTTTGTTCTAGGGCATAAGTAAGTGGTAAAACCACTGTCGCTCAAAGAATGTGGAATAGGCTGCTTGCACCTGACACACTGAACGGTTTTATATCCAACGCGTACCGGAACCGGCGATGGTCGATTGGCGAACGGGGAGTCCAAACCGCAATTCCGCAAAGACTCCTAGTTTCTACTGTTGGTCCTTCAGAGCAATCACCCCATTGAAAAGAAGCTTGAGAACAAAATTTTCCCAAGTAGAGTGGGTAGTTCTCTCATAGTTTTTGCAACATGAAAATAAAGTATTTAATGGACGAAAAATACTTATTTCGTTGATGTGAAGTAGCTAATCGCGCAACAATTGGACCAATCATGGCTACTTCACGATCACCAACGTCGAATTAGTTGACCGAAATACAAATCTAGATCCAAATAGTTGGGAATAGCTTGTATATTCATGGAAGAACGTAAAATTTCATGTCAGAGTATACATTCTTGCATTTTGGCAAATTTTAATGGCTTCGTCTAATAATGCGTAGGTTAGCCCCAATTAATTCTGTCAAACATTTCAACCTATTGGACCATTTATGCGTTACTTTGAACAGTGTCATCGTATTTCATCAACGAAATTAGTATTTTTCGTCTATTAAATTCTTTATGTTCATTTTGCAAAAAATATGAGAGCTGAACTACCCACTCTACTTGGGAAAATTTTTTTCTTAAGCTTCTTTTCAATGAGGTAATTGCTCTAAAGGACCAAAAATAACAATCAAATCATCAATCAAATAACACGACGAGTCTTGATAAAAACAGAAAAATCGGATTCTCTGGAAATCTTACCAGTTACTTTGAAAGAACTGAAGGAAGAAATAAAGAGTAACATCAATGCCAAAAAGACTCCTGGATACGTCTTGATCACTGGTAAAATTGTTAAAGAGCTCCCTGAAAAGGGTATAATAAAATTACTACAAATTATAAATGCTTCGTTTAGGCTAAGACACGTACCATCTAATCAACCTAACAATCAATGGACGGTATTCCTAAAGGAATATCCGTATAGTTCTTATAGTTAGAAAGAAAATATGATTTGAAATTTTTGTTCTATTCGGTTGAAGTAGAATTGAAGTATGACATCTCGGTTGGAGAGAAAAACTCCGAAAGAGTGAATGAAATTAATCCAATAAGAATCTGAACATTTATAGTGGTAGTGGATGTTTTGTGATTTTGCTGTGTGTTGTGTGCTTATTGACAGATCAATTTCTGCACAATAAATTTCAGTACAACTCAGCAAATTTGAAGCACAAAAAGTGGAAATGGTACCATATCAAGGTCCTATAGATTTCTCCAAAACTCAGGTTTCAGTAAAAAACTGTATCAAGCGTTGGATTTAGTTTCAATTTTACAGCTTTTCACTGTAATTATCTAGGTTGCGATAGACTTGGACACCATGCAGCATTTTGCAACGAGTTTTTTTGAGTGAGGACTCATTTTGTCTTCCACGGTAACCGATTTGCAACGTTCGTTTCAAAACGAGAAACAACCACCATCAAAAGACGACAACTTGTTGGAACTCGGAGTAATTTGTTATCCCTGCGGTTTTGACGACAATTCCTTCAGAAAAGGGAAACAGGATAAGAAAGAGAAAGAGCTAAACAACGGAAAGTCCATTCACTCAACTTTTCGCTTTGTCACTCACCAACGGGGTGGGGAGACCTGAAGAAGGGGTTTTGTCGAAGAACCAACACAGGTAGTGGGTCTCTTGGGAAGATAATTACAGGTTTTGAACGTGTTATTAGAGCCTCATTTCAAAAAGAGGAAGGGGGTGGGTCGAAAAACCAACAAATGTAAGGAGAAGAAACTAATGACTTTCCTGAAAGCAGGTGCTGGTCTCACTAGGAATGTATTTTATCACGTAAAGAACTCTTCGCGGTCTTTGCCTTCCTTACCTGACTCTTCTTTGCCCCCGAAAATAATAGCCATTTCATGAGAACGACCATAATTAATGGAGTAAACGTGCGACCAGTCGCGTCGTTTTTTGGGAGCTAGAGAAATCATTTTAAATTTTTTTCCCCCCCGAAGCTTGGGTTCGACTGATTAAGTTGTCAAAATTCTGAATTATTGAAGATTCTGATTTTGAAGGAAAAATAATTAAAGTAACATTGCATGTAACAGGCAGAAGAACACATTGAAACGAATAATTAACGGTCTGCACTAAGACAGTAAACATGACCGATTAATGTTCGTTGAAATTCTCCGAATGTTGATGCCTTCCATTGCTAGGCAATAACTGAAAGTCACTCACTGCCATGTTGCGTGTGCAGTGTACAATTTCAAATTATTCCAAAAGCCGGATAAAGAAAAAATCTTGGGAAAAAATTTGATAACTCATAAGGGAATCAAAAGGTCGTTTCCGAAATGCCATCCGACAATGGGCAAAATCAGGTTAATAGACTTCATGTTCACGCTCACCCCGCAGCGATGAATCGTATTGTATTTGGTATAGCATTATTGATATAACAAAAAATTCCCAACGTATCTCTCATTTTCAATGAGAAAATTAAGCATTAAATATCGTACTCTTGTGCAAGCTCAAAGTATGGTATATATATTTTTAAGCTTCTAAACTGGCAGGAGGTCCCAGGAAAGTTCATCAAGTATCAGTGGAGACAATAGAAATTACGCTAGCAATAAGGATACAAATTTCACTAAACGACTTCAGAACGATGTAAAACGTGCCATCTAATAGAGACTTAATTTTAGAGAAACTTGATTTTCTAGTATTTAATCAAAACTTGAGTTTACATTTGAAAGTTTAACTTTCCGTTCACTATCTGACAGTAAATCAATTTTTCAGGATTGATTTTGTGCGCTAAAACGATGAAAATTCCACCAGTTTAAACAATAGTGTTAAAATTATCAGAGGCTAAAAACTACATAAAATCTATCATCTGTAAATTGCTGTTTTAAACAGTTTTAAAATTATAAAGATCTCGAAATTTCGAGAATGAACCACCTCCCCACGTTTGCTGCAGATTGATGCAGAGCAATTTTTCTAAAAAACTCAAACTCCTACCATAGGCTGAGATTAACACGATGATATTATCACTTAATGGTATTGAAATAATATGACTAAATCCAGATGTAATATACGAGTATCATATAATAAACTGAACTGCTCGATACCAATATTTCCTACTAGGGGCTATTTGGAGGAGACTCTAATAGCTGAACTATCAGGGTCCAATATTTGGCTATCAGAGCGAATTGGGATCCTAATAATTATAATTATTTATTTATGGCTACGATTATAGGTATGTGTTCCTTCCCATAGAAACAATCATTGTCAGCAATGTCAGCATCACAACTATTTGGGTCCAATATTTGTTTCAGCTATCAGAGAATCACTGATGTATGTTTATTATACTCAACATACCTAATAATAATAATATTATTATTGATCACATGCTAGATATCTGATCTGTAATAGGTATGTTGAGTATAATAAGCATACATCAGTGATTCCCTTAGAAGGGGTTATCTAATACAGAATACGTAAGAAAATTTGTGATGCTGACATTGTCGAAAAAACAATGATTCTTTCTATGGGAAGGAACACATACCTATAATCGAAAACCATAAATGTGCGTAGGTAGGTAGGTATAGCAAAATAAAGAAGACAACCATTTTCAGGTTGGGGTTTTTCATTCGACTGCCATAGGCGTCGCGGACAATAACAGCTATCATCCTAAAGGAGGTTCAGAATTCGGTCCAATGATTTTACACAAATTTACACCCGAAATGATTATCACTTCTTTAATGATTTTAAACTTTTTTAAAGTCATCAACTTATTATTCTTTCAATCTGCAATACCTACTTAAAATTATTTTACTCACGAGGACAAATGATGGTGATTCGCTTGACTTTCGAATCATTGTATTAGTTTTAAAATTCTGCTTCAACTTTTATTCCACTACATGAAGATTACGGTATAGCTTTAATATGCTAGGTACATTGTAAATCGAGAACGTGTGGGAGAGGTACTGTGGCACCTCGCACAAATAAGAAGTGTTGTAATATGAACAGTAGTTTCGTGCCGATATGTCGTTTATTTCATTTAAAATATTCAATAACAGATTAGGGAAATGTGAATACTAATTATGTGAAAAAAAGCTGGTGACAATTATAGGTGCATTCGTGAGGATGCCGCAGCCTACTTTATGGAGTGAAACTGGATCAGAGCCCGCATGAAATGCCTTCCGTGCAGCGCTTCTAAAAGCGCAACAAAGGTAAAATATAAGATCCTGAGCCGCCTCATGGGATAGCGAGAGCTACGATGTTGCGATATTAATACCGTCCTCACGACCTTAGGCCAGATTCCCATTGGAGATACCGAGTAATAGATGCAATTTAAACCAACGAGGTTTGAAGAAGGGACCGCTGGAGGAACACTTTCCAGCGGAAAGTAGAAGATACTTTTCCGCCAGTTCCCTCAGTTGCAGATGCCTCCTCTGGTTACCATCAGTTACGACCGACGGAGACTCAGGGTGCCCGGGGACAGGTCAAGTTGAAACCGAAGAACCCGCGTGTGACCTGGGCGATTGCGGTTATTGGCATCCGAGGCTAGATTTAAAGATAAGTCCGGACTCCGTGAGATGTCGACTTACACACGTTCACATAATCGAATTCATTACGCCATCTCATTCTGAGAATCTATCCGAATCCAAACTTGAAGTTCCATCATTGCGTCTAGAGACATAAACAAAGTTTTTTTTTCAAAATCATCATTTCCACTCAGATTTTGAAACGTTTCGAACATTGTCCACAAATCTTGTTAACAAGATACCACAGTGCTACTTCTCCAGTTTTCATCCGAGTTTAAGATCATCCCATGTTCCCCATCAAATGTGTTCCATCTACATTGAGAAAATCCCTGATTTGCTCCTAGTAAACTACCCCAACCATGGGAAATCACATCTCTCAGTCCTCCTCATCTGTTTCCAGTTTCGTGTTCACCAACCTCTCAGTCTTCTAGGAGCAAATGATGATTATTCAGAGAAATGTTAAGTACCGCAGGAAATAGTCAGCTTCATCATCAACAAAAGCAATACATTCAACGCTAGCGCAACGTTAGACCTGTGAAGCATCAGTTGGTTTTGTCTTATCGGTCCTATCTCATTCCAATCCGGAGGATCGTTGGGGATTTGATTTCTCTTCAGTTTCATCATAATAATATCAAATTGAACCGGCTGCTTGTAACAAACAATTACACCAGTAGCTACTGTTGCATTTGATTTCCATGAAATGTAGGAGGACTGTAGGCTTTACGTTGGCATTTTTGCGCTTGGGCAAACATTCCGTACTAAATCAAGGATTATTTTCCCATTTCAAATTTTCCGATTATCTTGACGGTATATTTTCATCTATCATAGGAAATCGCTAAGAATCTTTTGAAGTACCTAGTGTAAAATAAGAAACATTTATTTGTACATTCATGTTACAGATGTAGGAAACAGTGTGGTTGACGCTATTTGGTACATTGTTTCCAGTTACTAATAATATTGCGTTCAAAAACCATTTATCAGCAAACGATAGGAAGAAAATATTGGCATAAATTTTTACCTAAAGGTGAAACATAAAAATAGATCGATGTCATCTAACAGTCATACTATAGATTCAGCATCTTCTAAAATCACACATAAATGCACCGAATACAAGAATTAAAACACCCAACGGAGTTGATGTTGAATGTTTTATACATCAATGGGCGCTCATGGAAAAAATCAACTACAGTGTCGGCGCTGATAATTATGCATGTAGATGGAGACTGGAAGAAGGTCATTGCATTCTCAAAGAAGGGAGAAGGCTTAGGAGGGGCAACTTCGTTTTGTTTCCTCAAGACCCCGTGACAATAACTTCAAAGGGAATATAAAATCTGTCGGGATCGATGTCAGGTTTATCTTTGGATAATGCTGGAGATTTCTACAGAGACAGATTATAAAGTGCACGTCTCTGAAGGATGAATCGTCATTTCAGTCTTTGGTATTGAAATAAAACATTACTGTTCCAATAAAGTACACTTTCAGCATGCTTTATTCATCACTTGGAGTAACAATTTACGTTCACTATACTGAGCTATAATGCACTGATATTGGTAAAGCGATATTATTGATTGATGTTGGGGATGTATAAATGGACTATATTAATTTTATAGTTAAAAAGGTCTGTTTCGTCCTCTAGGATTTTGTAGAGAATTCGTAAGGTTTAACAGGTGAGATGGAAGTGCGCCAAATAAATTTTCCCCGTGAATAAATGAATTAAGGCCCCCAAATGGGACTTAGAAGAGGTTTAACTTCTGCAACATAGTAACATGATATAAATGAAAATAGGGTAGAAAATGACAATTATTAATATACCCCCCAGAGATACAGTAGCGAATCTGTCTTTGAAAAGGTTTATTATCAAGTACTGGCCGAATGAACATGATTTCCACGAACCCGCCGATGGAAGATACCGAAGAACTTGCTCTTTAAATATAAATTTGCGCTGGTTAAGGTGGCTACTAGTTGAGATGGAAATCAGGGAGAGGCGATCGTAGAAATGAAGGAAATACTTAGTAGGAATATTAATAGTTGCAACTAGAACAAGGGAGAGAGCGAGGGTTGACATGCAATCCAAATCAAAGTTCCTTTGCTGTTCCCAACTCATACAACCGTACGGAGCAATTGGTGTTAATTCCTCCTTTCCTTTATGGAATTTTCGAACTGAATTAAACAATAGGACCACCACAGTTGATGATGTCGATAATTTTAGGTTCATTACTTCAAATAATGAAGATTTATAGGGTGTAGAACGTTTCAAGATGTGTTGAACCCTAAAATCGAATCAGAGAAAATCCTATCCTCCGCTGTACGCCCTCCGGACCAAACCTTATGAAACTTGGGTCAAAATTTACGTATGAAGTTTAGTTGGGATTTAATTCTTATAGAGGGTGATAAGTATATGTCAAAGAGCTGAAATATTGAAAAAATCAGAGTATCGAAAACTTCCGAAATAACTGTAATGTTCGAATGTTCGTTATTGATTGGCATCTCTCAATGGATTGGATAGGCCTGATAGGTCCTCTTTAACGGTTCAAACGTTAACTCATACTAACAGTTACCTACCATTGAGAATGAACAAACATCAACAGAAACGCAAATGTGGGCTTCTCTGAACATGGTAAATGTCCCAGCAAATCGTCACCGTCGAATCAGCTAATGATATTGCATCGGAATTTAGTTTTCATGAGTTCCTTCTGAAATCTAGTTCTTCAAAACTCAATTTATCAATTTGAGGGCAAATGAAGTGTGGGCATGTGTTTCACTTTATCTTGTTTAATTTCGATTGTTCATACTAATGGAACATACCTAATGGATTTCAACACCTGCGACGATATACTCTTCTATACGGTTAGTATAGTTTCGTTTCGTATAACTGTCACCAGTAAGGATTAGTGCTGATGGATTTTGGTTTATTATTGAATAATAAACCATTGTAATCGCTCTTAAAAAAAATGTAGACCCCCCCTGAAAATTTCATTCCCAAATGGCGGGAGCAAAAAATCTGAAATTTTCAGGAAAAATCAATTTTGGTCCGACAACGCCCCAATTCTTTAGCCAGCACTTTCACTTGATTTAAAGTGCCCTTTAAGGGTTGTCAAAGTTTTATAAAATCCCCAAAAACCTCAAAAAGAGTCAAGGCGGCATAAATTTGAAATTTTTTTGGAAAACTTTCCATGAGGAATCGAATGAGTCCTTCCCCAGGTCCGTAGTTCAAATCATTCCTGATGTATGGACCGATTTATGGTGGCGACATTCTTGTTATTTTGGTTTATTATTCTTTTTTTTTTATTGCAATAACCTAGTGATGTAGTGAACGTGGATACTGGAGTGAACTCCTGAAAGGGTTTATAGCCCATACACGGGTTGAAGTATTCTGATAACCTGAAAAACGCTGAAAGTTCTTTCACTGGGGTACACAAATATCAACTGATCAATCCACATAGGTATTTTGGTTGAGAACAGATTTATGTGCTCTATGCATATCTCCTGAAATTCAATAATCGCTCTATCACCTGTGAAACACGCACACTCCAAAGCTTAGTAGAAATTCAAATCATGAACGCAAGCCAATTGAATAATAAACCCCAGTGAAAGAATTTGCCGCGTTTGTTATAGAAGGTACCTAACGTTATCTAACTTCAAATTGCAATTTCTCTATGAAATCGATACGAAATTTCAAAATGGATCCCATTATTTAAAATGTGATTTAATTTGAAAGTTTTCCTGAGAATAAACGTTTTCAAGTTTATTATTTCAAATAATGAAACGAAAAAACATTTTCAACCCAACCCCCATAGAATTGTTGTGTTTTACGTTTCTAGTTGTACAGAATTCGAAAATCGAGTTGAAATAAGTCTGATGTCCGCCCTTCACTGGATGTTGTCCGTAGCTATTCTTCAAAACTTTAGGACCAAACTGGAATTTTTCACGTATTCTATAATTTTCATGTGTTAAGCGAGGAAGAACAAATTATCAGCTGATTCTGCAGACATTTTTTGTAATACAACACGTCGTTTATCAGACGAATGAATTTCATCGCTCATTCTCATGAAGTTCCCTCGGATATCGCGGTTCGATAAAACTCGCGTCAGCTATTATACTCGTATCGCTTCTTTTCACGATGCTCACAAACGTTTCCTGCCCCGACGGAATGGCTGCCATTTCTCAGGTCCTCAACGGACCTTGTTATATGACGAGCGCTCTCCCTTCCTCGCTCGATCGCCCCCCTTTCCTAGCCAATCCTAAATTACTTTTTGTGCGCGTTTCCGTTTTACCCCTCCCTGCGCCCACTTACTCCAATGGATCCACCACGTATCCGGTAATTAGATTTGAATTATACTTTGAAATGCCCCCCTCCCCGAACCCCCTATCCTTTATTACCTCGAGTTCTCCACCTCTTGGCCATTTCCTCGGAGTTAATTTCCGAGCAATGATTTACGGGCCATCGTCAAGGTGGTGGAGCGCAACTAGGCATCTCAAAAGTTTTTTTTTTTTTTATTCAGGAGAAGTTTCTCAAGGCGCCGTCTTTCGTGAGAATCAAAAGCTGCGGAAAATTGAAAAAGATTCCCTATTTTCACACGTCCAAGCTGAAAATGTAATAATTAAAATAATTTTGAAATATACAACGAGCTAACGAACTTTTCGAGTGGAATGCCAAAAAGTTGACAGGTAGGTATTCTTAGTGGGTCTGATTGAATAACCAACACTGCAGACTATAATTATCACAATTATAACTCCAAAATGCAGATTCCATTGCCTTAGACTCCATAGAAAGACATTTTAATCACCGCTGAATCGATTTTACGTACACCTCTCCTAAGACTTTGAGCCTGTTAGTTTGAAGGTCTGAAACTAAACAGCGGGTAACACCTATTCCCTGGTTATTGTACTGACGTTAAAATTGGGTCAAAAATACATATGCTTAAAGGATTTGTCTCACAATTTGTAGAAAAGAAAATTTATAGACAGCTAAATTTCATTTGTTCTTTTGTTTGTTCTCATTATAATTTATATAGATATCTGAAAGCCAGTACAAAGAATTAATCGAAAATAGGATCCTGTTCAATCGAACAGGAGACCTGATCATTTGAATGGTTTAATGGAATTAAGGAAAGCCTTTTGGGAATTTTAGTCACGAAGAAAAATTACGAGATCTTGGTATTTTCTCTGAAGTATATCACGGACTCACATATCTTGTATGATTTTAAATGTACCCTTGATTTTTAAACCAGTTTTCGATTTTCTTCTCATTCTTTAATATATGCACAATGTCACCGTTATTTCTTGATACTTCCTCTGATTAATGCCACCATTTTCAGTCCACATTGAGGAGTAAAATTTAAGACTGTGAGACATGAAACCATCAAACACTATAAATCTATGAGTGTGATTTTCCTGACTGATTCCGATAGTGGTTGTTTATATGGATTGCATGGGAACACTCAGTTTGGAGAGTGTTCATCCATTTGCTTCCCATATGGTGATTTTTATTACACATTGAGTAAATAGTTAATAGTTATTCAAATCCTTCAGCTTTCACTCACAATACGGACACATAAATTTCTGGAGACCAAGGTCGATTACCTCGTTTGGGAAGGATCTTATATATAATTTAGTCCATTTAGTTTTTTTTCTAGCTGCCGCTATATTTTATTCGTTTTCTTCCATAGGTACCGTTCTTCATCAGGTTATGTCAAGTTATTGCACGATACATTCCAACACATAACCATGTATTGACGAATGATCTATCCCTATATACTATAAAACATCGGAATAATACACTTCTTTTATAATATGTTTCTCCTTTGAATTATGATGAAAATTTCATTATTTGGCAAACAAATCAGTCATTCCAGTAAAAAGGACTGGCCTTATTAGACGGTACATTTTAAGCACAAATAGTTCGTTTATTTAAAATAACTGCTTCAATAATCACACCCGGCAACAAACGTTCAAATTCATGTTATTCAGTAAAATATTATTGGAACAAATATGATGAAACACCGAGTAGAACATTCGGAAATCATGAAACTTACGGACATACGTCTTTGGGGGGTGATAATGTAAGTAGGTACTTAAAATTCCTTAAATTGAGATATTTAAGTCGTAAATTACTTCCACAAACGTGTAAATATTATAAATTGGTTTCAATTCATTTGATTTTGAATCATAACTTTTGACAGTTAACTCATTTTCCGCTCACAGCATGCTAAAATTCGTTCCAACGTGTGAGGGGAAATTTCTACGGAGAAATCTAAATGGTAAAATATGTCGGAGGTATCCAAGAATCCTTTCATAATCCCTTCGCCTCTCCCGTGTCTTGAAAAATGCCGGGAAAATGTGTTTCTTTTCTTCCCTCTAACTTACTGATTCCTCTGTTTCCCTCCCCTGATAAGCCTGAAACCGAAAACGTATATAGAAAATCGGAGGGAGACGGAAATAGTTATGGATATCATCAAGTAGACAGCTTGGGGAGAAGATATGAAGGGAAGGAACCAGAAATTCTTTTCTGGCGCTGGGTTGAGTTTTCCCCCCGATGATGCTATGTAGTAACATCTGACTATTGGAATGCACAAGGCGCCTGGAAACAGCTATCGTACCTTTCCGACAGATGGCTCGGACGAAATTTCGAGAAAGTTTTGGTGTTAGGAGGGCCTACAGTTTTCCTGGTTCGTGGCATAGATATTTGTGATTACCAGAACTCTCTCAATCTACCTACATGGATTACATGAGGAAGCACATATTCTTCTAAAAGCCTGAAAAGGCTGTCTGCCACTGCATAAACTAAAATTCAGGTACATAAATACCAAGATTTCGTATTCTAAACAAAGGGTTGCAATATTTTAGTAGATAAATAAAATGTATGCTTACAAGTTTGAGCATTTTGATGCGTCCAAATATCATATAATCACAAGATTTTTTTGACGTCAACATTTAACCCAAAATCGTACTGAAGTTTTTAAAGCTTTGTCTTGGTCCAAAACTTGTTTTTCGTTCATCGATAACAGAACTTGATAACTCTTTTGATTTATTATTCAATAATGAACCATTGTGATCGCTCTTGAAAGAAACGATTCTGACCCCCCCTGAAAATTTCATGGTTTACGTTTCAAAGGGGGTAGGATCCAAATGTGCAATAAGAATTTTTCCGTCCGTCCGCCGTACACCGTACGCACGATTTCTCCCAAACGGCTGGAGCAAAAAATCTGAAATTTTCAGGAAAAAACGTCCGACAACGCCCCAAATCTTTGGCTCTCTAACTTAATTTAAGTGCCTTTTAAGGGTTTTCAAAGTTTTGTGAAATCCCTAAAAACCTAAAAAAAAAGTCAAGGCCGCTTAAATTTGGACTTTTTTTAAAAAACATTCCATGAGGAATCGAATGAGCCCATCCCCATGTTCGTAGCTCAAACCATTCCCGATGTATGGCCCAATTTATGGTGCCAACATTTGCGTTTTTTCGGTTTATTATTTTGTTTGTTTTGATCGCAGTAACCTTGTGATGTAGTGAATGTGGATACTGGAGTGAACTCCTGAAAGGGTTTATAGCCGATACACTGGTTGAAGTATTCTGATATGCATGAAACGCTCCAAATTCTTTCACTGGGGTTTATTATTCAATGATTCATGATTTGAATTTCTACTAAGCTTTGGTGTGTGCGTGTTTCACAGGTAATAGAGCGATTATTGAATTTCAGGAGATATGCATACAGCACTAAAATCGGTTCTCAACCAAAATACCTATTTGGATTGATCAGTTGATCATATTTGTGTGTCTCCTGAAATTCAATAATCGCTCTATCACCTCTGAAACACGCACACTCCAACGCTTAGTAGAAATTCAAATCATGAATCATTGAATAATAAACCCCAGTGAAAGAATTTGCAGCGTTTTTCCATCAATTTTTATTTGAAGTCAAGTTAATACTTGTGTATGTGATATGTGAAACCCCTTCGAATGACATTTGCGTATTTTTTTTATTAATCAAAAGTTCAAATTATAATGTAGAAAAACATGTGTGTATTTAAAACTGTACTGGTAAAACCTATTACGTTTAAATTATATACGTATTGATGTACGTATTTTCGGAAAAGAATTGTTTACGACCTTGAAATACATATTTTCTTAACTTACTTCTATCATTACCTTTTATGAAACAATAATCATCTTGAACAATTCTCCTTTGAACTCTTAACACATTCTTCTGAACATTATTTTCCAAAAATCTGTGAACCCCGTTTCAAATCAATTTCACCGCCCGATGCATCGGTAAAATTGTACGAGTACCTGTCTTTCCGTATCCTAACATAACATACGGAAGAGGGCGAACAACCCATGAAAGCTACCTACCGCATTCGTGTTATCTTGGAAACACATCAACCAACAATGGACGGCTTAGGTTCGAAACGCCAATCATCTTGTTAGCACTTGAATTCCAGGCTTAGAAAATACAAAAAGTGTCCCGCTTTACGATAGGATCCCAAGGTCCCAGCAGGAGACCACCCACTACCAACTTTTTATGTGGTTTAAAACGTTTTTCTGTCTTCATCGTATAACTAACTTGATTGAGAATAGGTAATCCAAGTTACCGCATATCCATCGTTAAACACTTGACTATGTTTTAACTGTGAGTTCTTGGTTTATTACATTCAAAAAATTACCTTTGTAATCGACCAACAAAAAGAAAATTTGAGCTTCCCTCCTCAGTCAAAATTTTACGATTTGAATTTCAAGATATGTACAATCCGGACGGAAGTTCGGACCATGTTCCGACTGGAGCTGTTTTTGAAACGAATGAACAAAAGTTAATTGAAAATTTAAAATGTAAAAATCACATTTGGGGTCAAGTTTGGACTGAATTCTCGGCATCGATCTCAGTCAATTCTGAAGAGTAAAATCGAAGGAATGACATTTAAAAAATTTGAATATCGAAAACTTTCGAAATACCACTTATGTTTCTGTGTTCTTTATTATGAGATATGCCATCGAATAATCGAATGATCCTACGCTGTTCATGTTCATCCATTCCTTCTCCCTAAGAGCTTGACATTTGACAAAGAAATATGGTAAACATGAATGTGAATGTGAACCTGCTTAGACGTGATAATATCATTCAGTATCAATGAGGATTGCATCAGCTGATATGGTTGCAGTGGAATTTTGTTTCATGAGTTCCTCTTGCAATACATCTTTTCAAGTCTTAAGTAGGTTCATTGCCTTACAAATGAAGCGTACCTAGGTAGGAGTTTGATTTGTACTCACCGAGGTTCAGTTGTTCTGAGCGTGGAGCTCTTCGTTTTGTTCATATACAGTATATGGCACCATTGTAGGTGCACGTCTTTACATTTATCTGTAGTCTGAACGGTTTGAGGTGAGCGCAAAGGCTATTTTCTTTTCTAAGCAACTTAATATTAGCTATTTTATGTTTTCAAAGTAGTACGAGACATTGTTCCAAAAAATTTGCTGCGCACTTTGTACTACGGACTGACTCATTCATTGCTAAAATATGGAATAGTAGTTTGGGGTGGGACATTCAAATCATACTTGAAACCTTTAAAAACGGTACAGAATGGTCTAATTAAAGTCCTGTCACATAAACAATTTAGATTTCCTTCTGATGAATTATACAAGGAATTTCAGATATGTAATGTTGAAAATCTTTTTATAACGGAATCTTGTATAATGCTATATAGAAACGGAATTCATCCTACCCATCTGAGCAATCTATCTTGCACTCGTATTGCAATGGGTTCAAATATCTCTCCTCCCAAAGTAAATACTGAATTTTATAAGCGTAATGCATATGTTAAGGCACTGTATTTGCTCTGGAAACATAATATTGATTTAAAAAATATAAGTACAATTAAGCAATTCAAAACCCTCCTAGCTAAAATTGTGCATACAGACGTTGTTCTTTTCTAATCTAATTCATTTTATAAGGCTACATTTTTGTTTTTACATCAAGGATCCTCCATTTCTTTTTTCTCCTCTTGTTCTTTAGCTTTTAATTACAATAGTTTCCCATATTCAATTGCATAAATGTATATGAAGAAACAACAATCCATTTTTTTCCGATTACATTTTTTCTTATAATATGTAATGTTCATACTGCTAAATTAATTTTTTCTGAATGAAAGGCTCCACCGCAGGCCACAAGTCTTTTACTTATTCTCGCGGTGGGCAAAAACACTTTATTTAATTATTTTAGAAGGTAAATTGTACTTTACGTTTATTTTTTTTTTTTACCCTTTCTTTACTTTATACGTCTTGTACGACAGCATTTTGTTTCATTTTTTTTTCTCATACTTGTTTTTGCCAATAAACGAATATTCTATTCTATTCTATTCTAATATCAAGTTTATCCTTAATGTCGCCTTTCTCCTCGAGAAATATAACGTAATGAGTCAGGAAAAACTCTTTCCATTAACATAGAAATCTGAAATTCGAATGTTAAGTAAATAAAGAGTTTTCGAACGTAAGATGTTGAAGGATGCGGATTAAACCATGGTCTCGCGTGGAGAGTTTCGTGAGCTATAAATTTTGAGATCAGCTCTCGTTCCGTACACTGTTCGTTTTACGGAGTGATATTTCAGCCCAACTGTCTATGGCTCTAGAAGTCAATTACAAGGCATGGAGATCAGTGGTCAGCTGAGAGCTCTTTTGACTAATTCCGTACCGAATCGATCAAACATGATTAAATATAAATGGTGGCTTTTTAAGGTGTCTAACATGGACAAGACAAGATAAGGATGTTCGAGGCGACTAGTACAGTACCAATGACTACGTATGATATATCAGTAGATTTAATTAGTATGGATTATTCTAATACACAAATAATAAACTTCGTCTCATTCCAAAGAGACCGTCTACACAGAATTATATTATTCCTTATTATTATTTACTTACCATGTAGGAGATGTACTCTACGAATGTCTACAGGAGAGAAATGTTTAATGTTTATCTGTTTTACTCATGCAGCATGACCATATGTGAGACTACATTTATTCAATATCGTTGATATAGAAAGATATACATGTATAACTCTCAAGAATGAAGGTACATTCTAACCAACTTCAATCCTCCTTGCATGTCAAGAAAATAATCATTATCACAAAGATTCTACAGTTGAATTGGGATGACTCCATAGAATCCAATCCTCCGTGATAACAGCTTGAACCCTCCCTGAAGGGCCCTAAACAAAAACAGTAGTCAGAGCGAGTCGAATTGAAAAAGAAGAGGCCCTCTCCGTAATTTCCAGTTCGAAACAGTGCTATTTTTTCAAGGATCAGCTAAACCGCAATGTGAATAGAGAAACCGCTGAACACAACGATCATCCCCTTAGGCGTTCAGGTGGGATGCAACCCTTCGCCTCCTCAAGGGCCACATTGTTGCTTGAGCATAAGAAGAGGGATCCGACATTGTTGCCATCCTAACTAGGATCTGGAGACATCATTGTTCCGCTCCGGCGATGAAAAGCCCGTCCGTGAAAGGCTGGGATGGCGCCCTTATAAAACCTGCCTCCAGGTACAACGGAACGATCGCGTGGTTTTCTTGAGTAGGTACAAATTAAAGAGAAAGAATGAAAAACTTGTGGGGAGAACTGCCAAGCTGAGCTATTGAAAGTATTTTTTGATTCTTTGTGGCCGTTGGATAACAAAACTGGTCTTCTCTTGAACCAGTATAAATTTCTTTTGTTTGCTGAAGTTGTCAATGAGACATGAATCGATATACTACTTAAAACCATCAACATGACACCATTGTCTATGCTGTCCTTAAAAAAAAAGGATCAACAAAACATTGCTGTTGTGGAAGACAATAGTTGTTCGTGCAGTACAGTTTTGAGCATATTAGACTGCAAGAAATCATTCCAGAAGCTATTGTGGAACCAACAAGTCTTGTAAAAATGGCTCAAAAGCCGATATCAACGAATAAAAATGTCAAAAACTCATATGTAACATAGTAATTGTCTTTGGAAATTCCCAAAATGGTACCTATATGAATAATGATCTAGTGAAAAATAACAACACTCCCTCATCTCGGTACTATATTTTCTGTATCAAATGCAGAAGCGTCAAAAATCACGAACAAGGAAAGGTGAGGAGACATTCTGGCAATCATCAAAGAGAATTTCAGCACAATGAATCATATTAATTTGGTTTTATCGTTGAACTCAGTGGATTTTCGCTTTAGGGAGAAAAACTTTAGGGATTGATATTTCATACCGCTTGGACTTGCAGGACCTAAAGTCCTAGACAAGGAAAATAAAGCCCTGTGAAGAATGCCTTGCAATCTTCAGACAATTTTCAGCTAAAAGAAGTTAATGAATTTGGTTTCCAGCTGAGTATATTGCCCTATGCTACAATTCACTATCAAAAGCGGGCTTGAAATTTTGAATATTGACATTCAGATGGATAACAAGCAGGTAGTATTATGAAGGTTCGAAATTGGGTTAAAGAAGAGCAGTTGAAATCAACAGTTTGGAATAAGGAAATAAGAGTCCGCTGAAGACATCCTGGCAATCAGCATGAAGAATTCGGGCTCAATTCAGCACTTGTATTTGGTTTCTAGATGAATTCAATGGGTTTTCGGTACAAAAACTATGTCGTGGATTTCTAAATATGTTGACTTTCAAGCTGAATACATAGAAATCGATAAGAATGTTCAAAATCGGATTAAAGCTTAGAAAATTGTCAAAAAGTTACTTGTCACAGCTTATATTCCTTTGGAAATTCACTGAATGGTTTATTTCGCCCTAATGAAATATTTTCATCATCTTGGTACCTCGTTTGTCATATCACATGCAGGAATGCACTTACGGAATCAAAAGTCCTGGACTAGGAAAGGAGAGCCCGGCGAAGACAGGCCAGCAATCAGCAGAAGGAGGCTGTAATAGATTGTGTACACAGGCCCGAGACTCACGGAGCCCCGAGGCACAAAACCCCTTCAAACACAATTAATTGGTCGGCGGAGAATGATTCCCTCCAGGTGACACGACCCAGCTGTCTTCCCTACGCCGAGCGCACACTCATCAACCGTATGCTTCGTACGATTTCGTTATCTCTACACCGAAACCTCGAGGGAAAAACGTTTCCACGCCGCTGACTCTTCTTTTATTTCTATCGGCTCTTCGCGAAAGTATTTATTGCGCACTTCTCGAAGAACGAGTGCGAAACCGCGTCTCACTTTACTGCGATCACTCAACGCCGTTCAATTTCCCTTTGAAATCACATATCCAGCTTGTGAAAACATTGACATCCGTGTCTGAATAATAATTTTGGCAAAAACTTAGTACGTCTCAAGCTCCACAACCCTTTGACAAGTTTATCTTCGTGAATTATAATATTCATTCATTATAACGTTTTTCATTTATCAGATAACAAAAGGACCTAATGAACAACAGAATCGAAGAAGATAACGAAGAAAGTGTAGATTAGAACAGACCGGTGCTCAAATGGTTTTACTGTAATTTCAGAAATTAAACAAAAACTATATTATATCACTGCATAGACTTCAAGCTATCTAGGAACGATCGAGTTTTTCACGATAATGTGCTGATGGTTGTCAACTCGAACTCATCAATTCGAGCTTTTTAAAACAGACGTTTTCTCACGGATGTATTTTGGCTGCATGTTTTTTCTAGGCAATGTATGTGTTTTATATTCAATCATTAGCTTCAGTTCTAAAATTACCTCCCCGTCTGTAGGTTTACTTTCAAACTTCTGGGCCGAAATCACAAATTCTGAGCCTAGATTTTGGTGTTGGCCTAGTGTAATTTCTGCAACACTTCAAATCAACCCTAGGAGGTAGAAGACGAGAGTTGACATACGCTAGAATCAATGCATCCAACATTATAAGAGAAAGGGTGTTTATGCACCAGGTTTCAAAGAGCTAATTTCAATGAATAGTTGAAGCCGCCCATGTTGCTGAACGGCCAGTCAATTGAAAATAGGCTGCTTTTCATCAACACGATGGTGAATCGAAATAGTAAATAGTGGCTTGAATTCCATTCATTACCTATCTTACAGATGCCATTTTCTTAAACAAATATTGAACAGGTAAGACTAGAAATTTATGTTGTGGGCACCATCTTTATGATAAGTTATACCTCACTCGGTAATGATATTATCAGCGTTTCTGCATTTGGCACGACTAACCACAAAGATAAGAATGTGCCTTTTTAATCGGTCACACTTTGGGCGCTTTAATTTTCTTGGCAGAACTTAACCATGCTCACTGTGGACATGGAATGTGAGTGTAATCGCCGCTCAACCGAAATAATAAACAAGTCTGCAAAAATGAATCAATATTATGAAGAAACTATTCACTATTTGTCTTCACTTCATTTGTAATTCACTTACATATTTATAAGAACAAAAGATTACCTATTAAACACAGTTCCATTTCGAAGCCAATGCACACATCAAAATCACACTCAACAGTATCTGAAATTAGGTGTGCGAAAGTCAAAGTAAATAGAACACATTGAGCATAGAACCCAGTCGTGTTTTCAACTATTCACGAAGTGGTCATTTATTCTAATGATTATGAGCGACTGTTGCGTTTGTACCTTATCTAAAATATAAATTTTTCTAAATTTTTACAAAAATTGAAAAGAAGTAACGAGCGAAGCAGTTTTTCTCGTGATTTTTCACGATGAAATGAAAGGTAGTAACTTCCAATTTTCTAGAACCCTTCTTCTTTTACCCATACTTTAGGATATACTAAAATCATGAATGCAAGAAAAACAACGGATGTTACAAGTAAAATGCATGAGTAGCAAACGCAACTTCCATCAATGGGTATTTCCGATAATAGCGCAGCTATAAAAGAGCGGTGTTTATGGCTGAGGTAAATATTTTTCATAATTTCAAAATTATGTTTTATTAGAAAATAGCTAAATAAAAGAAAATTAAAACTTTCACAGCATTATGAGGAATTTGTTTAGCAGCAATAATATTCGCTAAATGTGGAGATATTATCTTCAGACGGTATGTAGCAACTATGATCAACCCTATGCTAAATATGTGGGAAACGATTTACGTGCGCATATATTTATTAATAATTAATATATTAATAGGTATAACTAATCAGAGTGGTTGTAAAATCATTATTCGATTAAAATAGGCAGTCTAGTTGTAAACAGTTGTTTCCAAGTTATGTCAAAACAAAACAAAAAACAGCTTTCGTACAAGTACGCAACCACGAGGGACATTTTATGTCTTTGCGCTCCCTCCCGCACACACACCACGTACTTCCAATTGGAGGCCAGTTTTGTTGTAAAACGCTTATCAATTTCAACGTCGGCGAGAGAATGAGGCGTCTCGATAAATGCTGTCGCAGTTAGTAAACAATATGGTTCCATCGGGTGGTCACTGAGGTTCCGAATGTCCAGGGGTTAACGTAACAAGTTTAAGTAAATCAGCAGCTTTCGAAGAATGATCCGTAGCAACGAATCGGTTGTAAGCGAAAACCATCAGACGGATTCTACGTGACGCATGAAATCCGCGTTACATTTTTTCGAGTTTATGTAGCAAAGTAAAGACATAAAATGTCAAAAAACGAAGTTAATCAATTATTTAAGTACATGTGCTTTGAAATTATTGAAGTTGAGTTGATGTTGAAACTATTGATGATAAAATTTATCATCAATCTATTTAATAGAATGAACAACCTAGGGAGAAGAGAGTCAAGCGAATTAGTGACGAACATAAATGCGATTATTTCAAGAAATTGTGAACTGATATTGAAATAGTGAAGAAACCATAGCCAGTATCTCTGATATCCCACTATGCTAGTAAATATTCACCAGTCATCAGACCTAAAAGCCGACCGCTAATAATTTGTGAGTCCGAATGGTGATCCATCCAATCCCAAATGCGGGACCTACTGGGTCGTAGGTTGCAGGTAGTGCTAGTGGTCTGCCCCAACAAACTTGGTCTCACTTCTCATCCCTCGAGACAGACCAGTCGGGTTTTCTTGTCAAAGTGAAAAACCCGTTGATTTATTCCCGTTAGCCGATGGTGTTTTTCGGACGGTTACGGCAAACATTTCCACAAATGCGGGCTCAAGGCGAAAACTTTTGTTGTGTCTCTGGTTCGTCGCGGTCAGTTTGTTCGGCGAGCCTCCCTCGGGAGTTGGCGGTACTGGCCTAGGGCCTCAGACGGATTTAGAGTGGCGTCTCCAGTAGTTTATCCGCTCGGTTCGCTCCGAGTTTATACTTTTCGTACCATTTCAACTCTCGGGAGAAATGCCGCCGAAACCTTTCGTAATACGTACAGATGATGGATGTCATTAACCCAAAAGTTAAAACAGGTATCCCACACCGCACATCCATTTTCTATGCGTGTTGATTATTTCAGCGTCTAAATAAATATTTTCAACGAATAGGATGGAAATGGAGAAGTTTGTAAATTGATGAAAATAACTAGACAAAATAAAGTAACGCTAATCAATGTGTTTAATTCAAATTTTTCTTAAACTGTTATTCATTATATTGAAAATATTGACAGTACCGGAAAAGAATAAGACAAATTATTTATATAGCTTCGTTTCTCTCTTCTTTCGTTTCTTTTATAGTACGTCGTTTCTTTCAAATAGGTAACTGCCGCTTAAAGGAGAATTTAAAACGCTGCCAGTTATAACAAAGCGGCTTCTTATTTCTGAATTGCATAGCTGCTATACGTAAATCAATGATCACACAAATCTAATATACACAATATTAGACGAGGTCTGAAGATGAAAATACTTGGGTTACCGCCAGCCACGCGGTCTAGCTCGGACCTTCCGTAGAATGGGCCCTGCACAGCTGATGTGATATTTTTGAATGTAGTGACGTTAAACACTGTTTCAATCAACTTGACCCCCCCTCCCCCCCCCCCGAATGTTTTGGAACCCCCAAGAATTTCAATGACGCAGTCTGTGTCATGCCCCCCCCCCCCCTCCTGTGGGCACCCCTGGTTTATTTAGAAAGGATTGTGTGATACTTAGCGACTACAATAGTTACCACATTCTACCTTAGTACGTGGAGGAAATGAATATCTTAATTGTGTTATTAATTTATTTTCTATTAACTGTGTTTTATCACTACGAATAAGAGTCGTACGCGTTTACAATGTACAGTTTCCGAATACATAATATGTAGGTGCAATCTTAAGTGTAACTTCTGATTATTCAAACCATTCGCAAAGAAACTGAATATTTTCTCTGGACGGTAGTGGCACCAAGCGGACTAAGCTAGAACCACCGCTAAAGGGAGCCGCTCTTTCCGCGTGGGGATGTCGGGATGAGGGGCATCGCCAAGGAAAAGAACGCCCGGCCCTATACGCCCACCCTGCTCTTTCTCATTCAAGAACCAAGCTGCTGACTCACTAATCCGCTTCAGCAAGTTTTTAACCCACTAGTCGACGCTAAGCGGTACTCCGTACCTCATCTGAGCTGTTAGAGGAATTTCGCTGAAAATATTCATTTTATCTCCATGACGGCCAGTAGTACTTAATCCTAGAGCGGAACTTTCTAAAACAGACTAAAGTTAACATATCGATAAGAAACGATGAGTCAGTTTTTATCGAGAATCTACCCAACAACGTACTCCTGCCGTTCAACCTCCAGAACATCCTTCAATCAAACGACTTGATCATCTACGACCTACTCTTCAAGTTTCTGTACAACAATAACGTTAACATAAAAAAATTAACGATATCAATCCTGTGGCCGATATTGGAACCAAACAGATTGATTTACTGAATAGATCAAATGACTTCAAATTCATGCGATCACACGAATAGGTCTCGAATCGGGGAGTCATGTTATCTATTGAGTCAGCTAGTCTGTTTGGTACCAATATAGATAGCAGATTCTGCTACTAGAGAGATTATATGTTTAGTTTAACCATTGATTACTAGAATGAGTTAGCATTTTTACAATAATTATTACATTATTGTATTTATTACAGCGTGAACTTATTACTAAAATCACAACAATGAACAATGAAAATGTGAATTTAGATTTTACATACCTACTTTAGAACTAAATAATGTAAAATTACATAGTTGTATCAAGAATAACACCACTTCCAAAAAAATAAATTAAAAAAAAGCAACAGGTGCGTTACAGGAAAATCCGGTTTTTATATGGTCATACTTACATACACAATTACTAACACTTATGGATTATTTTTTGAAACAAGACCAAATTCCTATTCGAACAAAAAACACGAAAATCGGCTGAGAATTCTAGTAGGTACGAAGAGCGTTTGAATCGATCGGTCGTTACAATCCCTCCCTCCCTCCACATCCACCTTCCCAAAAACAAATTTAAAGCGTCTGCAGTTTACTGTACAAGCGAGGTTTTTTTTAAAAATAGGGATCAAAGAAAGATCAGATGAAATTAATGAAGACAGCAGTGCATCAGTATTACCCTCTCAATTCACTACTGCACCAATTACATTAGAAAGATCTGAAATCTGAAAACAAGACAACTTTCTTCATCGAACATAAAAGAATCAACAAAATCGGCAACATAAGCTAAAAGGATTGTCTGTTAACGCCTTCCATCTCCCCTATCAATTTTCAAAATTCAAAATTTCAGAAGTTTGTTGCACAACTAGACTAACATCAGGGTCAAACAAGGACGTTTTTTAATAATTAAAATAGGAAGAAAATTTTGAAGGAAATAACTAAAATAACGATTTATCACTACGCCCTCTATCACCATCGCACCTAGCATCGGACTTAGTAAGAACCAGGAAAATGAAATTGAATTTTTTCTATTTCCTGTGAGGGGAAAGTGCATAAATATGTTAAATGTTAAAAAAATGGTGTTCCGGTCCTTAAAAAGCTGGTTATGTATCAAGTAATAAATGACGCGCAATCAAGTCATGCGTTGTTTTGACGCGAATCTGAGTCATGCGGGGTTTCTGGGCAAGTATTTGCAACCAAAACAAAGAACATTCATTAGCCATTTATTTGACAATATTTTATAAAGATAAACGCTCCATCATAAAGGGGTAATTACAAGGAAAACTGGAAGAAATCACACAGCTATAGTATGATTTACAAAGTTGAAGAAAATAAATTACTTTCTAAATAATTCCATTTCTAGATGAAGAAATCAATTTAAAAAAAAAACACAGCCAAGCACCACTAGTTCATATTGCTTGAGGGAGCGTACCTCCCTCAACTTAGCTCTTTTAAAGACAGGAACAGGAAGGTTTTTTGAAAGTTGTGTGACAATCCAGCTACCCGTCAGTTTTCAGATCCGTATTTAGAAGAGAGAGGAAAATGACGCTTCAGGCCGTTGTGTGATTTTCACCCCCTGTCATGATGAAAATTGAATGTACTGAAATGAATTTTAAATAGTAAACCAAAATCTTATTTGGACGAAAAAATAATGGCATGAATCGGTCGAGAATTATCGCTTGAACAGCGATTGAAATAATTTTCTATTACCCCCTCCTGTCAGCAGAAGCAAAACTTTCGTAATTTGAAGCACAACAGTAACACAGCATAGTTACTATACTGAAATTGTGATCGAACAAAGTAAGAATCATGAAAATTGGTGAGAATTGCAGGTTCTGCAGAGTTGACAAATTAGGGTGAATGAGAATGTGGGAAAATATGATTCTTTTTGAATTACTAGAATATTTTTGAGCCGTTTATCAGCTTTGCGTCATCACAAATGTTATCTTGTTCAGAAGACTCGGTAATGAATAAATTACTGTAACTCATTTGGTGGGTAAGAGATAGTGAGGATTTACAAAGTTTTTTTTAGGTTTATGTACCACAATATTGGACAATGAATAGCTTCAAATTCAGATTCAATGAAATATTGGCAGAAAAGCACTTAGTGCTTGCTCTGTCATAACGTACCTACATCATTATTCACAACATTATTTACAATGAATAGAACTACAAATCAAGTTACGTGACTTAATGATTTTCGTACTAAAGGTTATCGAGTCCATTACAAACCCGTTCAGGCATTTTTAATTTTCCTTTCGCCATAACCAATTGAAACGAATTTGCACCCAACTTAATTACATAACTATGCATCAACATAGTAATGTAATAATTCAGAATAAATTTAAATATTTTGGTGATTATGTGTTTCAACGAAAAATAGTAGACTAGTATGGTTTCAGTTTCAACTAAACTGTATTATTATAACCGCATTGTTCAAACAATCAAATATACAGTTCAGTTCGATAATGGAGGCAATTTCTAATCTTCAAAACGATCTTGTTTACTTCTCAAATCAGGATATTTGGCTACATCATGAGCTGTAAAGATCATTTTAGGGGTTACACTGTGCGATGCAGCGGGCTGCTCGTTTGAGTTTCTACATATTAGCTTGTCTGTAGGTTAATGGCTGCGTGACATCTTGAACGGTTCATATAGCGATCGTCCATCAACCAGTGTAAATATCAGTAAAATGCCCTTGAAAATCCACTTTACCCTGTAAGTCGTGGTTATCTAATCCTAATTAGCGATAATGTGAATATGTTAACATGAAGATTTATTGGAAAAGAAGCGTTTGAACAAAAAACCAGTCGTTATCTCGTTCATCAAGCACGATACCTAGGTATTCATTATAGCACTGTGGTATATAATTGTCGACGATAGCTATCGCTGATTAGGTGACTTGAAACTTAGAGTGGCATTATCTTTAGCAGCTTCCTCATTTGGCGTTGTGTACACTTTCAACCTGCGTACCGTCCAGGCGTGACCATTAAAACCCCTGCAATAGCACTAGGAAACTTCGCGGAACGAAAAAAAATCCTCTCGGGGAAGGCTTTAATTGGCGGAGGGTGTCGCGTGTGTGGTCTATTGTTGCAGGCGCACCTTCAACTTTAAGCTGCAGCGGCTTTTGAATAATTCTCATAGCGATGCAAATGGAAGAGGGAACCGATACGGCACTCCGGGATGACTGCAATAAACACTTCGTTTTATGGTTATAATTAGGCTTTTAAGGAAATCTAGGCATAGCAGCTCGAGAGACTCGTTTTGTACAGTTGATCTTACAGTATAGAAGTGAAAAAAATTTCGAGCAGTGTTCGTCGTGTATAGAACCAGGCCCCCTTTTTTTGCCAAAAAAAACCGAATGGAGTATCTGACTAATATAATTTTTTCATTTTATTGCTTCCGAGCTTACCGAAAGGGAAGTATTGTTTTCGATTTCGAAAGATGAAAATTTTTTCATTTCCCAAAATTTCCCATTCTCTCTCTCTCTCTCTCTCTCTCTCTCTCTCTCTCTCTCTCTCTCTCTCTCTCTCTCTCTCTCTCTCTCTCTCTCTCTCTCTGAGAAATTTTAAATTACGAGCGCAGAAATGCAAGTCAGATTTATATTTAGTTTAGATTATGACGAACATATATCACCATATTTTGAAAAATTGGATTGGTTGAAGGTTAAGCCTAGAAGAGAACTCTCAAGTTGCGTTGTTAACGCATTTAAATAATGATATTTAAACAAGCACTCTACCTATTTGAAAATTTTGAAATATCCGCTGAAGTTAAGTTGAACCCATAGATCCACGTAATGCAAATATCATACTTTGAGAATTCCGTTGCATAGAACCGAAGTTTATAGTAAATCCTTCTTAATACAAGCTTCCCGAATTTATAATAATAATTTATCAATATTTCAAGATATCCATATGACTAATGAAATTTTAAGAATAAGTATAAGGACATTATAAAAGAAAACAGAATTAAGGACATTATGTTGAAGCTCTGATTTCTACTTTATCTTTTAAAATTACAAATGAACTAAAACGAATTTGTTTTGTTGTATTAATTTAGGGAAAATGTATTTATTTTTATTTTTTTGAATAGTTAGATAATAGGATTACAGCCTGATTTATAATTGTAATGATAAATTCTGTATATTAAGAATCTCTCTCTCTCTCTCTCTCTCTCTCTCTCTCTCTCTCTCTCTCTCTCTCTCTCTCTCTCTCTCTCTCTCTCTCTCTCTCTCCGCGCGCGTCTTTGTGTGTGTCTATGACTGTCTGTTTATCTGTCCCTTTCTAACAAGAAATTATTCCGATAGTTTTCGTCCGATATTGATTTTTTGGTTTAATACAGAACCTGTATTTAAACCATCTGATGGTTTATGAACACTGCAAATCATCGCCCTTGCGATTCCTTATCAATTTCATGGATGAATTCCAATTGGGATTCATGAACGGCTGAAAAAACCTTAGGTACCTTTTAAAATAAGCGATCTCAAGGTTCGTACCGACTGGCGTTAAAAAAACGTCTACAGAGTGCCTTTCAGCGATCGATCAAGAAAATTATGATATTGAAACTTGTGATTAATGTAAATAGTTTGCCCTTCTCGTTTCTTGAAACTCTAACCGTAAACCTGAGTTTTTTTTTGTCTTCAGGGGTATCTTGTAAGTGTTGCAGGCTACTTTATCTTAGGTCTTGGAAGGGGCTACTTGTCCTTTTCATCAACTCCTTAATATGAACTAGAGCAACAAATCGCTTGAATTTAAGCCTTACTGAGCACTTGATTTCTTATTTTAGCTTACCTTCAGCTCAATCTTAAGAAAAGTCCGGTATGTTCATTCAGCAGATCTCTTGATTCTGTATATCATTTATTGTTCCCTACCTTCCAGAAGCTAGGAGGGGATTGCTTTAATTCCTGTAGAATCTACCGAACTTTCAGGAAATCATACTTTGTTCATTCGGTAGCTAGTCGTTACGGATTGAGTTTCGGACGTCGTAAGAATACATTTTATTACATTATAAACACCTAGCGTTTACATTAAAAGAAAAACGAAGCAGTGCTTGAGAGAAATTACTTATCGGATTTATTGATTGTAGATTGATGAACGGGGTTGAAGTTTTATTCAATCCACTATACACCACCTGCTAGTTTTTCTCTCTTCTTCCCCAATGCAATCAACGTTGTTGCATCGCACCGATGAAATGGAGCTCGTGATTGTATTTTTTCTGCACTCGCGTAGGATGGGCGGAAGGGCTTTCATTTACAGCTTTCATCAAGCCTTTTCAACCGGGGGATATTGACGTCACTATCTTTGTTCTATACGCAAAAAAGTTAGTGATACTGACATTCGCTGAACGGACTTCATTCAAGCCATCTTGAAGTTACAATTTTAGAAATTCTGGTTACTATTTGTAGTTTTGGGGTGTACAAAAACTATGACGTACCATCAAATATCCCTCTTGTAACATTAAATATTTATATTGGCAACAACCAGTCTATGATATTTACAGAAGCGGCAAGATAGCTACATTATCAGTAATCATGTGCCCCATGGACCTTTTTCTCCGGTCGATCGACTACTATAAAATACCTAATAGACATTAACGATTCTTTAATGTCATCGATGGCATTCTTGTTGAAAAAGATCGAATGAAAGTCATAGATCTGTAGTTTAGACATTAACTCCGATGCAAACTTCTGTCTTTCCTGAAAATATGCGAGAAGTAAGATAACGTGTAGTATCCTATGATCCTACGGTATCCAACGATATCTTATATCCTAGTGAAGAAGGGGACTTGACGTGGAATGTGTTTTGCCTACACCGTTTTACTAAACATAATGGTAATTTCATGCAGGGTACGCTTTAGTCATCGTTCACATCGTTCTCATCAAGCTTGTTAAATTCTTCGTAGCTGGGCCAGACTGAACGGATTGTTTGCAGAGAGGCTGTTGAGCTTTATCGGAATGGGGGTCCTCTTCCAACAAAAGCTGGTATTAGCGACAATCCAAGCCAATAAGAGAGAGTAACGGCGAGGATCGTTTAGCTCCTGCCCATGAGTCTGTACCGTTCGTTGCCCACTTTGATCTTTCGATCAAAAACCACCAATGCACTAATTGGTCGGTGAGAAATCCTTCATCATAGCGCCAAGTACTGATAGGAGGTATGTGAATGGAGCCGTTAGAAATTTTAATGCTTACTATAAACATAATGCAATTTTAACCTTACTACGCACATCAATTACGGAAATCAAATTTATTGAATACACCAAACAAACCGTTTTCTAAACTTCGAAGTACTATGTTGAGTCAAATGAAGTCACCTCAAGGTACATTTAAGCTTCAAAGCTGTGAGCGAGCATGGGTGAAAGAGATAGTGAATTCTGTCTAAATGAGACGTTTATCAACAAATCATATGCAACGAAAACGTGAAATGTGGAGTGTTTTAACCAAAATGTAGTTAAGAAAGAATGGCAAAGAGCGAATAGCTTCTGGAATGTGTTTCAATACTAGACAAAAATTATTGAACGAACGAGAAAACGCTGCAAATTCTTTCACTGGGGTTTATTGTTCAATTGGCTTACGTTCATAATTTGGATTTCTACTAAGCTTTGGAGTGTGCGCGTTTCACAGGATAGAGCGATTATTGAATTTCAGGAGAGATGCTTCAAATAGCGTGCGTGCATCCATGCACGTGAATCTTCTCTCAAGCAAAATACCTATTTGGATTGATCAGTTGATCATATTTGTGTGCCTCCTGAAATTCAAGAATCGCTCTATCCTGTGAAACTCCAAAGCTCCAAAGCACTCCAAAGTTACAGTCGATTGCAAGCGGTTAAACTCTTTTCGGACCGATGAAAGTTGATTTACTACATATAATGTGATGATCTGCCTAATGAGAAACATATATCTGACGTCTCTTCCTTACATTATCACTAAGATCAGATAATAGTAAGAAACTTCTCATTTTATTCATTTTTCTGTATTGAACCATTCCACAGCTACTTCCTGGACTTGGATCTAGAATATTTATATATGAAATGTGTTTCATAATAACTCACCCGTTTTAAGAATCCTACTTATAAAAAGTTTCAAAGCTTCATTGCAACGAATTTCACAGAGACTCGTTTGACAGTGTAACCCTCTTGCAAATTCTTCTTGAATCTCCGATTAATCCGGTCAAACGGCCCCATTCTTCCCCTCCCCTCAAAATGACTAAAAAATTCACCGCTTCATAGCCAGAAAAAAACATTCAAAAGCGTTTCATTTTTTCGCGTCAACCCCAACTCAAACGTCACAGCCTCCCCCTTTTTTCGGAACGTTCAGGGCCTTTTAATGAATGTTAAATTTGCACTTCAATACTTAACTAAGTTGTGAGCCCTCTACAACCATGGTTACAACATAATTGCATTATAGATTGGAATTATTTTTTATTGTAATAAAGCATAAGAGTACATAATATGTATTTCAAAATGGAAGAGTTTAGATAAGTGGACGATTAAGACAGAGTAGGTACTGTAGAACAACGGTTCTTTGTTGGAATTAATAAATCGAAAAGCAATTCAGAATAATAGAACATCCATGAGTAGCACGGATTGAATGATGAGTGGAGTAGACTTATGATTTAAATCACGAATCGGATGATAGAATAATTCGTGAGTGCATATTTTTTGTTTTGAAGAATGTATCTAATACAATAAATAATAACCTATGAAACATCAGTCAAAAACCCAACGATGATGAACGGTGATTTCCATAAATGCGGCAAAAAGTTATTAAAGAGAAAACAAGATTGATTCAACAAGTTCCAGAAATAGTATTTGTTCAAACGGATATGCAAAAGCAAATATATTTCATTTATGATGTCCGGTTATTTTATTATCATTGTCAACCAATAACCACCACACAAAAACCCTTGTGATAATGTTTTAAAGCAAACAAATCCAAAGAAGTATCCTAGAGTAGGAAAACTAACTCTTTCTTTCACGTTCCTATGTATATGATTTTGGACAATATCCTTGACTGAGTGAGAGAAAAACTACTGTATAAAGAGACAATAGTGGCGATGGTTTTCATTACTGTGCTATAAAAATGGAACCGAGAAAAACCTTTGCGAATTTGTGCGTTCATTTCAACTTCATCACTTATTGTAAATTATGAAGTTAGTTGATTACGAAATGAAAAATCGGCTCATGATTGTTATTCATGGTGTTGACGTTTTGTTGATGAAAATGGTATGACTGATATTAAAATAACAGGATTAGATCGTCTAAAACTGAAACAATAAATACTGGAATTTTCAACCAGATTTCGGCGAATAATGTCAATGCCTTTTCTCTTACAATGGATGTTATTTTGGCGAATGGGCAACAGCGGTATTGCATTTATATTGAAATCGTGCAGCAATTATAATTTTTATAATGTGAATCATAGGAAGTCACCTTCAGTTCTCCCACCATAAACTTATACTTTGACATACTTCGAGCTATCCTATGAAATAGGGGATTTGTGAAATTCCAACGTGATAGAATGAACAGGTCGACAATGGCTGATCCGAGCAAATCATGAACAAAATGTAAGTTAATTTTATTTTATCTGGGGCACGAATTCACTTCACGCAGACAGACCGACAGAACCGAATTACGCATAAAGCAAATGAATATATTCATTTCGACGAACAAAACTCGAACTCTTGGTTACCATGGCTGGATGATTTAAATGCAATGAATCAGTAGCAGTTCCAATCTTTAATAGTTTTAATAATGATTAATTGTAACTGACAATGGGAAAAAAATGAAGCCCCCTCAAAAGTTGTTGATTTACATTTTAAGATGAGTGGATTTCAAAATTCGAATGAAGAGGAATCCGTCCTCCGCACGGAGCGCAAAATCACCAATTTAGTGATAATTTTCGAGTGATAATATTTTTTTCAGTCAAATTGATTTTAGACCACTGTGTGCTCGTCAATCGTGTCAAAAAATTAATTAGATTTTTTTTATTATTGTTTCCGTAATCTGGGAACCCAAAGGTTGTATTTGGACAAGTTTCAGAATGTTGTCCACCTAAATCGGTCATATTTTCTACTGTGCGCCGTCTAAAGTGTTTTTCTAACACACAAGTACTAATTAACAAATTTGGCCAGTAATCTCGGCACCTTGATCAATCAACCCTAAGGGCTTATATTTAGGGATCAATCACTCAAAAAATATAAATCTCAAAAACTTTCGATGTTCTTTGTTTGATTCAGATAGAAAGTAGTTCCGTGAATCGAAAGAGACCACTCGAGTAAATGTACTATCATCATTTTTTAGTTTGAAAAATCGGTTGGGTAGATCATCGAGCTGAAGAGACGGGGTGCGGAGTCGGGAGTTTTGAGCTGGACCAAGTGGCTGGCGGCAGCCCAAGTATTTTCATCTTGAGCACAATAACAAGATATGGCTTGAGGTGCTGAGTTTAGATAGTGTTCCACAGACTACGTATAGTAATAGATATATAGTGGCTTAAGTACAAGGGTTATCTCTTACAGAAATTACAATCCTCTATATATTTGCAGCATTTAAAATCTTTGGTGATTTTTCGAAGTGATTAATAGGCTAATCATGGTAGCTGACAACTATCTTGCAGGGAATGCGCATTTTCAAACTTAAAGACAAGAAGTAAAACAAATGTTGGAGAAGCTTGAATATGATTATACTAGGCTTGCGTAGATCCGGTGCATATTTTTGCACGAGAAGAGCACGATTGCCCTGACAAGGTAGTTTTATCTAAGTAAACGATCTGTCAGATCACTTAGATGTTGAGTTGATTCACCTGCCGGAGGAGTTCAAAACTACTTTTCGTCCACAAGAAAGGACCCTGGGGGTGGAAGTAGTCAAGTCGTGCGAAGTTAGTCTCACTAATTCCCCGGCTAATCGTCACGTCTAATTCCAGCACCTTCCGAACGCCTCTATCTCACCTCGACACTTCAACAAAATTATACTGCAAGGAGTCTTCCTGCTCGTTCTCTGATAGTTAATTGCTCGAATGAACGGCAGCGAGAAGAGCGGGGACCAGAGCAACTCGCGCCTCTTTACCTTTCCTACTTAATTTCATGAACTTGATTCACCAGGCGGAAAACGAAGAGAGTTCCCTGAAAAGCTCAAAGGTTTAAGTTCCTTACAACTAGGTCAAAGGATCATTACTCGCTGAATGGCTAATCATCTTCTACGAATATCATTACCTTGGATTATTCGTTGGGACGCTCGTTCAAGATGAAACGATTCTCAAAAGCACTACTTCTTGATTATTTTGACTGCAGGGCATGAACAAGTTCAAAGCTTGAGATGATAATAGATATTTTAGTACCTTAGGACGTCATCTGAAGCAAGGCTTAGTCAGTGGAGAGCCGCCTATCAGAATTGATCCTAGGGGGAGAGGTACAACCCAAACTTGAAAAAAATGATGGTAACTTAGGACTAAGACTAGGTTTTGGGCCCAATTATAGTTGATCACCAAAGGCTTCTTGACTCTAAAGTTAGGATTCAGTTTATGTGAGAGAAACCCAAACTCCAAAATTTTCGAGTCGATAGTCAGACCTAGAGCTAACTTTATTTATTTTTTGTTTTTTTTTAGCTTCTTGTATTCAATTGTGATATTGACACAAACAAGATTAACTTGATTCTTGAATTCCTTTCTATCATAACTTGCCAAAATGGAAACTCTGTTGGGCTAATACTGCTATTAGGGTTTTTGTCCTCCTCGACCCCACAGTAGCACTAAATTAAGTTACTAATTTTTGAAAAGCGGACTGGGGCCCTTTATATACTTTATTTGATATCTGAACAATTAGAGACCCACCACTTCTCCACTGTTTGTGAAGCTGGGAGCACAGGATCGCAGATCTTGTCTACCACATAAGATTCGGGTGTGACAGTTGGCAATTTCAAATTTCAAGAAGCCAGAGACGATCCATTCGATGGCTCTTCATAGATATTAGAATTCTCAGCTAATTTTTGGTATTTTGAAGTTCTTAATTACAAATTCGGTCCAGTTCTCAAAAAATCATGAATGTTGATAATTGTATTTATGAATGTGATCATATGAAAATAGAACGTATTGATTTATGACACTCCAACAGAAAAGTAACACATTCAAAGCCTTGCTGTTTAAATCAAAAGAACATTCCACATATGCATTTCATCAAGAAATTGACAGAGTAAAAACATCTCCTAACCATATAGCATGATTGCGTTTATAACAAACCGATCTATGGTATAAACGTTTCGGGTGAAGCTTAAGCAAGAAATTTTGAACATTAGGTATACTCAACGTTGTACAATTAGCCTCTGAGTCAGATAGGTACGTTTTTAGTAGCCATTTTTCACAATTCCAAGAGTTTTCTCCAAGGAAAGTTATATATTATCAATAAATTAGTTAAATTGCGATCATTTTTATATTAAATGTATTCTAGTTATGTAAATGGTTGTATTCTCTTCGAAAACTGCCTGAACACTCTTCAATATCGTTAAGATTTACTAAAACAACAAAATTACAGGACATAAAAATTGAAGATACTTTCACACCTAATCCCTGGTAGAAGATGACAATAATCTGCGATCCTCTTTCGAGCTGGATAAAAAACGTATAATTCATTTAAAAATCAGAATTTACCCATAGTTACATTGCCAATATAGGTGATTCAAATAATACTTCAGTTTTAATGTTCATTAAAAGAAATTTTCTTGAGTTGAGACATACGTTTCCAATTTTATCGAATGAATAATCACTATGACACTTAACAGGCCAGGTAAATTATATTAAAAACTCCTATATATTCACTCCTACTACTAATAGCGATATTATTTTGAAATAGAAACAGGAGTGGTGAACATGAATCATATCATAAAAAGTACGATGATAAGACGATGTGATGCGAATTGAGATTTGAAGTTTACTCAACAAGTTCTAGTAGCAGATGTTGCTACTAAAAAGTTTGGTTAGCACCCAACATGCGTTTTACAGATCGTATATCTGGCATGGGAATTAGTAATGAAGACGCTGACTGTAGTAGCAGATATCAAACCAAACAGTTAAGTTGGTAGAGCAGATCTAAAGAAAAGGAGATGAGTGTAAATCATCAATAAATGTTTACTCAAATATCTCGCTTCATCTCACCTCAAGGGGTCATCCAGATTTAATCCACCAATATTGATGTATGAAGAACGCAGTAAGTATGTTCCCTAACGGTATAGAAACAACTAAATTAAATTTCCGATTCATTCTCACATCACGTACTCCCCTTCATGCTAGTGAGATGTTAATAACACTGCTTTGGGTGACTAACACGTGGCCTACGTGCACCTCTTGTGCAGATTTCTACAGGCAAAACTGCATGAAGATTATTTTGAGTTTAAAGGCATGTACCACTTCATTTCTTATCACCAAAACGAACAAACGTCTCAACAAAGTTTCTGTTTACTTCGCAAATTGGGATTGTTCTGGAAATTGTAGGAGGGCTGTTGTAATAGACAACTTTCTACTATCTACTCGTTGGATTGTTATTCAAACAGTTTGTGTATCCACTTTTAACAACAAAAATAATGTTTCCTAACGCACCGCATTATCGGAAGACATTATTTGGTGTTGGTTGCAGATTCCAGTCTCAGCTTACAGCAAGCGCCACCTCTGGCAATCAGAATCTTCATCTTCGCTTTCCTTTTTCTTCGTCAAATTAATTAAGGACGAGGGGCCTAGGACCAAATGAGAAGGGGCTCACACGGTTTGGAACCGGTCGGAAGTAATCCGCGGACATAGGGCAGAAAACCGCTGGGGTCCTCTCTCTCTTCATACGTGAACTCATCTCCATCTTGTTTATGAACCATGCAGCCGGGCCTTCTAAAGCGTCGCCTATACATCACCTGGTTAAACGGTGCTATAAAACCCGAAGAATCCGAACATCTCAGCAGAAGAAACCCCATTAGTGTCCACGAATGAAAAATAAAGCGGATTAATTCAAGAGTAAATAAAAAATGAATGGGGTCTCCTTTGGACCATTCTCTTTCCCCGTCAAAAGAGGTTGGAGTATGGGGGGTTCCTGACGTTTCGAATGTCTTTGGAAGATATACAGAGAAACATTACCGCACGCAAATACGTTGAAAGTTCTTTAATTAAGACCTGAAGAAGTGGTGAAGGGAAGCCTCAGTTGCTGAGGAAACGGTGCGGAATCACAGTTCAAACATCTCCTTCCTACGACTTGAAAGGAAACTGAGGGCCATTTAGAGAAGACGACAAGGGTGCACACGGAAAAGTGGCTGGTTGTCGATAATGAAGTTTCGGCATATACCATACTCACCAGTAAATTCTGGCAGTAGATGCCCATCCAACTATTAAGATCGATCCGGAATCAATAACAGTTATATCGTGTTTCCAGCTTGAGTAAATTTGGAGTCCTACCCTATTATCGAATGAAACATGGCGAAATATTGAAAAAAAAATTCATTAGTTCGGTATTAGATTGCCTTTTACGTCAATGTTCACTGGAACTGGTTTATGGCATATTATACATATCCTCCACAGTTGGTGATAGTATTCAAGACGTCTTGAAAACAACTTCATTTCCAATTCTGCAGCGTAGGCTGATTACAGTACTTTTCACTTAGCCACTACCATTTTTGCAGCTGCATTTTGGATTCCATTCATGATAAACAATTTTGCGTTAATCAGGATAAATTCGTTTTAAATATAATCGCGTAGGACCAACACTTCACTAGACTCTCTGATGGTACAAAAACTGATAGGTATCTACCTAACTGCAATGGTCCAACATATAGTATATTAGGAATGACGTAGAAAACTAGGTTTTTTTAAAATTTAATTTAATTGTAAAAAACAAATTTTAATTATTGATCATACTTAAGTTTTTCAAATACATTAAATTATATAATTATAAAATACACAATTTGCTAAAAAAAAATAGTAACGTCCTTCTAATATAAAATTGTTGAGTAACTTTAAGGATTTTCCACTATGTCCTTTATAGTTTTGAGCATTTCTACTCTTCTCTCACTGAGTAGAATTCACACATTCCGTAATTTTTTATTTGTATTGCATTTGAATGCTCAACATTTCCATTTGAGTGACCACATCTTATACAGGTTGGATTATCCCTATTACTTATCTCGAAGAGATGGGCATTGGAAACGCCATGGTTTGCTCTCAATCGCGCGATGGTTCTGCCGAAGTCCTTCGCCGAAATCTGCCCAAGAACCATTTTCTTCTATCCTCCATATTCAAAATTCGGAAAAATGTGTTTGTTATAACTTTATGCGTTCTACGGAAAAATGTTCATTATGCGGACAACATTTTCAAGAGTAAGACTGTACGTTAACCAAAATGTACGTCGCCCGAATGTACGTTGAGCTGTAATTGATACCATTTTTGTATCGGCATTCTCTGAACCTCAGTTGCTTAGATATTTCAGATCAATATCTGGCTTTGCTGCTTGCCACGAAGGTACATCAGAAGATGGAGAGCGGTGTTTCCAAGTTCTGCTTCCGGATGGAAGGGATTCGCGGTGAGAACGCGCAGCTTTGCCGGATGTTAGTAAATCCGACGGTTGAACCTTTTTTCCCCTCTTCAAGAGCCAGGTGTGAACAGTCACACTTTTAACCTCCAGTCACCACTTAGTTTCTCCTCTCCCTCAAGGGCCTCCATCAACCTCTTGAGAAGGAACAAATTGCCAACATGTGTTCATAAACTTGGTGACTTCCGTCACGGGATGCACTCGTTAGCGGTCGGTAAAATTCGTTCCTATTCGTCCACCTGACACGAGCTGGCTCGTACGTAAATCATGGAAGCAAACATCCGCTGCGCTTTGACGTTCATTCTGATGAGTAAATGTTCTTATAAGTATACGGTGTTCAATACGAATTAACATGTACCTACTAATTTTCAACATAATCATCTCGAGATACCGTCATTCATTTGTGAACAAATGGATTCGTAAAACAAAGGATCAATAATTGTTATCAAGATGATGGAAACGAACATTTCTTTATAATATCAACTTCAGTATGAGAAGGATTTTTTATTGTGAAAAAATGAGCCCCATTTTGCCTTTATAATATTAAATTCATAAATATAATTCAAGAACTCTGTAATAATCGGGTTGGAAGAAAAAGAGAACTGAGGACATTATGACACTGCTTTGTGACCTAATTTACCAGAAAAACCTAACTTCTTCACATAAATAGCTTATTCGTACATACACAACGCAATTGGCTTTCTCGTTCATGTCATTTAAAAATATGGAATCTGTTTGGACTGAGTACAACAAAATGAGGAGCTTCCTCAAAATCCAGAAGTGAAGCGCAGAAGTAGATTATGTTTATCACCAATGGCTCAAAGATAACTATGTTCCATTTATAACTCTCACTTTTGCTTTTTGTCGGATACTTGTGTTTCACTGATGAGTATTCTTTGGGCCGAGTGATTGATATTGTTCTGAGTCTAGATTTCGTTTATTTAAATTCTACCCTCTCTGATTGCGAAGAATAACAATTCAAACTTGGTCAGAGTGTTGAATCGTTCGCTCCTGGATATTGGTATCTTTTATGGCGGCTTGACATGTGTCATTGTTTCAATAGTCTCGTTTCACTTTCCATTTGTTTTTGGTCGTTTCTGATAACTCGAAAAATCAATTCTTTTCTTTCATAATTATTGTCAATAACCAACAAAGTTAATTATACCTCTCAATGAAGTTGTTAGTGTAAATCTACATGGACCGCAGTTCTGAATCAGCCCTCGTACTCAAATAGAAGTGTAGGAACACGAACATAATTATTACTGTTCAATATTATTCAGAATCATTAGCAATATACATTTTTTAAGCTAAAAATCTATTGGATGTTTTAATAAATCCACAAACAATTTAAATGAATCTCAGAAACTTGTTTCGATTTTTAGGAAAGAACCAGATTTTACAATGATCGACATGCCCACTAATATGAAAATACAGAAATTTTATCATGGTACGTTATGTATCGATAAGGTACTATCACACCAAGCCGTTTGCAGTTATCATGCATTCTTCTTAGAAGATTTCTGCATCATTCATTCTTTTTCAACGGCACATAAGGACATGCTCCAGCCTCACGAAATACTAAATTATTCCACTTCCAACTAACGAATTATGTAGTTTCATTCTGCTGTTCCATTCATAAGTTGACAATTTTTTCGTAAGGATGAGTCATTGTTTTGAAATGGTCAATTAAAAACTTTCATTATTGATATTTAATAAACACTGGATTCGTTTTAATCGATCATGAATCACACCACACAAACTGAAACTCTAAAATACTATTTGTCCCAAAAATCTATTTTAAAACCAAAGCAATATAATAGTTTTTATACCTACTGTTCTAAGTCACTTATCATGCTTATTTCATTAAATGATTTATTAATGTCGGTTCCAATTAAAATGCCAAATTGAAGTGCTAAACTGAATACATTTTAGGGAGCTATTGCATCATTTATCTTAGAAATTCGAAAAAACATCCTGCATTCCGTATACGTACTTTTTAAAGGCGAGAGTGACAATAAATTATATTCGGTAGGTAAATATATGTAGTTTGTATTCATATCGTATTTTTTTATTCACGTTTTGTGGGCTAAGCCATTGTGAGTCTGTCGTTGAACTTGCCGCGGTCGCCCATCGTCTGCAGTGCGAGGGGCTGGGCGATTCTCGTCATAAGTGTACATTACCGAGCAACATGCGGTGAATCAATGAATAAATTTGATTCGACTTACCCATTGAAACGCACCTTGCCCGCGACTAAGATGTCGTTTACCATACACACGACCGACCGTTCGAGCGAGGTTTGATTTTCAATGTGCGGTCGGGGTGAGAGAGAACAGCCGATATAAGGTGTCCGGGATTTTCACTGCCACCTTTATGACATGAGTATGGTAATCTTTGTAAATTACTCCGCTGAATATGATTCGTATGGAAATGTCCGTCTGCTGAAGAGGCCGGAATGTGCCATGTCCAACCGTGAAGCATTGATTGAGGTAAGAAAATTAATCCATCAATACTGTCATACTTTACGGCTTTTCCGACATAGAAGCTCCTCGATTAAAAAAGCCTCACAAGTAAACTTGCGAATGAATAATCATAGAGCATCATTTCAACAACCTCAACCACAACCAGTGAAGCTCCAGACAATATTGCACGGACCTTCCAACCAACTTCAATAAATGATTTGGAGTTGAGACTTTAAAGAAGATGAAAGAGCCCAGAAACGATCGAATGTCACAATAGGTTGAATAAGCCCATCTTTGATTGAGTAACTCAATCATAGCGATGATTATCTATCACGACCACAAGATTTAAGCACGATCCCTTTACTGAAAAGTGGCTTTTCTTCTAATTTGACAATAATTAATTTGAAATATCAACAAAGTTTTGCATCTCTGTATCTGCGAAATTCCTTACATTCCAATCAACAAAAGTTAGATAGTATTTACACATTTTGTTGAACTTTTGACAGATAAATGTAAAATTTTAAAAAATGGGCTTCAAACATATTGGACAGATAAATTTCAACTATTCATACATAACAGCTCTAAGGCGTCTTTGCGGCTGTTTAAGGTAAGTCCGTCGCATAGGTAGATCTTTGCAGTGCCTTTTAGCGGAAGGGAGGAGGGTTAGAATCCTTCTTGCATGGGTCATACTTAAAATTATAACATTTGGTACTACATCACATTTGTGCTTCACAATTTCGTGAATTTCTTGAAGAGTTCACTTCACCACGAAACTCAGCGCTGATCATGGATATTGCTCAAGTTCCTAGAGGTAACGATGTTAAACAGTTTCTGTGTTCATCTCAGATAGAAATGACTGTCTTAGAACCATTTTCTATGATGCCGAACCCAGGCGAGAATGAATTCTCCAAGATTTAGAACAATACCAAAGACATTTTCGGTGGTTTAGGTGCACATTAATTCTCATATTTTTTCCAAGGTTTCGCTTGAAGTTGAAATTTATTAGTCTAAAGTTGTAATATAGGTATTTATCAAAAGTTAACATCTATAGGTCGTTGTCAATGGTTTACATCTATTGGACAATGCTGAAATTTACCTATCGGAAGTTTCAATATAATTGTCAAATGTTTAAATTAATGTGTCGATATGCACATTCACATTCCATAAACATTCTTCGGGAGAGGAAAGCTTGTTTGTTTAAAAAATAACTAAATACTAATGTTCTCCCTTAATTCCATGTTTTCATCCAATGATTGCCTTCTCCTTGCTCTCTCTTGCCTCACGTCATGCTCGTTGATGTTATGATTATAAAATTGTGAAACAGTGCCCATAAGTATTAATACTTATATTAATTACTATTTACCTTGTTGCACTTTTTCGACTTTATGTGGAATTTGACAAACTGTTTGGTTTTTATGTTGTGCAGTTAGGCTTTTACCAAAATCTAATTGAATAGATGAATAATTTACATGCTGCGATAACTGCCGTTTTATGTTATGAACATGAGTGAATATTAACCCTAATTACCGTCAGGTTTACCGAGTTCATTAACGAGACCAAAATATGTGGGATTGGTACCTACGAGCAGTAACTACCTATTCATCCAATTGATCTGGTTGTACGAACTAAGGAGCTAGGTACTCTCTCGACAAATGCACTGCACTACGTCCTGTCAGTTATTCATCAGAATGATCAGTTAAGAAAAAGGTTAACTTTACACCACTTCACTTGAAACTCGAGATTATCGGAGATGTACCTCGTGTACGGTAAAATGCCACTGGGACAAAACGTGAACACCGTGAGCTCTCCGTTCGGTGTCTAACGGGCGGAAGGCTACCAAAGCCGTTAGGCATCGTGGAAGATACGTCTCATGCTTTAATTAAATTAAGATCGCTGAGCCCGAGAGTCTCAATTAGTTACGTTCACGATTTATCGGTGAGATGAAAATTGAAGGCGGATGATTGATAACCAACGAAAGGCAAACTGGAGATACGGAACTCTAATTCTGCATCTATAAATAGGAGCAACGAATTGATTATTGTGTTGTCCATGAAATACCAGCCATGAATTAAGATAACACCCGCTACTTTGACGAACAAGAAACAATACGTAAATAAATATTGAAAAACTAATAAGTAAATTTAAAAAGTCGAACGAATTACAGAGCTGCAAGTCGGTTTTCTCATTATTGGCAAGTTGACTCGGAGTATAAAATGGTTAGGACAGAAGTTTATAAATTCTACATTTTCGTTCATTATCGAAGTTTATCAAAACTATAACGAAGAATGAAGTCTCGACAGAGCCCTCAAGCTATACCGATGTAGTTAATTTGATTCGACTTGGACTTATTGTGGACCCAAAAGCTCTGAATCTGGACTTTTCATATACAGGACTATTCCAAAATGAAAACAAACTTTGTTCGAGAACTAAATCAATATTTTGATAGTTGAACACAATTAGTAAGTTTGTTTTAATATTTTCAGAGGAAAACGTGAGGCGAACTTTCGATTGTGCTAGATTAAATAATGATTCATTCCAATTTGCGTCGAATGAGGCACTCACAAAACTCTCTTTGTACCTTTCTTGAAATTCTACAACTGTTTATTAAATTGATAATAAATTAACCCACTAAAAGATTACAAATACAAACAACGTCGTATAAACCAATTAATACCAGATAATTATTATAATGGTTCCGTGAGCGTTTCGGATTTTCTATTTAGGAGTTCAATAGGATGCACGTACCTAGTACTTTTGATGATCACATTGTTAGCATCCCCAATGAAGCCATGAGATCTTTAAATACTTACAGTGGTGCTATTTTGCAGGAAATGTTTAATCTGTCTTAAAATACGCTCCGGTGAACTGTTTTCCATTCTAGGATGTACATGTCGGAAGTTTACAACTTTTACTCGTATTTCTGAGGAATTGGTTGAAAATTGAAAGTCCTCTTTTATATTTTTACTTCTTACCTCTTGTTTACCTTTTGCTACTGAAGAGCTGTAACTTAGTTCTCCTCCAAGCGGAGCTACCGCTGTCATTTCTGTGCAAATTGATAGGTGGGCAGTGGGATTCTCCCCGCCTCCTTTATGGTACAGATCATTGATCTATGAAAGGGGCGTTTCCAATATGAAGTAGATGCATTTGTATGTCTTGTTCTCATGGAAATGAATCTAAAGGTACTATATATCCATTCTAAAGCCCCCATACACTGCCAGTTTAACTGAATCTTTATTAGGAAGATCTGAATCACGCAAAACACTGATCAGTTAAAAAGGAATATCTTGGACTGCAATTGGAGCAGACTGGAGGTTGTGGGCAACGGGTAGGCGAACACCGAACGAGAGATTGTTTACTTGCAGAATTGATCTGTCGAATACTGATCTCAGTTGCTCGATGCACTCGATTTGCCCTGCAGGGGAGCCATTCGTGTTCCCCGTAAGTCAATAGTTTCCGCCAATTTTACAATTGATCGGTTTTGCTTTTGAATTGACAATTCCAAATTGGATTGAAGAGTAAGGACGCCCAGACACCTTTCATTTTCGGGTTTATTGTGCTATATCAGACTAACCCCCTTTTATGGAATATAAAAGACATTTAATCTGATTGCCTGGTTCAAATAAATGCCTACTTTACTCAATGGTTACCGGTGGAATCAAATGTGAAGATTTTTTAAACGTTAGCAATTATTTATCCTCAAATAGGTAGTTCTTAGGATGGCTTTTTGTGGGCGATCGCCAAAAATTTAAGCTTGATACTTCGCACAACATTTCAAGCAAAGTGAATATCTGTGGTTCACCAGCAGTTCTCATTCCTAAGCGACATTCCTCCTGTGACAAGGCACATACTGTTTGTGCCACCTTCAGGCGTCCATATGTACTTCAGTACAACCACCTGAAGGAGGTTTACTGGCAGTACTTATTACAGAGAGGTAATGGTTTTAAGAGTACCTATTGAGGAGACAACATGTGGGTAATAGCATAAGCCTGCAATGCCCATAGGATAAGTCCATATGTCCGCACCAGAAACAACATTTTTTATCTATCGACTTTTCGCCTACAAGTCACGTGTGCCACTGGCCACTATCCAAAATATAACTCACGCAGCGCCGACGTTGCCAACAGGCACTTGACATTTTGAATTATTATATTTCTAAAATAAAGCAGTGTATCTGCAGCTAAGAATTGTTCAAACATCAGTCAGTAAAATTGGTCAAACTTTCCATATCACTTGGAACTCTTTCTTCTTTTGTACTGTATTAGATTCACTGTTAATCCTACAGTTACTGTAAACATACCTTATAGTATGTTTCTTCTGTAATTGAGTTCTCCCTTTTGATAATAAATAAATTTAAAAACCAACGATTGTGGATCTTCTACTGGTTAACTTTACGATCCAGGAAACGAAAACTCTTGAATGACGACGGTATCATTTACGATCGAAGGAAACCCGAAGTTGAAAGTTACAATGCTGATATTTATTTAACGTTGCAGTAGAAGCATTCCAGTTCGATTTCCCAAGGCGACGCCGTCACGTTCCTCCCGTTCAGGAACCTATGACACAGAACCCGGCCGCGGCCATCGTCCTACGATACCAATTTTTGTTTTTCCTGTACAACTTTTTTCCGCCATCACGGAGAGCAGTGTCGATAGCGAGAGAAAAACTAGAAAAAACCACTAAAACCTCATTGCTTAGTTTTTACATGTATACGCGAAAGATCTTGAATACCTAGCCCTAATAACGTTAACAACAAGCGTCTCTTTTGGGTTTAATGTTGAGTTTTAAAAGCTTGACTGCATTTCACCGTAACTAGATTAAATGGATTGATGACGACAGACCCGCAGTCTTGTAAATGTATTTTCCCCAGAATTCAAAGGTACCTATCCACTCATTCTAAACAGGTGGTTCTCACATCATTAACCCACACACAACAAGGAGAATCAGAATCCCATGTACCACAAGGTGGGGTGCTACGACACCCCAGGCATTTAACAGCAGATTTCAATTGATTAATGCCTAGTTATCGCTTATATTCTCTTCTTCTTCATTGGGTGACACTCAGTCCATACTTTTCGCACCAAAATTTCAATCAATTTCAACATTTCTCTGAATTTTTTTTTTTTTTTTCAGAAATAAGTTAACAACGTAGAGAACGAAACTTTTAACGAAAAATATACTTTTTTAAAAATAGGTTCATTATTTTCGTATACCCTTTATACAGGGTGATTCCCTCGTAGTGTGCGAAAATTTTTTGGGTAAAACTAGAACAAAAATGGAGCAAAACGCCGCCAACCGCACTGTTCTATCTCAACCCGTTCCTGAGATAAGATTTTTCAAAGATTTTTTCGAGGAAACCACGTTTTTTCCCATAAAAGCTATGTTATGTGCACTTTGCTCCGATGTTTTTCAATTTTTTACTAAATTTTCGGATTCAGCAGTAAATTTCCAATAAGATGGTAGTACAGGTTACCGTAAAAGTCACTAACTTTTCATCGAATGAACAGCTCAAACTTTAACTAATGTAGGAAAGTTACTTTTTCTTATTTTTCAATATCGCTCATCAATTTACTAAAAGACCACACAAAAACTGCAAATTCCATGAAAAGTAGCGCATTTAACCAGCTTTCGAATAATATAGTCACATTTATGATTTTGGTTCGATTTCGTAGAGAAATTCACATTTTAAATCTGAAAAACATGGTGCATTACTTTGGTATGAAAATCAAGTACCTGCTAAGTAGATCAATTATAGGTACATTTGATACTACCATTATTAAAATCTGTATTTTATACAAAACAAACTCTTCTACGGAAGGGAAAATAGAAGTATTGATAGAAAATAAACGTTTGGTCTGTTTAGGTACCATATTTTGCTGAACGTTTGGTGGAATATCATGAAGAAGTAGTGGTAGATCGTTTTGCAAAAATCCAGGTAACTCGCACCATTCAATCTGTCAGGCAAAAAATGTGTGCATATCCAAGAAGGTGCATCGGCAAACTATCAAGAATGATGTTCTTCTGAAATCACATTCTGGAAATGAAAGGAAGGATAATCCTATTTGGCTTCGTACAACCCCACAGCACAGTAGCACCTAGAATTTTCATCTTTGGACAACCTTAAAATTAATCAACATTCAGGGTTCCAATCTAAACAGCACTCGGTGACATTTATCTTAAAAAGGAACACATCCAAAATTGAAAAATTGTAATTTCTCCTCCATTTTTGAATGTAAGCAGATAATATTTGGGATTGGTGCATAGTAAGATTGTTCGTGCGATACAACGCCCTAAAACCCTGATAAAAATAATTAACTGGTTTCCCGGTAACACTCAATTTTTATTAGGAAAGAGTGAATGAAGAGGGTAATAGTGATAAAATTATCTCTCGACTATTTATGTCGGATTGAGTTGATTATTTGAAAAACGTTTTTTTTTCTACTCCAAGCTTTATAGCTACTAGTGGTTCAAACCTCGGATATTTTGAATTTTCTATCAGAAGGGCAGCTGGAGTGGGTAATAGACAATTCATTCGAACGCTGCTCATACGCTTAACTCCCGGTTTTTTTGTTTCAACCAAGAAATCGGGTCTAGTTTTGAATCATATTTCAGAACATTCAAATTTAATTAACGGAGGAGGTGACGAGGGGTATTTTCAGGTTCCTTCGATCCCAATTTTTGTTCAACGAATTTCTCTCGTGCAGTGCACCACAGAAAATTCAAATTCGATGTTTTGAGGATGGAAAGAAGGGCATAATGGCCGAGGTTCTAGAATTCTCATCCGATATTCGTGCTTCTGTTGTTCAATTAAGAATTTGGTATTTTCGAAGAATGTTCCAAACTGTATTCATGTTTACGAATGTGATAATACGTGAACCGGCTATAGGGATCCTGTAATGCAAGCATAACTCACTAATATGTTTATGTTGAAATAAATCCAGCGGATTTGTGCATATTCGTGAGAAAGACTTTGAAAATGTCGAGCCATACGACTTCATGAACTGTGTGCGGAGTAACCCTCATAAAACAAGTCCTGAATGCACAACTGATCCGGGTAAAGAAGTAGACCTAATGGTAATTTTACAGTCCCGTCGTTCCGGTGCTCTCGGCAATAGATATATCCGAGGTGTTGACAGAGTCGTGGATTAAGAACAACCGTCGAGCCCCATAAATTAAATGTGTGCGCACTTTAAATGCAAACTTATATTTGATTTACCGGCTGGCTCGACCGACCGGTACTGCTCCCTTCCAAGATCAATCTCGTTTCCGCATAAATCCAAATCTTTTTTTGTGGGCTCAACGACCGCGGGTAGGCTCATAAACCAAAACGCAGCACTGCCCAAGTGCCCGCGTCGGTTTGACATTTTAATCCGTTCGGGACGTTGTTCCAAAAAGGAGTTCGATGATCTTAAATCAAGCTCTAGAAGTTAACACCTCTCCACCCTGCCCACCTAATGAATCCTAACAGACTCCAATTATTTGCCTCTGAGCTTCCAGGCAATCAATTTAATACAATTAACCATAATGAAATACGATCTGGCAATAACCCTTGATTTATTGCCGCTTTCGGAGTAATTCAGTGCATTAATGAATGGAGCCCTCTATCCTACCCGTTTTATTTCGATCATCCGTCGTTGAAAGGCAATCCAAGGAGGTGGTATGAATTGGGAATCGCTAACGAACGATAATAATATGCTATAAATCATAAGTTGTAACAACCATTGTAGAACTTGATGGGTCTCCCTAATGAGTTCTACACAAAAACGAGGCAGGTGTAATCAAGAAATTCGTTTCCTTATATGAGTATAAAAATAGACATGAGAGAAACGAATCACAAAACCTTTGTTCGGCCGTTTCCAATTAACAGTTTTGAATTTTATGTTCGATCAACGAATCTCGTCAGAGAATTTCATCGGTACAAATGATATTGGATATAACCATCGAGGGGTCTTCTGTTCTTGTAGATTCATAATTGGTCATTTAAAATAAATCCACCTCCAAGGGACCGCCGGATGTTTGAAACCTGATCATTGTAATTATAAACATGGAACATGTTTTAGAATCCTGGTCCAAGAGTGCGTTGAACTGATGAGGGCAAACCTTGTCTTCGTTACTAACCATTTCCAAAGAAGTATCTTTATTAACTGTATACAATATATTAAAATTGTGGTTTTGATTTGTAAACATAAGCGATACCTGGTATGGATTTCGTGACTTATGAGCATGGCACGAGCCAACCAAAAACGATGAGAAGAAGAAAAAACATGAATTGAATATAAATTCCTGGTTGGCTGCTCCGAAACAACCATTCACCATCCTTTGAAAGCTGAATTTCTTAGAACAACCATACTTCTTTTGATGTTGAGTTACCCTACCTTGCACTTATGAGAACCATTGTCCATTACAATCAAGTTGGTTTCCAGTCGCATAAAGTTCATTCTACGGACTAGAAAATGAATGATACCGATACTTCAATTCAAGAATTATGGGACTACTACCTGTGTTTCGTGGTACCTAATCATCACCAGGTAGTAAGAGCTTGGGATCAGAAAGACTGCTGAGGGCGATAGGTGCAGAAATGCTAGCAACAAACAGAACTGCAATGCAACTGATTGGTGATGGGTATGGGTGATGGGGATACCCTTTCCCGGTTCTTGAAACTGCTAAATTGATCGTAAACCTGATGCTTTGTAGCTTCAGGGTTTCCTCCGGGGGTTGCAGCTTTAGCGCCTCAGCCCTCATTTACCTAGTTAATTCCACTGCCTTCTAGTTATGTGGAAGCAGAACATGGTTATGAACCAGTTAACCTCTAGCATTGACAGACCAGATGTCTCTTTCCGTCGCACTGTCGTAGTAGGCAAGGTGAACCGTACATTTTTCAATTATCCCTTGAAATGACGTATTTACCTCTGCCCTGCTTGAAGCGAGCATCTCACCCACTCGGGCAACCCTTCCCAACCTCCTTGATTTTTGGATGCTCTGCGAGTATGATGGATATGAACACTCTCTCTTCCTGTTTCTTGAAACTGAGCATAACCCTAATGCTTTTTTAGTATCACGGGCAGGCTCTGGGTGATGAAGGCTTGTCGCCTTCGCCCTTGGTACAGGCAACTACTTGTAAATAGTCTATAAGGCAACTACACGCAACTAGTCTATTCAACAGAACTGAAAAAACGAGAACGAACAATACAAAATTCAATATATTTGTAGAATACACATAATACTATTATACATTAATCTCATAGCTAGTTAATTTGACACTGCAGATAATGCCTCCGTATTTAAGAAACCCTGTTGTTCAAAAGTTGTATTGGTTTATTATTCAATAATAAACCATTGTAATCGCTCTTGAAAAAAAATTCTAACACCCCTGAAAATTTCATGGTTTACGTTTCAAAGGGTGTATAATCCGAATCTGCAATAACAATTTTTCCGTCCGTCCGCCGTACGCCGTACACACGATTTCTCCCAAACGGCTGGAGCAAAAGATCTGAAATTTTCAGGAAAAATCCATGTTGTCCGACGACGCCCCAATTCTTGAGCCAGCTCTCTCACTTAATTTAAAGTGCCCTTTAAGGGTTGTCAAAGTTTTGTAAAATCCCTAAAAACCTCAAAAAAAGTCAAGGCGGCCTTAATTTGTACTGTTTTTGAAGAACTTTCCACGAGGAATCGAATGAGCCATTCCCCAGGTCCGTAGCTCCCGCTGTATGGCCCGATTTATGGTGCCAACATTTGCGTTATTTTGGTTTATTGTTGTTTGTGTTTTGATAGCAGTAACCTAGTGATGTAGTGATGTAATAATGTGGATACTGGAGTGAACTCCTAAAAGGCTTTGTAGCCGATACACGGGTTGAAGCATTTTGATATGCATGAAACGCTACAAATTCTTTCACTGGGGTTTATTATTCAATTGGCTTGCGTTCATGATTTGAATTTCTACTAAGCTTTGGAGTGTGTGTGTTTCACAAGTGATAGAGCGATTATTGCATTTCAGGAGGCACACAAATATGATAAACTGATCAATCCAAATAGGTATTTTGGTTGAGAACTGATTTACGTGCTCTATGCATACCTCCTGAAATTCAATAATCGCTCTATCACCTGTAAAACACGCACACTTCGAAGCTTAGTAAGATTCAAATCATGAACGCAAGCAAATTGAATAATTAGCCCCAGTGAAAGAATTTGCAGCGTTTTCCCGTCATTTAAACCTTTGTTTCAACTAACATCTTCTTTTTCATGATGAAGGAAAAGATTAAAGAAATGAACGACAAAGAATTATTTATTTTATTGTTGGGAAAGACGACAGTTGAAATATTTTTCGAAAGTAGGGGGATGGGAAAGGGTGGTTCCCTAGGGCATCCACTAATGGAACTAGACAGATGAGGTGGCGCACGTGCCAAATTTTACACGCTCGGGGAAAACTTTTCAGACTTCTGTCGTCCTTTACCAGCTAAGAGGGGTCGAGTCGGACACAAGCCGTGTGACCCCAGCTATTTTACTGGATTAAAATTTTCATTTGGAAAGTAATAATACTTTTAGTAATAATTTTTTTTTTTTTAGAAATAATTACCTACCAATTATTGGTCTGATATACATGTGTTCACTATGTTTTCTTACATGTGGGAAGAACCTACTGATTTTAACGTTTCAATTATTGACTAGCTGATCAATAGACCGGTGTCTGAGCTATGGATTGAGGATACGCCCCAAAACTCATGCTGTTGAGTGTTGTACCCTATCCCAAGCCATTGAAACGCAGCAGAACTAATAGTTTTTAGCTTGCATCAGGAAGTTGTATATTTATAAAACATTTGTGGTGTACTGATATATACACACAACCCCCAAGATATTGCCTACCTATGTCTGGGAAGATTTTTGAATCTTTGTTTTCCAGCTACATCTTTGGAATCAACTACCCCCTGTTACTATATAGAAAAATGCAATGTTCTCTGTACTATTATGCTGATGTATAACCTACCTTCTGTTTTGATCATTTAACATTTATGACTAATTTAAATTGATATCTGATGCTGATTTGCAGTGGAATGGTGTACCGACTTTCAGGCAACTGAAGATATCCACCCTTAAACTTGTGCACCCTTGTAAACGACTAACCAAATAGTATTGTGTATTACCGAATATTCCTTTATTCTAAACATTCCTTTATGGTGAGTGAAACGAATTCTTTAAATCTTAATATATTTCATACTGAAATGATACTTTATGGTTGTTCAGTGAAACGAATTCCCAGTAAATCAAATATTTAATATTTCAGTTGATACTGAAATGTATTTTACATTATTGTTCACTCGGTGGGAGTGTTCCCAGTAAATTCAAATATTTAATAGTTATTGCATCAAAGTGAACAGGAAATGGCAAATCATACGTTTAATTCGGTAAGTAATATTTGAACTTGGGCTCACTTTACCATTCTGAGTACACCTCGTGAAATTGCCGTCCTCGTCAATAAAAATAATTTCTCGCACCATTATTGTTCGTTTCATTGTAAAAATCATAATCAACAACGACGAATCGACTGCGTTCATCGAGAGAACAGAGTCGTCAAAAATGTTTACCTACAAACTTCGAGTCGCTAACTGTCACTTCCTTGTTGTTGGGGAATATCTAAAAAGCGTTTTTGGGCCACTGATTACTGGTACTCCTTCTGTCCGGCTCCGCATATTTGGAATCGTGAATCGTGATTGGAGGAGGAGGGTTTTTTTCGTGACAGCACCCTAATTAAAGTCAATAATTTTCCATATTTGCTTATACGATTCTCAGAAGAAATATCATTGGGGTTTGAAGTTATGGTAATTTCCATCCAGCATCGGTTCGAAAATTTAAAATACAACTTCCATTTCCTAGCATATTTAGGAATTCTCAGGGATATCTGATTTTTTTTTTTTTTTTTTTCAAAGAAAGAGGGCATACCACAATTAAAGTTTCTAAAAATAGTTGAAAATGAGGGAAAAGAGGATACTTTTGAAAAAAGTCTCGGATTTTTAAGTATGAACCTTACGTTACGTGTTGGTTACATGTGTTTGTTTGGAAGTGAAGATTGAAGTTATAGTTGCCAAGATCTGATAAAAGGTTCTCATTAGGAGCTGTGAATGATCAGTTCCATGTCTGCAGACTAATTGGGCTATAATATTGGGCTTATAATTAATAAATTTAACAAAATTGATTCGACTTACTTTGAATGAATGATGGGATAACAATGCAATACTTACTTTGATTGGCTACTCCTATCTTACCATTATATCACAAATGATTTTATGAATGACGACGGATTATTTGATTACTTTCGAGGAATGCTTGGATGTTTTGAATATATCGTGAATAATTGTATTCTATTTGGGACGATTGTTTTTCCTTATGCTGCTCTAGCCATAATGTATCCAACATCCAGTCAAATCATGCTCTATTGCTTTTCCCACAAAAGCATATTCAAACGCAGATGTCCCAGTAATTCATGCATTTGCTGTTTCTGTGAGTTCCTGTGTCTTAATATTCCCAGTTTTTTACTTCCTTTTTTGGGAGCGCACCGATTAATGGAATGAGTTATGTTTCATGGAAGACTCATTCTCGATTGCCATGATGAGAATTGCTCCATCTTTCCATTCCAGGGTTGTTTGAAGATACACTTGAACTGCCGTTCAGGCTTTGTGACTCAAGAAGTTCCGTCTTGACGGAGAAGGAGTAGAAAATTCTGAAGGAGTTTTAAATCACAGCTCATTAGCCAGGAACTAGGGTGGGACCTTAAAAATGGACCAAAGGAGAAGCGCCAACGCTGTTAATTAGATAAGCCCTTGCAAGGAAAAAAAAAAAAAAAGTCTGACAAGCCTGAGGACCGGGTAGTAGGGAATTGTGGGTGGAGTGGGAGGAGATGTAGGTACGCGAGCTTCAAGAGCGGAAATATATTATAGGGGTTTCGTAGGCACCGGGTTCTTGATGGAGTGTCCGTATTTATGTTGTGTTTCGTCATTAGCGGCACAACAATGGTATCCCCTTCTTTCCTCCATGGGCAGACCAGCCCCTCCCAATGTACACCGTCCCACAATGTCACATAACTCAGGGTGTTGCCTGGGGGCTTTGTCGACGTCGTCTTCAACCGAACAAAAAAATATTCCATAACCTGGATGGTGGGGGCAGCGGGTGAATAAAGAAGACAAAAAAACTGGATGAAAAACGTTCCATTGTTTTCATACTATCGAAATGAAGAGGTCCGGGGAGCGGTCAGTTTGTAAAAACTCAGACTTGACTGTTTGAATTTAAACGGGATACTTGTAAATATCCCAATCCTGAATCATGGTCTCCAAATCAACTGAGGTACTATTGGATTGAATTTGAACATCGAATGCGCTCTTACCCAGGAGTCTGACTTTATCTGAATTTCCAAATATTTTTAGTTCATAACTAATGGAAAAAGTGAATTGATGCAGGTGAAATCTGAACGAATAAAGATTAAGGATTTATTTATTTTTTATCTGTTTGTTTCTATTAAACACAAAAACTACCCAACGCTTCCTTCGATTTTTAAGATTGCTTAATAAATTCGTAAACTCCACTTCAAGTTATTCAAAACAATAAAAACGGAGTGGAGAACGATTGCGACTGTTAGGTCATCATCAGTAACAAACAAGAACATGAGTTCAGATGCTCAAATGTCCACAACATGTGTTCGAAATCGATTTAACTGTGCAAATCATTATTTTCGTGGAAATATAGACAAAGTTCAGTATTACTCCGTTTTTATAGAAATGGGTTTCCACAACTCCGTCGCGAGTGACTTAGTACGAGTCAAGTTATCAAGATTGGAGTTTCTGAAGTTCTGAAGTGGTGACGGATATACTCCAAGAAAGGAAAATGGCAGTTTAAACAAACTGTTCAAACGAAGAACAGTATAGATATCCTATGAAATGATTAAATCTTCTCCATTAATTGCTTGTGCTCTAATTTGAGCAACGTCGGGCCATTAGAATGTAGCGATTTTATACATAAGGGATTTTCTATTTACATAAGCGTGCAGAATGAATTAGTAAGTTTTGAGCGATGAAATTCATACGTTCGCTGAAAAAAATTGATCAGTATCTTGTGCAAATTTTAGGAAATCAGCGTAATACATGTATTTTCCGATTCGCTGACACACTCCAGACACAAATACAGGCAGACGATTTTGAAATCGTTATTCCCTATATTGAATGTGACCTAACATTTAATTTTACATGTCCAGTCATTAGAGATTGCTCCTGTTTTAGGAATATTATCAGTAACAGGAGTTTAATGAATTGATCGGCTGCATGATATAAATGCGTTGTTCAAGATTCAGTTAGGTATTAGTACTCATAAGTACTTTCATTAATACTCATTTGCACTTGCATGATAATATCTTATAACCAGCCTTTATTCGCTCCGAATGCGTGATATGGGGTCATAATTTAATTACTAATTACAATTGGTTATGGACACAGATGTACATTGGGAGAAGCTTGTTTATCCCCCGGAATTGAAATTCCGAAGTCGTGATATAATAAAGTACGGGATTTTACACTGTTGTGTTAAGTGCATCATCTACTAACATGTGGAGTCATGATGACATTGCGTGTTTCTAAATTAATGATACGTTTTGATTTCTTATTCGAAGAATAGTGAATTGTATAAAAAAGAATTCCAATTACTGTGAGAGAGATTGGGAGGTCTTGAACTTGTGGGAACTTCCTGGTTCATTGCACTGATAATACTTTTGAAAAAGGATTTTTCTGAGAGGGTCGAAAATAATGGTTCAGAACCCGGGACGAATCCAGGCGAGTGCTAGGAGAATGACGCTCCTTTTTCCACCCACCACAACCGCAAACGATCTGACAATGAGGTCTCACCAAAAGTACCTGCTGAAATTGTCCAATTGTCTTCGTCAGAGCTGGACAATAGGTCACAAGCGAGGGGAAGAGAACGCAGGGTGGAGTCAACGGCCGGTGAAAAACGCCCTGTAACGCCGATTTCGGTCGATGCGATTTTCCGCAAACATAAATTTGTCACCTGGCTCCATCTTCCTTTCAATAGAAGTCAGAAGGGTCGAAGGTGCGAGGTGAAGGGGAGCCGAAGTAGATTTATGTGAAATGGGCCCAGTCAGCGACCCCCAAAAGCAGGAAATGGCGAATGACAATGCCTCTGATGACCTCCCCACCGATAAACCATCAAAGAGGAGTGGGCGTCAATAGTGATCTGAGGTGGATGGATAGAATCATCTGCCCGTATTGTTGTCCTCGAATCAAAGGAACTTGGAAACTTGGCAACCAAACGCGCTTAGTTGGCTTCCGCTCGAAGGGGAGGGATCGGTAGCTAATGTATACATACACAGTCAAACAACCGATAATCCATCAGTTTTCGAAACTTCGAGATGTTTATCCTGTAAATGGATTTCTCTCCATTCTGTAATTGATGGATAATACTTACTCCCCGATATGTAACAAGCATCAACAGGTTGATATAGTGCACTGCAATGGAAGGCACGACGTTATCCATAACGAATAACACTGATAATGTCGAATCCTCTTGCCACATTAACTCGTCCGCTAACAACACCCCTTGTACAACGCGCGCTACCAAGTGGGGTGACTGAGTCACCCCACTCACTTTTTAGTAATATTTCAATAATTACACTTGTTCAACACCAATAAAATTTAAATAAAAATATTTTTTATTATACAAAATGAATGACATAGCTTTAAAACATCACACAGAAAAAACTTATTTGAAAAATACATCAAAAAATATTTACAAAATGGTTCAACTCCAATGTTTCAATTTAACCCACTCCTGCTCGAATTTTGACTATTCCACTCCGGATATTTGTTGAAATGTGCCATGAAACTAATAGAAACTGGCTTCTTTCATAGGAAATTTGATGCTGATTTCAAAAATGTGGTCAAAATCTAAAAAATAATGTGGATAATTGGAGAAAATCGTTATTTTTTTTTTCTAAAAGAATTCGTCGATTTCTGTTGTTTGCAAAATGTGAAATAACTCTGAAAAGAAGTCTCTAAAAAATTGATTCAACGATGCATTCTCTCGTCCAAATTTAACGTATAATCGAAAATTAAAATTAAAAAGGGGGGTCAAGAGGTCCTCGTTTCAATCGAAGATTTGAGGAACTAAAACATCGAAACATGAAAAACGGGTTCCACCACCTTCAAGCAGAGAGAAAATACTATAAAAACGGTCTGGTTCAATTTTTTGAAAGCTCGCACCGTTTGACTGTAATTCCTTAATATGCCCACGTGTATAGCAAATGTAACGCTCTTTCTAAGGGTGTCATCAAATTTGAGCTATCTCCATAATTGACGGAGTTATGAGAGTTTTAATGACATAAGATCGAAAACACGAAAAAACTTGAAATCGCCAATTACTCGGATGCGAGGCCTCTTACAAAAATTGCTGGGAGGCAGTTTTGGTCGGAAAAGAGTTGTAGAATACGTAAAAATCGGGATGTACATAGCTTGTGGGTCACCCTGTATATATTCAAATCATTGAAACACTTTGATTTACGTTTTACTAGGTTGTGAGGATATCTCAAAAATGAAGTTTGTAACCTTGACGAAACAACGGGATGTTTCCCACGTCACGGGGCTACTCACACGGGTTGTGACTCCACTGGATTTGTTAACCTTTACTTTGTAACTTAGTTCCGGCAATGAAATTTAGAAGGTCGAGCCCATTTAAAAGGCCAACGTACGACTAAATGGGCCTTTTCAGTGAACAAGGCGTGACCGAGAGGTGGGTGGTGACGAAGGCCCGAACGAAAGAAGCCCGATCACTTTCACACAAGAGAGGACAGTTGATTGACATATTTATTGCTGGGGTGAGGGTTTTGACCTCGTCCAGTTGTATTCCAACTTCATGGAAAGTGAAATAGTTGGTAGTAGGAAACGAAAGAAAAAGACAAATATGAAAACCCTATCGGCCAGTTCCATGAATCCATCGCAGTCTCCTATAGGTAGTGGAAGCTTTGTTTTCACTTTCGGGACGTGACAATTTTTTCCAGCAAGATAACACTTCTCCCTCGCATTTTCCAATTGTGTTAAATTTTGAACAACTTTGGTTTATAGTCTTTCTGTCTCTGTGTGTCTGTGAGTCCAAAAAACATTGTAGCAAGCTGTATTGATACAGTTTTCATTTGACATTGATAAAATGTTCAGGGATTGTGTGGATTCGGCTACAAATAGTTCCTGCATTTAACTGTAACAGGATTCGATACATCAGTTTTGCTTGCGTTAATCTGTCCAGCATATTTTTTCCACGTCCTAGTGTTACCTCCCTTCAAATTCAGGGGGTGGTAATAGAAAAATAGCATAACAATTTCATTTAAATTTTAATTCAATTATTTTATTAGTAACTGTTGTGCATAAGCAAAAGTAAAATCCTTGTACCATGATTACTTAATGGCTGCGATTGTCATTCGATTTTCGGAAAATTTTCTGGGCTCAGAGGGTTATGGACATATGGTTTCCTACAGTATGAAGGAAGTGTGAGTGATGAACGATGAAATTCCCTGGAAATCACCTGCAGCCTAACTCTGATTTCCTGAACATTTCGCCAAAACCGGATCAAAATGTAAAAATTTAAGCTTCTTGCAGGAATTTGTGGATTGTGGACAGTTTAAATCGCACAGATAGACACAAAATGAAAGTTGTTCCGAATGATTTAAATTATAAAACGCCATGGCCAATTTTGGTTTTGAAGAAAAAACAATGTTCACTAACGAAAGCGAAAACCAATAGTTCTCTACATTTCAGGAGCTTGTCGTTCGTATTCCAAAACTCTGGCTAAGAAATAGAAAGACGAAAAAAAAAAAAAACTGAACAGACAGGAAAAACAAAACAGGACTAATCCACCTAATTGTGTTGGGCCTTGGGTGCCTCAGAGATAAATCCAGAGCGCCAGAAATAAAACTAATAAGTGCTGTCCCCCGCTCGTAGCTCACTTAGGGACTTTTACAGCCACTATTTCAGTGGTTGTAAATTTCCACTGCACCTCCTCCGACCATTTTGGTTCAAGAACTCCGGACGTACCGGAGGCTTCATTCCGTAGACGGTAAACACTATAGGAAGATCGAAAAGTACCATAATATTCAGCCATTAGAGGATCGATTTTGTTCCTTAAATCTCGCCCGGCTTATTATATGATGTCATAAAGTCTTCCGAACGACGAGTACTCGTAAAATGGCGTTATCCAGTCGTAGGTAGGATCGGTAATGGAGGTAATAAAAGCAAAGTTTTATTTTCGACGATTTTCTAGCTAAGGGTAAGCAATTATAGAAAAATAACTTTTTTCTCCATTATTCGTATGCAATGACTGTATTTTATATTGATGTATACTAGAAGAACAGTAATCTTCTACCTTGCAAGGAACTGTTTCTCACGAGAAAGCTAAGCAACATCGAGCGTTGTGAGTACTTGGATGCGTGACAGTGTCTAAGTGGTTTTGACGTTCCGTATGGCATACGCCAACTACTCCGACCAGTTTTTACGGTTGTTCACGGCGAGGGGGCTAAGGAATGATTAGTTTCAATTGAAATCATCAGAACAAATTCCGATCCTCCCTTAGGAGGACAGCTGCTGGCTTCCACAACCCCGTTGGAGTTGGAGCTAGAGCCCATGTTGCCTACTTTTACTGCCTGATATTGTATGCATATTCAAAATCGAAACGTTACCCCTTTGCTACAGTTTATGATATTTAGATTCAACGAAATTCTTAATGGAAACAAGATCAGAACGGAAACCTCAAGGAAACAATGAATATTTGAACTTTTGATTTTACATTTCATCAAAATCTAAGTTGTCCCATTTGCCACGGTTGCTGATTTCGGAATATAACATGGGTTTTAACAATGGTACATTATCTGAGGAAGGATCTCAGGGAGATATGAATTTAAAAATTGTATAATTGAATTTTCATGAAAATTTTGTAAATTGCACTGCTGTTGATGTAAGACGTGAAACTCTTGCTGACTCGATAATTGAGGGCAGAAAGGTGGAAAATTTAGGGACAGATTAAAAGAGCATCAAACAGATTTTAGGGATAACAAAGGAGAGTAAGCATTTGCCAATAATCGACCGTTTCGTGATGTTTGAATCACTGCGAAAAAAATGTTACTCCGTTGCCTTAACCTTCATGACACACCGGTGACACACAAACATGAGTCAAACGGCGCTCGCGCAGCTGTCTGTTGACCGCCCTTGCTTTTTCAATGATTATCTTGCTGGTTTCTCTACTTTCCATTGCAGTAAATACAAAAGAACTAAAATACAATTCAAAAAACACATTTTTCATCAAAAAAATTATTATTATTCAAAATAACATAGCCGTTAATTGTCGTTAATGGCTAAAAATAAACTCTTGCTCCCGAAAACACGCAATTGGCTTCAAAAGGCCTCTTGGAAAATGATTAATATTGTTCAACTTTTTTCTGTGTTGAAAAACTAGATTATTTATTTCAATTAAACTAGATAAGAAGGTATAGAATTGCTTACACATACCTAGGTATTTAAACTCATGTATGAATGTTACGTGAACAGGTAACTCACAAAAGCGAGATGTATCAAAAAGGCCACTTGGACTATAATTCTTTGTAACTTTTTGTTGTAAAAAGGTCATTTTTTCAATCAACAAGATGGAAACTAGAAAAAACATTAGTTAGTAGTTCCAAAATTACGAAACACAGAAAAATCACAAATGACAAGACACAAAAAACGCTGCAAGTTCTTTCACTGGGGTTTATTATTCAATTGGCTTGCGTTCATGATTTGAATTTCTACTAAGCTTTGGAGTGAATTATTGGGTGAATTTATTGTTATAGAGTGATTATTGAATTTTTAGGAGGCACACAAATCAACTGAACAATCCAAATAGGTATTTTGGTTGAGAACAGATTTACGTGCCCTATGCATATCTCCTAAAATTCAATAATCGCTCTATCACCTGCGAAACACGCACACTCCAAAGCTTATTAGAATTTCAAATCATGAACGCAAGCCAATTGAATTAAAAACCCCAGTGAAAGAATTTGCAGCGTTTTCCTGAAAATTTCAGATTTTCGTTTCATGCATATCAGAATGTTTCAACCCGTTTATCGAAAGAATTACTCCAAATCTACACTACATAACTATGTTACTGATATCAACACAAAAACAATAATAAACCAAACTAACGCGAATGTTGGCACCATAAATCGGGCCATAGATCGGGAATGTTTTCACCTACGGACCTGGGGAAGGGCTCATTCGATTTCTCGTGGAGTGTTCTTCAAAAAGAGTACAAATTTAGGCCGCCTTGACATTTTTTTGTGAGGTTTTTAGGGATTTTACGAAAGTTTGACAACCCTTAAAGGGCACTTTAAATTAAGTGAGAGAGCTGGCTCAAGAATTGGGGCGTCGTCGGACCAATATTGATTTTTCTTGAAAATTTCAGCTTTTTTGCTTCAGCCGTTTGGGAGAAATCGTGCGTACGGCGTACGGCGGGCGGACGGAAAATTTTTTATTGCAGATTCGGATTCTACACCCTTTGAAACGTAAACCATGCAATTTTCAGGGGGAGTTAGAATTTTTTTTTTCAAGAGCGATTACAATGGTTTATTATTGAATAATACGTAATATAAATAAGTATCATTCCAGTCTTGGAGGGTTGTTCAGTCTATCTCGATCCTCGTTCTCAAGCAACTGAACAAAAAATGGAAAAGGGTTATTCGTTCTTTTGGGTGAAAGAACAGGGCGAGAGAGGCAAGATAGGCAAACTAAGTTGCGAAATTATGCAAAAAATCTTAATTTACTAGATGGGTACCCACTTATTACTAGCTTTTATTCTCTGAATGAAACTGATTTTAGTTATACACTACTAACAAAATTTTTTAAATCTCTTATTTGGAGCGTAAGTATTTATTTTCTTCATATTAGAAACGTTTCATCCTGCAGCGAGGACTTCTTCAGTCTATAACTTATTATGTCATGAGTACAGGGAGAATTTAGGCTTTGTCGTAGTGGTGCCACCACACATCTCTTCAGTTTGTTTGTTTATTACTTGTAGCTTGGGTAAGCGAAGTTGTTAAATTGCTCCCTCATCCTTTCCCATACATACAAACTGGTCATGATTAAAAACTTTGTTGGTCTCAACCGCCTTAATTATTAAAAAATTGTATTATTAATAACAAAAGGGAGAGAGGAGAGCTGCAAGCAAAAATTAAAACTCATTGAATGGTTGAACGTTTCTAATATGAAGAAAATAAATACTTACGCTCCAAATAAGAGATTCAAAAATGAATGTGGTCACCCCACTACCCACACCAACTATTAACAAAATTATAATTTACTTACCTACATTTTATGATGTCGATGAAAGTATTCCGTCAGGAGTCGCGCGGCTGTCGCCTGACCGCCTGATTCAATACTATCAACTTCGGAACTGTACTGAGCGTAAACAAAGAGGCGAGACACTGACCTCAGGGGTGGAATATACAGTCGGAAGTGTAACTAGAGAATACATGCCCCTCCCATCCCCCCCAAAAATCGTAGGTGAGCTCGCATTTTCGAAATTCAAGAAAAGCAGTCACTTGGCGCGAACGCTTGAAGGTTAAATTCAAACATTGAATTTACCGAGCAGAATAAAAAAACGTATTCGATTGAACCGCGTTGAACTCGAGCTTGGATGCAAGACTTTCTATAAAACCATTCACACCGTTTGATCAACACAATCAATTAGAACTTTCCCAATTCTGAAGCTTTTGTTCAGCAGTTGAGCTTTCTCCACTCTCTTTCTTTCTCGTATAGAAACCAGTTGGGCATTTTTCAGAGGTGGTTCATAGTTACTCTATTCAATCTCGAACTGCCGATGAATTTTTTTTTGTTTCAAAAGGTGAACAATGTTTCTACTTTCAGATATACCGGAAAGTTGAACTCAAAAGCAGAATAAAAATGTTAATTGCTTAGCAACTCTATCTTACTACAATGACATACTCATTGTAGCACAAATTTGTACATTTACAAAGGTTGAAAAGTACGAATTTCGACGAAATTTCGATGACGATCGGTTGTCATTTTGCTTCTGAGACTACGTTTGATTGGCAGAAGCATCATTTTCACTGTCGGAAGTTGACACATTTTTTTTTTTTTTCACAATACCAAAGTTTCCCCTTGCATTTGAGATAATCGATACAATCGATATTGGCGGGGCTATAACATACTTGTACCAACACTATGTTAAAATAGGGGGCCATCAGGAGATTCTGCTGCTTGACCCGCCTATTCTCTGTAATGATCATAAGAATAGGATGAGAACTATAGACGGTTGTTACAAGGGTTTGACCAGTGGTTACAAGTGATTCGGTAGGTATTGCTGACATTAAATATCATCACTAACAAATGTACACATTAAATGTACAGGTTTTGTATGGGATTATTAGAGTTATCTTTTCATTCTATCCTCGAATCTCAGCGGCATTTGACGACTAGAACCAGGCAAAATCAAGCTTGATGGATATTACGTTGGACATATATTTATATTAGGGAAGGAACTTATATAATTAGGAATGGAGCTCATGGTGGACAATTTACCTCCTAACCCGCAGATTCCCTGGAAATTTCATTCAACTCGGGCGACAACTGTTGAACATGAGCTTTTTACAAGGACTGGTGGACACACGACAGCAAACAGACATGATATAAACGTCGTTATACCTGTAAAATGAGTTATCTCCCGAGAATCAGAACTGTGGTTCTACCTGTGGGTAGACTTAGTAGCAAGAATAACTAATTATATGAATTCGAATGAAAATAGAGTGGACAAGCATATTAAGCTGAGACACACAGTATACGTCTGACAAATACCTGGATTCCTGGAAAGAATCTTCAATCGGTGTTTCAGACGAAATTCATGTAAATCGAAATCCTTCTCAACTCCAGAGTTTTTATCAATTCAGTTCCATACCAGGGCTCTTCCCTGAACCTAAACCCCTTGGACTTGGAATAGATCTAACGATAAGCGCTTTTTCTCCGTGCGCAACAAACAAGATCCAACCTGATCCCAGCAGATTACCACCTCGTTCGGTAATCCAATCAGAATAGGCGAGACAATCAAGACGTGATCATTCTAAAGGAAGAAGACAGCCCTTAATCTCGGGAAAAGAAGTGGAGAGCGGTAGGTGGTACCTTTGACGTTCCAACGTTCGATAGAATCTTTCGGGTCTCACCTTTTTTCTTTGGATAGATTACTATCTACTGTGAAGTGAACAGAAGCGGAGCAAGGGCTTCAGTCTTTACCGAAAGCCCTTTTTTTGTAGAGCTTGCGATCAGGATCAGCTGCAGTATGATTGGGTTGGGGATCGAGGGCTGAGTCGAAATTTTCTGACTCACCATCTCCAATGACGCTGACACATTGTGCACCATTTCTTACAAACAAAGTTATCTAGAGAAGGAGATTGGTGATAGTGCAACAACTAAGAACCGCTTTTCATATTTTTCATAAATTTCGGTACTGAAAGAGTGGGCTGACAATAAAAGCGAACTTACCGTTAGTTCCTTATTAGTTAAGAATATTAGTTAACCGCTAGGAGTTAGGGATATCTATACTGTCAGGTTTATTGAACGCAACGTCGCACATTTTCAACACTATGTCACTATGCCGTGCTGTTTAAAGTTAGATAGTTCACATTTCAAGCCACATGGGTTGATTCAGATAAAATAAACCGAAGTAACCTAATAATTGTTTGTTTGAAATGTCAATTTTGAAGAGGATATTTTAGAGGATTCGTATTTGAATCTTTCGATCAACTTAAGCTGCTTTCTTTGATATGTAATGCAGTCGATCAGCTTTGCGAATCACACAGGCCTGTTGGGTATTCTTTCACAAAAACGAACTCCTGCACAAATAAGCTTGATGACTAATAGTTGTTAGACATAAGGTGATGAACTGAATCATCATTTTTACATGGAGAGTCACGTTTGCATTTATCAAGGGAGGAGATAGACGATATCAATAAATGTACTAACAGTACACCGATTGGCCAGAACGATGTATTATGTTCGGAAACCTCATAGTCAGATGAAGATTTGAATTACTTTGGTTCGCTTTAGTTATTGGAAATTGTCTTAGGTAGGCAACGTCAAATTTGTCGTCAGGACAATGAATGGAAAGATCAAGCCAACGATTTTCAACCTATTCCCATGAGTTTTCTTTGTTTTGACAGAATTTCGGAACTTTAGGAGTATCGAATTTCTTCACAAAAGAAGGGGAATGAAATATTTACAAAGAATCAGGGAAACGTCCCTCTCTACAATGTTGGGGTTTTTTTCGGAGGGGTTGTATGTAACCCAAGATTTTATAAAACATCTTCCAATCAGCCTATATTTCTGCAAATCCGGAATAATGTCTGGGACAACCATACTTTTCATCGTTCTTGTAAAGCGTGGGTCACTTGAGGATATGATTGGGATCATCTTGAAAATCATCACATCAAACAGTCGTGGCTCTCATCCTTAGGAACGTCAGGAAACAGAGTATGTCAGAAAATCCATCACATTTATGGTGTTTAGTGTAGTTTTGGAGCAGGTGTTGACTCCGCCTTTCCAATAAGCGCTCCACAAAGAACAATATTTCAGGGTTAAAGAGCAAGTACCGATTGAGATCAAAACGAGAAAAACGTGTAATATGTTCGAATGGAAAGGCCACCAAAAATCGAATACGTTTCAACAATTGAATTTAAAAAGCCTAGTGTGATTTTTCAAAACTTGCCATCCTTAACATCAATGTCTTTGTTTATTATGATGAGTGTTATCTTCAAGACTTCACAGCGAATGAGTTGGAAGAAGAAGAACTTCTAGGTCATAATAAATACGGCTTTAGGGGTGAGCTGGGTGGAATAGCAGCATCGTAAAGTAGTGGCCAACCACTACAGAGCCGGGGCTGCGCCCTGCAGATATCGGGTTGGGTCCCAAGGGCTGAAGGAGGTTTGTCGGCCTGACGCGGTCCCCATCAAGGGTTTTCTTTACGATCCTGGGGACACAAGTCATCTCCTTTCCAGACTTTAACTTTTCGGTGGAAAACGGTGTCTGAACATCCTTTTTTCATTCGGTTATCTTTCTGACCGGTTTTCCGATACATATATCTCCGTGATAATAACAATTTATTTTTTAGGAAGTAGGTGAAATTTGTTTTGTATAGCAATGTTATAGCACCCGGAAACCAAGAAGCCGATGATAAGAACCGCGATATAATCGATACCGGGATGATCAATGCTCAAAGTTTTGGCTCATGGATGGAAAATCGCCAAACTAGGTAAGTGAAAGTAAAATAAACAAGGAATTTCACCTTGAATTTTCTTCCGACTACCCGGAGGTGTCGCGGACGTCGTCAGCCGTCCTCTAGAGAGGATCGGAACTAGGTCTGACGATTTCGCTCGTGGCTTCCTATTGCCTCACGCCCCTGGGTTGGGAGCGATTTGGATTCACGTGATATCGAGATCAGAGGTGAACTGTCTAACGACAGGACAGGTATACAACACTTGAAAGTGTTTTGGCCCTAATCATTGGTGCCTGCCGGATTCGAACCGGGCAAATCAGTACTCCCACTGAAAGTAAACAGCCAAAGGATTGATGCCTCAGCTCGTTTGGACAACGTGTCCCCATCGTCGTCAGTAATGTCAAGAGACAAAATTAAATCAGTTAATGATACAAGTAACCCAGCTATGAATATAGCCAAACTAGGTTACTGAAACAAAACATCAAGAGGCATCAAGAGCGGTAGTTTAGGTCTGAAGTCGGTGATATTCAAGTAAGTTCACTCAATCTGGTTAGCTCTTTCCAAAAAGAGGAAACTTCACTGCAACACAGAGGAATCACCTTCAGGGCTCCAAGCTATTGTTTTCCCTTCTTCCGACTATCTTTAGAACAGTTGACAAATTATGTGGTTCACTCTCAATTTTCGAATATTGAAATTAAATTAATCCGATCTTAATCGAAAAAAGACAGGTATTAAAAAGTTGTTATTTATTGTTAACAGCTCAAAATAATACTCTCTGCTTTCATTTTAAACTGTTAGGGTTCAAAACTACCCCTTTCATAAGTTGACATCGAAAATTTTAAATTTTAATTACATCACCTGGGAGTATAGAATACCAGGACGCTTCTTGTGATCATCTGAAGAATCATTACGTAAGAACTTCTATAATGTAGTAGGCACTACCAACAGCACGTCACCGAAACTTCCCCAGTTCAATTCTCGGTGCGGAACTTTTTTAACAAATTTTATTTAAATTACTATGCTTAGCTACTATGCTGCTAAGTAAGAGTTAGCTTGGATAATAGATACCATTTGTTACTACATGATTATTATTCTAATATCAGTACTTATCTGCACATTTTTGACTATATATAAAATATCGTTAGAGTCGCTTGATTTGTTGGACGAAAGGACGAAATTTTTGTTTCAATCTTGAAAAGTTAAGAAGCTATCCGTATAAAATTCAATTACTTGATTTCAACAGATATACAGGGTGTCCCAGGAGTTATGCACAAACCGACTCCTACGTGTTCTACAACTCATTTCCGAAAAAAAATGCCTCATGGAATTTTTTTCCAGAGCCCTCGTTTCCGAGCTATTCGCGATTTAAGATTTTTTTCTTGTTTTCGATCTTGAGTCATTAAAACTGTCATAACTCCCTCAATTTTGGAGATAGCTCAAATTTGATGACACCGTTAGAATGAGCGTTAAAATTTCTATCTATTTGATGTCATAAATTTTTTTTTTAAATTATTGCATTGAAGATGTGCGATTGCTGCGCGAAATGGCAGTTTTCTCAAAATCTTGAAATCGCCTGTTTTTTATCTCGCCTAGAAACCCCATGAATGCTTGACGCAGAACTGTGCAGGCCTAATAAAACGTGCGCCAAAATGTCAGCTTTCCAACGGTGTAGTCGTTTCGGTTTTTAAAAATATTTTTAGTTGAGGGAATGGTGTTTAACTGCAGAAAAACGTGTGTTTTCTGTTAAAATTGAGGTTTCTCCAAAAGTCTCGAAGATGAATGCAACTCATCGCAGTCGGAAATGAGTTGTAGAACACGTAGGAGTCGGATTGTGCATAAGTCCTGGGACACCCTGTATCACTAAAAAGTACCTAATGTTTGAAAATTGGGAAAGCTACGGAGGAGGCATTGTCTTGGTCAGGGGCGAGGATATGCAATGACCCGCACAACTCCCCGGTCTTGAAGGAGGGGTTGCTTTGTGCGCCGTGTATTATCAACTCCAATCTGATTTGGCCGTAGCATTGGGTATTGCAATGTTTATAATTTGTTGTTTCTTACCAAATTCAGTTTTAGTAAAATGTTAATTGACTCGAACATGTTATCCAGCTGTTGGACAATGGTAAGATATTGGGGTTTAAATCGAGTTCATACAAAGAGTTAGAGTTTAAAGATGATTGTTAAGATTTAAATTTAAAAAAAAAAATATCATTGAAAATTGAAAAATGAAAACGAATTTAATGAATGAAAACGTTCGTTTGTGATCAGCGTCTACGGCATTTCCAAGCTGTCCAGCCAAAGTCAGGATAATCGAAGATCCGAGAGACAGCTATTGTTTGTGTTCATTTACGATTGATTGCGAAGATTTGCTTATTAAAAAAATATTTTTAAAAACTAAAACGACTACACTGTTGGAAAGCTGACATTTTGGAGCACGTTTTACCAGGCCTGCACAGTTCTGCGTCAAGCATTCATGGGGTTTGTAGGCAAAATGAAAAACAGACGATATTTCAAGATTTTGATAAAACTGCCATTTCGCGCATCAATCGCACATCTTCAATGCAATTTTAAAAAGGTTTCCGACACCAAATCGATAGAAAATTTAACGCTCTTTCGAACGGTGTCATCAAATTTGAGCTATCTCCAAAATTGAGGGAGTTATGACAGTTTTAATGACTCAAGATCGAAAACACGAAAAAAATCTTAAATCGCGAGTAGCTCGGAAACGAGGCCTCTTGCAAAAAAAAGCTGGGAGACATTTTTGGTCGGATATGAGTCGTAGAACACGTAGGAGTCGGATTGTGCATAACTCCCGGGACACCCTGTATAAACTAATATACATACCTAGTACAAAATATTAAAATCCAGTTTCCTGATGTCTTAGGCACATTTCTGGGGAGGGTTCATCCTTTCCACACCTTTTCAAAATTTGAAGATATTTGTTTAATTAGCTTCGATTCCAGAAAAATTCGCTAACAATAGGCGGTCTTCACAGTTGAAGAACGTCCTCCAAATACCGACGCAGATATTATGTTCAACAGTTTTCGCTAGGTCTTCAAGAATCTTACATTTTTCAGACAGTCATACAACAAGTAATAATCCTTGAACAACAAAAAGCCAATAAATTATTCGCGAGACATCCCTTCTAGAAGCTTCCTCAGACAGTACCGCTATCCCATTCTTCAAAAAAGCCGGCTCCAGCGTCTCTCAACTCCTTTTACAACTCTCAACTGGTGAGTAGCTTTTTCTGTAGCTGAGTAATTCAATTTTAAAGCGAAAAATAAGGTTCAGGGCCTGTCTGATTTTTTTCTTCTATTGTGTTATCTTTCCCTCCGGTGCTCAGTCTCGACTCTTTTGTCCTACGGTGGTTACAATGTTGTCCAAGTCAGTTCTCTTCTACGAATCTGCATGATAATCGAACCTCTTCCTTATTTTTTCTTCGGAACCGCCTTTTGCGTCTAATTGCTTCTTTCGCTAGAATTCGAAGAGATAATATGACTTGAGAGTAAATCGACCTGATTTCGTTTTTCTAAGAACAAATTACAAACCACCTCTTTTTCTCTTATCATCTCGACCGCCCACTCGTTAACTTCGGTTTATAGAAATAAATCATTATTGTTACGAATTTATATTGTAGGTGAGCTTTTCAAGGTATTTAAATATTAACTTGCATTACCATTCAGATGGAAGTCAGCTTTTATATTGAAATTGGACTTTTTCGTCGGGTCTGAGGAACCTACTAGCCGTTATTGGGGGGATAGTGAAAATATACAAGGGTGTTGTTTTGAGGGGGTGTTTTTGAAATAATGAACCGAAAATTCATACTTTTCATCTCACCCTTGAATGGAGAGTGGGTAGTCCTCGTGTTAAAGAACTTGTGTAATGAGGTTACTGGCTTCTGATTTCTTGTTCATTCGTAAAATGAAATGGAAAGTATTATATTAAAATGGGAATGATAAATCGACAACAACTAAATAAATGTATTTGGAAAATTGAAGAGTAGGATGGAAGTTCTCAACCTTGCAGAATCCGGAAACCCTAATTAGTTGTTTGAGGAACAATCCAGTCTTCGAATTGGAAAAAAGTTCATCATCTCCCAAAAACAACTTGAAACTCCTCATTATTATAAAAATTACTCATTATTTCAAGTTGAATCCAAATAACATTTTGAATTGGTTAAATAATTTTCATCGAAATTTAATTTGGTTTGATTGTTGACAAACGGCTGTATTCAACGATTCGGCTTGAGGACCAAAGGTATATAAGCAATTCCACCGCCTCCAGGATTCTTAATTTTTCCGTTTCAATTTGCACAATTTAAACAAAACAATTTAATTATTAGGTAATTGTTGCTTTCCTTTATTACTTTTATTGAGATTTCAGACATTAGTGTAATTATATCAGAAATTGACATCCGGGGGTTTTCGGTTGACTCGTGAGCGACATAAGTTGGCTTTGGTGCCCAAAACAGCTGAATCGGTTTGGAACTGGAACGACTAATTGGAACCGCTCCTCTTGTGGAGAACATTCGTTCCGGAACTTGAAATGTCACACTTCTAAGGATCCTAAATATTCCTGAATATCAGCTTTAAGATAATTAGAGTAGAGAGGAGAGGGGCACTGGACACGATTCGGAGGTTTCCGAACTGGACGTGATAAAATCGAACTGTGGTTGGGCATGGGCCCCAACGTTCGTTTCTAAAACCTTAATTAGGTATCATTTTCCCACTTAATTTAGAGTTGAAAGCTCAACGCTGAATATAATACAGGTACCTACTTATGTAAAAAAATTGCCTATGATATAGCAGTTTCAAGTTTATAATTCGGTCAATTATTTCTGGTCGCTATGAACCTATCTAGTTTTTACCCTTGTTACCTGAGATAAATTTAATTTGTTCAACTCGCAGCTGAATGTGCAATTCAATTAAATGCCTGATTATTCTTATATGTACACTCGTTTAAAGGCATTTGCTAGTTTTAAGGTCGTTTAAAGTTTTAGTTGAACTCTAATTTGGTTTGGTAGTATTAATATAAAAGTAATAAATATACCCAGACAAAGCTGTAGAACTTGAACATTCTCAATTTTCCACAATATAAATTCGTCCCATGATTCTCCTCTCTCTCAAAACGGCTTATAATTATTTATTCTCATGGTTTTGTTTATTTATATATATTTTTTTAGGGGCCCAGAATTTTGACCGTGGGCCTATTCTCTGCCCTGTTAAAGGCCATATTGAACAATTATGCAGCTCCGAATTTCCTTTGAAAAATGTGCCGCTGGTTGACGTTACAAAAGAAGGGAAAGGAATACTCTAGTGTCCCCTTCTAATAGGCATATCCATCACAACCACCAGAAACTACTAAATTCGGAATAATTCCAACGGTTGTTGGATGCGGCATATATTTTAGAAAACCGTGGTTGCCATTAGTACGAACATTTGCATCCCTGCCCGCAGGTGAGATTCTTGCGAGAACTGACATTCGGTTGAACAGCCGGTGGACAAGGAAAAAAAAAATTAACGTATTATTCAGACTTGCTGTCAATTACGTCTGGAAGGGCCAACAATGGACGCCCAACCCGCCGGCGCTCAAAAAAAGTCCTTAAACTCTCCGAAGAAGGCGGGGAACAGGACAATGTGGACAAGAAGTATGTGCGATCTATTAATGGGAGGTATCACGGACTCTGATCGTCGCTGCCGGGGCCCGTCGGCTCCCTCCTCCTTCATTGTTAGCTGAATGCGGCACTTGATCAATGATCAATTCAACTGCGGGGTCAGCACCTTGTATAAATACCCTCGCCTCCCCACCGCCGCCCGTGTACCCGTGTTACGTTGGTGTCTCTCTCTATCTTCCTTTCGCTCACTCTTTTACTTTCCTTATTGTCTGGCCAATGAAGAGCGCACATAGAGACACATACATAGGTCAGGAAAATGTATTTCTGATGTTATAGGTAGCGGAAACGTTGTATACAGAAGTATCCGGCAGTTGGAATCAAAAGGTTTTGCCAAAACCAAGATTTACGTTTTTATTTTACGTTGTAGACGATTTTGAAGAACTTCCATTTCATATGTGTATTAAGGGCGATAATCGGTGGTTCAAACCACAGAGCAGGGTTCAATTGTACTTCTGATTTCCAACAAAAGTAACCCCTTAACATTTTTTTTTAACCCCCCTGAATCAGTCAGTTATTAGTTTTTTCATGTTTCTGTTTTTAACTCACCAAAATGATCATAACTCCCTTCATCGAAAGAGTAACTTGAAAATTGATCATGACGTTGGAAACAGAGTTAAATTTAACAAAAGAAATTATTAAGCTAAACAGATAATTTTTTTTCTTTTTACATATATTTCTTATATACCTATCGAGTATTTCATTCAGAGGTTTTTAACATCGTTCACAGAAGAAAACATTGTCTGTTTTCGCTGCAAGGTAGCAAATGTCTGTGAATTTTTAGAATTCAGGTTCGTTACAGGTTAATCATCTTCAACTCTCCGAAGCAGCCTTCTTTTCATTGAAAATACTCTATGACTCATAACTTAAATTATTGAAGCTGTTTCATTGGAATGAAAGGAATTCACTCTTGAAAAATAAATGTTAGAGATTACAGAAGAACTGAGAGGATCAATAAAATTCAGTGGAGTTAATATGTGGACCTGCCCAAATGTCCATAAATATCTCGTAAGCTTGACAAAGCTGAATAGTTAATTTTCGCTTGTCGAGGAAGAAGGTTAAGCAGAAAGGTTCCTGGATTTTCATGATTGGACATTTCTGTGGGTATAGGCGAAACTCTATCGGGCATCAACGGAGGAATTATACCCATTTTCAGTGATATCTTCATCTCGGAATGTCCCAACCTGTTTCCAGGAACGTATGAGTCAAGCCACCTAAAACGAAGATGAAGGCAAAAGTGTATCTCTGGAAGAAAATAATGTGCAACATTCTCAAGGACTACACCTAATCATGAATTCGCCCTACTATTCTCTATCAGTGAAGAAATGGCATTATAATTTTCATTCAATACTTTTTTCCACTATCGTTTATTCCTCTAGATTACCAGAATTCAGGAATTTATTCAGTAAAATTGTTTCTTTAATTTTCTGTTAAGCTCCTCGGATAATAGAATGTTTAATGAAACTTTAATCAATCAAATAGTTTTCTTCCAAAAGAAACATTCAGGGAATGTGGAGGTTGGGATTCATTTGTTTTATTTAGTATGATCTACTAGTAATCACGCAGGCGGAAACATCCAATCTTTTGGTTTATCATTCAATAATAAACCATTGTAATCGCTCTTGAAAAAAAAAAAAAATGAACGAAGAATAACTAACCCCCCCCCCTGAAAATTTCATGGTTTACGTTTCAAAGGGTGTAGAATCCGAATCTGCAATAAAAAATGTTTCCGTCCGTCCGTGTGTTACGCCGTACGCCCGTATTCCCTCAAACGGCTGGAGCAAAGAATGTGAAACTTTCAGGAAAAATCCATATTGGTCCGACGACGCCCCAATTCTTTAGCCAGCTCTCTTACTTAATTTAAAGTGCCCTTTAAGGGTTGTCCAAGTTTTGTGAAATCCCTAAAAACCTCAAAAAATGTCAAGGCGGCCTAAATTTGGACTATTTTTGAAGAACTTTCCATGAGAAATCGAATGAGCCCCTCCCCAGGTCCATAGGTCAAACCATTCCCGATGTATGGCCGATTTATGGTGCCTATGGTGCCAACATTTGCGTTATTTTGGTTTATTATTGTTTTTGTTTTGATTACAGTAACCTAGTGAACGTAGATACTGGAGTTAACTCCTAAAAGGGTTTATAGCCGATACACGAGTTGAAGTATTCTGATAACCATAAAAAACGCTGCAAAATCTTTCACTGGGGTTTATTATTCAATTGGCTTGCGTTCATGATTTGAATTTCTACTAAGCTTTGGAGTGTGCGTGTTTCACAGATGATAGAATGATTATTGAATTTCAGGAGTTACACACAAATATGATCAACTGAACAATCCAAATAGGTATTTTGGTTGAGAACAGATTTCCGTGCTCTATGCAGATCTCCTGAAATTCAATAATCGCTCTATCACCTGTGAAACACGCACACTACAAAGCTTAGTAGAAATTCAAATCATGAACGAAAGCCAATTGAATAATAAACCCCTGTGAAAATTCCAATCGTTTTTGACATGGATGAGTCCAACAGGTTTCTTCCTATTTTGACTGATTCTATAATTTATACTGTGAAATAACTCCAACCATCCTCAGGCAAGTTTTGCGCACGCGCAAACGTAATGTATGTCTATCATAATTTACCCTTTCCCTAAACTATGCTTCAGCTTAGTTCGTATGAACCCACTTTGGAATTTGTTACGATTTTTTTAATGACATTTATACCTTATTTTTACATTTATGTACCAGATGCGGAGCATCTATGAGCTCAACCCATCTCGGCAGACCTTTTTGTCAGTACATAGCAACACAAAAGTATGCATTGACCAGAAACGTAGCTGCCATAGTGGAAAGTAGCATGTTCTCTTGTCAGTAGCATTTGGAGAGGTCTCCCATCGACTTCGTAAGTATTTATACAAAATGTTCGCCTCCTGACACTTGTAGGCACACGAAGTGTCAGTTCCCTGACAGTCCTTGTCAGCCGTAGCGGGACTTGGGGGAGACCACCTCTGATACCGCCACCTGCCAACTTGTTCTCTGAACGGAAGATTTAGTTTTTATTCTGAAGACTTCAAAGAAAAAAAAAATAATAAGTGGAGAGTGAGAAAAAATCGAGAGAAGTCGATCGTGTTAGAAAAAGAAGAAAATAGATGTGTCCGTATAAGTTTAAGAGATTCGGTTGATCTAGAGCCTCATTGAATCAGAAAATCTTATATTTTACACTCAATAAACTCAGCCGTGTCCTCCAAAACATAATTTAGTATTAGAAGTATAAGTATACTGGGTATGTAAATGTTGTATCGAAATGAATAAAGAGGATTCTTTGACATCTCGCCCACCTGCAGCCGCTGCTTGTCAGAGTTTTTTGTTTTCTTGTTTTCAAGTTCCCCTTTTTGGAAATCGCGTTTAAAACATCAGTACTACTAAGTTACACATTCCACATATCCATACATGAGGAGACTTCTTTTGATTCGAATATTATAATACAAATCACAACTGGCCAATCTGATACGATCGATTTCAAATCTTTTTCCCGTCGTCGGTTGCATTTTTTTGTGACTATGGATCTTGTAAAGTTTCAGCTCCGTTTTAATCATCTGTTAATAATCACAATTAACACGGTGACTGCCATGGCTACGTAGGCTGAGGGTTGCGATCAGGCCAAACATTTTTTTTTAATTTATTGAAGAAACACTTCTGAAAACGCTGTAAATTCTTTCACTGGGGTTTATTATTCAATTGGCTTGCGTTCATGATTTGAATTTCTACTAAGCTTTGGAGTGTGCGTACTCCACAGGTGATAGAGTGATTAATGAATTTCAGGAGGCACACAAATATGATCAACTGAACAATCCAAATAGGTATTTTGGTTGAGAACAGATTTACGTGCCCTATTCATATCTCCTGAAATTCAATAATCGCTCTATCACCTGTGAAACACGCACACTCCAGAGCTTAGTAGAAATTCAAATCATGAACGCAAGCCAATTGAATAATAAACCCCAGCGAAAGAATTTGCAGCGTTTTCCTGAAAATTTCAGATTTTCTGATCTTTCCTGAAAATTATCAGAATGCTTCAATGCTAAAGCCTTTTAGGAGTTCACTCCAGTATCCACATTACTACATCACTCCATCACAACGTCAGTAGGTTACTGATATCAACACAAAAACAATAATAAACCAAAATAACGCGAATGTTGGCACCATAAATCGGGCCATAGATCTGGAATGGTTTGACCTACGGACCGGGGAAGGGCTCATTCGATTCCTCGTGGAGTGATCTTCAAAAAGAGTACAAATTTAAGCCGTCTTGACTTTTTTTGAGGTTTTTAGGGATTTTACAAAACTTTGACAACCCTTAAAGGGCACTATAAATTAAGTGAGAGAGCTGGCTCAAGAATTGGGAAGTCGCCGGATCAACATGGATTTTTCATGAAAATTTCAGCTTTTTTGCTTCAGCTGTTTGGGAGAAATCGTGCGTACGTCGGACGGACGGAAACATTTTTATTGCAGATTCGGATTCTACACCCTTTGAAACGTAAACTATGAAATTTTCGGGGGGGGGGTTAGACTTTTTCTTCTTCAAGAGCGATTACAATGGTTTTTTTTATTGAATAACAAACCAAAATGATTTTGATGGGCCGGGATACCTGGGACCCAAAAACCATGGGTACTCACTGGCTCGTGAGTGAAGCTTTTGCTGAGTACCAATTTGGTACTCATCCCTAATTTTCTCATAGAATGATTATCAGCCAACTGTGTAAGTATAGCGAAATCAAATCTCACTTCAAAGTAGGATATTTACGGAAATGAAATGGCAGACGGAAAAGTACGATGCCAAGCAATGTACATTGATGCCAACACACCTCTTAGAAGACAGCGTGCTAGTTCCGAAAACACTTCATAAAGTGTCAAGAGTATATGACGTCAGGATCCTTGGTGAGGACGAATTTGGTACACATGGCCCGTGGGTAACCCTCTCTGAGTACCAAATTGGTACTCACAGGCAGTCAACGTGTTAAGCATAAAACAGTACAATATAACGAACACAGTGATAACGAAAATTTTGATATAATGATGAATTGTGTTGATTTTCATTCTTAACATTGACCTTCATAAATTACGTTATACTATCGATGGTGATGTTAATAATGAGGATTGGTTTAGATGCAGAATATAGTACTAATACGTACGTACTGATGCTAAAATTGTCCATTAATTAATTTTTTTGACTGCCTAATCATTTTATAAGATTTACCCTGGTTCATTTCTATTCTTTAAACCGCATCTTTTCTTATCGAATTCAGCAGCAGTAACTAGGTGTGCTCTTTTGTTTTCGTCCGAATCGTACAATGTACAACAATAAACCCACTACTAAACGCTGAATTTTTTCAAAGGGTAATTATTTGTTATCCCACCGCATATCACCTCCCCACTACTACAACTTTTCTTGGCTACCAAGTCGTCAAAACAAGAACAATTAAATAATTGGGGTTTTCAATATTGCAATGTTCATTTTCAACATCAGAAGCTGTGAAAATATTCATTTTCAAAATTTTCACTTATAAAGATGAAATGTTTATGTCAGATGAGCTCAAACTGATCTGGGACCCATCTCAATGAATACGGCGCACAGTGGGCTGAATCACTAATTTAGGTGGACAAAATTCTGAAACTTGTCCATATGCAACCTTTGGGTTCCCAGATCACGGAAAAAATTATTTAAAAAATCAAATTAATTTTTTGACATGATTGGCGAGCACACAGTGGTCTAAAATCAAATTGATTTGCTAAAATTTAAAACTTTCCTAAATTCAACGATTGAAGTCCCAGAATACGGGAAAAATTATATTTAAAAATCTAATTAATTTTTTGACACGATTCGCGAGCACAAAGTGGTCTATTATCAAATTTATTTGCCAAAATTGTACTGAAAAAAAATTATGTATCACCCAAAACGCAAAAAATCGCAAAAATTCATTGCAACATTTAAAAACTAGAAGGATTGATGAAACAAATCCTGCAAACGAATCCGTGGAATAACTTGGCGTTAATATAGTTTTTCGTTATTGAATAGGGGCATACATGTACAAGTTGCTAAGTTAAATCCACAGGTAGAACGCAATGTATATTCTATAACGAATGCAGAAATTTAATGTCTTACCTGTCTCAGCAATGTCCATTGTTGAATAAAAGCAATAGAACTTCGCGCTACACACACCTTTAACATAATGAATGGCCATCGAATAAAGATAATCCCACTGCCGATTATCAGGCACTTGCGTAAACATGACTGATTCAGTCCTTTACTATTTGTTTGTAAACACGGTATAGCGGGAAATATTAGTATTTACAGTCTCACTAACTAATAATAAAAAGCTAAAGCACTCGGAAATTCCATACTTTTGACTTGACTTTTGTCCACCTAAATTGGTGATTTAGCCCACTGTGCGGCGTTCAAAGTTACTTGCAAATGTCATCTTACATTAATATTTCAGAAAAAACCTCGACAAACTACAGTTTTTAGAAGTTTTGAGTAGTTTTAGGCCTTAGCATCTACGCATGTAAGGAGATGAGACCGATTAGATAATAAATGGACTCCTGTGGGAACGGATTTTTACAAAAATTCGAAGGCCTTTTAAAACCCGTACGGTGGACGGACAATGCAGATTTTGAATGCAACCACCTTGAAACGTAACATGCTAAAGCTTGGGGGTGGGTAAAAATTGTTCGTAAGCGATTACGAAGGCTTTTCATTGAAAATAATATACCAAAAATAATTCCAGCGCTCAATATGTTGTATGTTTTAATAAGTATCATTATCGTGACTGTAGTAAAATGGAAAGTTTAACTGCTTTATTTTGAGAATATTGATGTGTTCTTGAGATTTGAAACCGTGAATTCCAAGTTCGTGGGAATCAGAGGCGGCTTTATCTCGTGTGGCCACTCCAGCAGACGCTACTCAGAGGTCTGGCTATCGGGGCATTAGCTTCCAGACGTCTGGTTTGGGAAGTATGCTCGAAATGCCCCCTAAAGATAAACATGACCGTCATAAACTATGGCTCGTAAAAATCGTTTTTGATAGATAATACGACGTTATTGTTCGGTCTTCTAATGCCTGAGAAATAATGTTGCAAGTGCAGACCAACTGTTCTGTAGTTAGTCACTAGATTCTAAACATTCCACATTTTTAAAAACTGGTTTACTACCACCGTTTATTACTACCTAAATTGTCGTTCATAATATTGCATTACTTATTTGGAGGGATAAATTAATTTTCATATCCAAAATCACCCAATTAATATCTCAAGTTATTCAAGTTGGTTGTGATTACTTCTTACACTGTGTTCACTCCACTTTCAGTACTGCTATGAATTGGATTCTAATTTTATTGATAAATTTGGAATAAAATAAAATTGAGAGGTTGCCATATACAATTTGAACACTTCGGAGTTATTGCAATTAAGTACAGCTGATTTTCATAGAGTTTCTTACAGTTAATCACAGTCTAGAGAATTTTTTAAACATGCGTTTAAACATTGCCGTACGCAAGATTTCCCCAAACGGCATGAGCAAAATATTTGAAAATTTCAGGAAAAATCCATCTTGGTCCGACAACGGCCCAATTCTTTAGCCAGCACTCTCACTTAATTTAAAGTGCCCTTTAAGGGTTGTCGAAGTTTTGTAAAATCCCTAAGAATCTCAAACAAAAGTCGAAGCGGCCTAAATTTGTACTCTTTTTGAAGAGCTTTCCATGAGGAATCGAATGAGCCCTTCCCCAGGTTCGTGGCTCAAACCATTCCCGATGTATGGCCCAATTTATGGTGCCAACATTTGCGTTTTGTTACATCGTAGTAACCTATTGATGTAGTGATGCAGTGATGTTGTAATGTGGATACTGGAGTGAACTCCTAAAAGGCTTTGTAGCCGATACATGGGTTGAAGCATTCTGATACGCATGAAACGCTGCAAATTCTCTCACTGGGGTTTATTATTCAATTGAATAATTGAATTGAATAAATTGAATTTCTACTAAGCTTTGGAGTGTGCGTGCTTCACAGGTAATTATTGAATTTCAGGAGGCACACAAATATGATCAACTGAACAATCCAAATAGGTGTTTTGGTTGAGAACAGATTTACGTGCTCCATGCATATCTCCTGAAATTCAATAATCGCTCTATCACCTGTGAAACACACACTCCAAAGCTTAGTAGAAATTCAAATCATGAACTCAAGCCAATTGAATAATAGACTCCAGTGAAAGAATTTGCAGCGTTTTCCATTTTAGTTCATAAAAGAAGAAACAGGGCGCTCTTGGACCGCAACAATAGAATAGAGTTTGTCAATACATATGGAAAAATATGAACAATTTTTGTCCCTTATCCAGTATTTGCATGATACCCTCCGATTGTAAAATGCTTTTGATGTTTCTTGAGATGGAAGTTTCTTGAAGACGTTAAAAACATGCCATCATCTTGTACGAAAACAGACCACGTTTAAATTGTGTATGTATGTAATTAATCTAGATATAATTATAAAACAACTGTCGTACGTCCACAAGTGATATCACCACTTCACCCGAGGTCTCTCACTATGAAGTCACTCGATTCCCGGACCTTGCAAAGTCATTTGCATAAACCCGTACAAAACAGTCGCTAAGTAGGAGACGAGCGAGATGACTCACAAAGGAGTCGCTCGGTGGTTTACGCGTCGCTATGACGACAGACGCGGTCACCCAGTTCTGAGAAGGACTCTGAAAATACTTCTTTGCGGTTTCCCCGATCGATAAGAACATGGGAATTTAGTGGAGATCCGAGCGGGCGAACGGATATTTAAATAAGGCGAGGGGATACGTATGGCTTCCGGCCGGTGGACAATATCCTGCGGCACGGCTTCCAAGAGCCATTTATACGAGTGGGATTTTTGCTCAAGATCCTCCGTGAATACCGAATAAACTTTGCGCGCAACTAACATTTTTCGCTAGATGTTGTCATAATACTTAGTATGATCACTTTTTAATGCCTTCACGTACCAAAATACATCTTCACGCAAAGCGCCCTCAAGAAATAAACGACTTCTCAATAGAATACGATAAATTGAAAAGCATCGAAGTAATTATTGAACTTGCTTGAAAGATATGTTTCTGATTTCAAGCTTCTGAGACGAACTATATTGTAAGACTAAAAGCCTGTATTACATTATTTAAATTCCTAATTGTATTTTGGGAGACTTGAAAAGTGCTCCTTTGATAATTCTCTTCCACAGATCAATTAGGAAACAAGATAGCGACAAGAAACCTGCTGCTGTGTTTCCACACTTTGTATTGGACCTCTTGATATAACTACCAAAGATGGGACTTCGTCAGAAAAATAGCTCCTTGAATACTAAAACTCAACTAGTCTGTTAGTAAATAACACACGCTGATCTCTGAACACCTACAGTAGTGCAATAATACCTATGCTACAATAATAATATATTATATTGTATATCGACATGGACGACATAGATCAACAAGGAAAAACTAAAAGATAACGAGATGAAATAAAACTTTGACCCATGTTTCGCTTGCCCTCAAATATATAACACATGCTACATTGCTAAGAGGATTTATTTGGGAGATATTTTTGTATTTTTAAGATGCGAGAGTAGCGACCATCCAAACCACCAAGCTTTACAGGACACCGGCTTTGGTACAGCGGTATAAACACAGGTTTTTGAGCCCCGGTCAGTTCACTTTAGAGAGTGAATAATAGAAGCACAAATACAGTATGCTAATTCATCTGGGGCATTCTGGGGCATTCATTCAATGCTGATTCATATTTTCGGTCCAATAAGAGACAACTGGTGGTAACCTAGGTTTAAGAGTTCTAATCGGGTGGCATCAATTAGTTAATCCACTCGTTACGATACAGAACTCGAAGTTGTTCAGAATTATGTAAAATGTGAAATGCCAGTTAAAATTTTGGTTTTGGCAAAAAAGTGAAGAAAATAGTTATTTGTCTCCCAAATGTGGAAAACAATCCTTCTTATGCATATTGGTTGACTAAAAATGCAAACATTTTAATGCTCCAAGAATTCGACATTTGTCTTTTCTTTTAAGAGGATAATGAAAACCTATGTTAATCTTTCATTAATTAACCCTACGTATTATAATTAATCTGATAAAAAAAGTCAACAGAATTATGACTCATACGATATGAATTGTTTGTCTTTGGAATGTAACGAGCCTAAACTCACAAAAAGGGAGCCACCTCGAACGTAAACGGATACCTGAGAAGGTGAATAAATTTATTCAATGGAGATAAACTATCTGCCGGAAACGCGCATGGGTGGCTCACATATTTGTCAAAGGTGAATACTATTAGCTATTCGGGGAAAAAGGTAGAGCGGAGAGAGCGACTGGATTTTTATCATTCGGCACTCTATCGACTGTAGGAGATATCCGATCCGCGTTCCAAAGGAGAATTTACCGGGAACGTTCCAATTTCCTAAGGTTGTTGCGAATTTCTCAGGAAGTCCCGAAGTCGGTTGACTCATGAATCATAAACACCGGTCAGAATTTGAACACCACACTTCTCTAAATAAATTAAAATAATGAATATATCAAAATCTTCTGAAATTTTCATTGTTTTTAATAATAAACCTTTGTAATTGACCTAGAAATAACATTTTTGAACGCCTCCAGAATTTGTTATTTACCTTTCAAGGTGTGTAGAATCCGAAAATCTAATTAACAAAACATCGGTCCATCCGTCGTCCTAAGCTCTTCTCCGAAACCCCGAACCAAAGTTAATGAAACTTCAGTCAAAAATCACATTTGGAGTCTAGCTGTGTGACTGCATTATCGGCTTCGATCTCAGGTCAATCCTGAACGGTGAAATCAAAGGGATGACATTTTGAAAATTCCAAAACTTCCGAATTACCAAATAAATGGTCTTCCACTCACTCGGGTAAACTAGATAATCGACTTGGTAGTTCGATTCGATGTTCAAGTGACTTTTACTGTTCACATCGATGGCATCACCAACAAAGCAATGAAATCTCTTGGTTTCCTCAATTACCAAATAAATGAGGAACAACTAGATTCGATGTTCAAGTGACTTTTCCAATCGATGGCATGTTCTTGGTTTCCTCAAGAGGAACGAAAGTTTTCTATTGGTTTTGACAAAACATATGTTTTGACCATTCTCGAATACGCTGTTATAGTTTGGTCTCCTTACAATCAAGATCGTATTGACCAACTAGAGAGAGTCCAACGGGTCTTCCTGAAATTTGTTGGTTACAAGCTAGGGATCCCATCTACCGATTTTGATTACCCGTCGCTGCTGGTGAGATGTAATTTGATCCCACTTCGATCGCGTCGTTCTATGTGTGTTTTCTATGCAGATGGATACGTGCCTAGGTTTAATTCCTTCCTTTCTAGGATCAACTTCCTAGTTCCACACCCTCGCTAAATGCGGCTCTTTTATCAATTGACTTTTCACCTACTAATTACATGTACCACCACTCTCCAGAATGTTATGGAATACAAACCAGTACTACTAGTACTTCAAACCAATCTCGATTTTGACATGTTCTCCTGTCCTTCATCTTCAATAAAGCGGTGTTTTTATGATCAATTATTTTCTGTACACTAGTGTCAACTTTCTTTTTCGATTGCAACAAATTGTTCCCCCTCCCAGCCCTCTCCCTTTTGTGCTGTGCTACTAGATTAAAGTGTTAAATTGTATTAATCTACTAACTGACCCGGCAAACGTCGTTTTGCGTTATAAATTATTTCTACTATAAGGGGGTTTACACTACTTTTAAGATTATGTAAATCACTTGTTTAACTAAAACTTGATTAACTGAACTAATCGTGCCAAATACACTTAAAATTAATTATTAATTATTAATAGTAAACATGAGAGTTACATTGAGATAGCAATATGGTAATTGTAAACGTTACTACTACACTTGATACATGAAAAATAATGGTGGCCAAAAACTGTGTAGGGAGTGAGAGAAGTCTTATTTCTTATTGTGTGAGTGAAACAGGAGACCGGCTTCAGTCTCATCCTTATTCCGTGCTGTTAAATTAAAGTGACACCTGTATAGTGTGGAATTTCACTCACCAGTAAAGGCACGGAAAATTTTAAGAATCTAAGATTGGTAACACTAAGCATATATCAGGATCCAACTTTAATAATAAAAATAAATGTTTATCTTCATTAAAAAAGTTTTAGATTTGTCGTGAGCTAAGTGAAATTTTAATCGAAGTACAGTTGAAAACACTACAATTGATCAGTTATCGAGCGGGATGATAATAGTTAAATTACCAAAATGGCTATAAAAATAGGGGTTGTTGATAAACAAGTAAAAATTTAGGGTTGTGTGTATTTTTTAATGCCATATTATAAAATAATAAAAACAAAAAATTTCGTTCAAAAATTTAAAACAATATTTAAGGGTGAACAACCCTTACCTATCACTTAGGGGTTATTACTTAATCAAGTTATTACTTAAGGGGTTACATTACTTAGGTGTTATTACAGGGGTTAATACTGATGGCAGCCGATTCTCTGACCTACCGAATAAGCATATAAAAGCATATAAATTGGTAAAAATCGGTAATGCTGTTTTGGAGGAGTACGGTAACTAACATTTTGACATGGAAATTTGATGTACTAGATATTGTTCTTCGTAATTGGGCTCGCCTACTCTTTGATAAATGAATAAATAGGAGTTTCGTCTATAGTGTTGTCTCGATATGTTCTTGAAGGAGATCTGAAAAGGAAAGAGGCACTATTCAGATAAAATGCAAAAAAAAAAAATCATGAAAGGGGTTGTAAAGGAAGGCGAAGATTTCTGGGCTATTAGGAAAGAGACGGCGGCGAGTGAGCGGCGGAGGGGATTTTTGTAGAGACCAGTAGTTTATCTCTTGAAACCGCGAAAAGCCATAAATAATTCGAGGCTTGTTGTAGAAACCGGGAAAGGGGAGGTGGCGGTGGGTGTTTTTTTTTCTCTGTTCTTATTCACCAGCTCGGAAGAAAACTCACGAAAAATAAAACTGCGGTTTTTCGTAGGGTAGCGGATTTAGGTTTTTAGGTTCGGCACTATTTATCATTTTGCCGAGTGTCGCGGGAGGGTTTTAAGGTTTCCGTAGGCACCCGGAACTTGGAATGGAGAGGGGAAAAAAAGGAATGAGCGTGAGTGCTTGTTAGGGCTGGAAACAAGCCAGACGCCACCCTACTTTGTCCGGGCTTCGCCGTTGTCATATATTATAGGTTTTCGATACTGACTAAGATCAAAAAGAGTTTTGGTAGTATTTACTATAGTTATTAGGGCAGGAAGTCGTTCTAATTCGTTGTTGAGAATCATATTTGACTTGGTTACGAATTAGGCTTATTCCAAATTACCTAAAATACAATGTACGCGGTTAGGTATGTGGGTAAAAAGTATTCTTACGACAAGACTTCAGTTTGGAACGTTGGTGTTGCAACATTATACATTTTGGCGACACGTTTCACCATTATTTTTGATACGTTCATGGTGGAACAACGTACGTAAAAGTGGAACGTTGAACTTTTTATTCAATGTGATAATTGAATGTTAACAAGGTCAAGGTCTTCTCAACAAGCGATTGTGATAATCCAAGTGATGATCCAAAAGGGTATGCAAGTTATTATTTTCTAATGTTTGGGCTGTCCCCCAACTCCTGGATCGAATCCAATTGGCTTCCCTATACTGATGAGAACTTGGTTCAAAGTTACGTCCTAAAAACATCAAAAAAGCAAATCAACGTGAAAGGATCCAAAAGAGGGCACAACCAAGAAATCAATCAACAAAGGCCTCCACATCATCAGCCATTGTTGCATCCCTTATCAACCCACACCTCCTTAACCCTGCCAAGGAAAAGTTAACATCAAAAGCAGGTATGGTTTGGAGACCAAAAAGTAGACCGAAGTATCGGTTGATCTGCAGACTCAGTTGTAATCATGGTTTGTGTAGGTCGTACCGGCATTGGATTGTCCTACAGAATTCTCCAAAATTGTTTCGATGATTGCGGATCGGAGGAGACACTAAAGTATGTCATCATGGAATGCCCAAGACAAAGCCGAGTCAGACAGGTTATGCTAGGCTCAGTGGTTCACCACTTGTTCAACCCGATTCATTTTGAGCAGGTGGTGCAGGTGATACTCTGGATCATTACCAGTTTATGAAGAACTATGCTTTTTTATTAAAAAATAGAAGCAAAGTCTCTCCTACGGGTAATCCTGGTTCAGGATCCGCCCGACAGGTTCGCATGGTTTTCAGCTGCTAAATAAACCTTCATCAATTGCATTCAAATGCTTTGAAGGAGACAAATCGAGCCCACCGCGAGTAGTGCAGCGATCGACAGGTAGTGGAACTTCACCTGACTGCAGTCCGTTGAGAAGATCATGCCTTCTTCCAATCGTCCTTTGAGCAATTCTGCCATGTAATTAAGCGAAATTTGGACACTCAACAACATAGCTGTTTCTAATAAATTGTGATTTAGTTGGAGCAGTCAAAAACTTGGAATTGTTTTCCAAATTATTAGGTAGGTATTAACCGCCTAGAACATGGGTAGGAGGGAGGAGAGAGGAAGGAGATTTCACTTCAAAAAAAGATCGATGTGATTTGTGTTTTTATTTCTCATAGCAAAATGAATTTGAAACGAGTAAAATGCCAATTTTTTATGTACATTTTTTCTAGCCGATAGCAGTGGTCCGATTTTCCAACTGCTTCGTAGTTTCGAACGATTTTGCTACTTTCTTGCCAACGATTATTTGGCTCTTCGGTACCAATATTGGATTGATCATGTTGAAATAATTTAAATCAATTATTGATGGTTCTTGATAAAGCATTGCAGCTATCTTAAAAGTTATAGAAGTTATTTTTTGAAAGGAAGTTCAATAAATACATTTCGTGGTTGTGGCATAAACGTTCCAAATATATTTTTAAGTTATCAAGAATTACCATTCTTTGAAATCACTCCTGTACACGACTTACAGATGATGAATCCAATGTCTTTCCCAAACAGCACCGAATGCACCGCGCGCCTGGTCGTGAGACTCCCTTAGGTGCGCCCCACATGTTCCAGAGTCATTCGTATGTGGACCGGTCATCTCGCTGTTAGTTTGGCCCCATCAGCTGAAATTCAGCTTAAAATTGCATCTTGAAGTCTTAGATCTTACTTTATTTCTGAATCCGTACACACAATCGTAACTTTGTTATTTTCGTTTGAGTTGAGTTATTCCTAACTACTTATCAATTTGGGATGTATTGTGGATTCCGAGTGGGACCTGAAAGAGGTTGAAAACCCTGTTCGAGATCACGTAAGATTTCCCACGTGTGACTCACAAGGAAGTGAGTAAAAGGAAACCCTACGAAGGTGTGTGGCTCCAACTGGCGCACGAATCCAATATGAGACTCCACGCGTGGTTTTGACTTGCTTTACCACTCCCCAACTCCCCGAACTTATCATGCCGTGTTGCGAGAGAGGGCTTTATTGTCTCTTTTACGGCTCGTATGGCCGAAAACTTCCAAGGCGACCACAATCCCGACCTATTATTTAATTACTCTTGAAAATACTCTTCCCAAAGTTCGATGAATTATGTACTTACTGAGTATTAAATCCATTCATACTAATTATGAACTTCCTATTTTCAAACGAACCTAGCCTTTACGTTGACTCTGAATTTCACGCTTTATACGTCAGTTCGTTCTTTTGTTAGTTTTTTGGTCTTAATGGAAAACGTTCCATTGCAATCTTTCAATAGTTTCAGGAGGTTGCCGACCAGTCAACAACTGGAAAAACCCTAGGAGGTCTTGGTGAAGCAGTAAACGCAGTTTAAAATAAAATGGACAGTGAATTTTCCATGTATGCCATGCACAAGACCCTTACCGCTTCATTTTTAAAAAACGATGATTGCGCCAGATAACTTATTTCCCTAGTCTTAAACAGAGATTTGTACTACCGTTCAAACCAACCATTGCTAACAAGGAAGCCAAAACCTTTATAATTATTTACATTCAAAACTATACTTAAATAAACGGAAAATCACCTGCGGAAGTTTGGATGGATGCTCATAATATAAACAACAGTAGGGAACTAAGTATAACGTGGTCCGCAATGCAAACACTTACACTTTATTTCTGCTTCAATTTGCATTCAACAACTGAAGAATAATGACCATGTGGGTATAGTGTTTGAAGAGAGACAGAACTGGCTATACAAAAGGTTTGTCAACAAATAAAAACCAACAACCGCAATTACAACTGCTAACTACAGCTGTTGGCAGTTTCACATTACGTGAGCAGGTATCAGCACAGCCAAATTCGTGATTCGAGGACAAATGGTCAATCAAAATCAGTCTCCACATTAGTGTTAGCTTGATGGTATATAGGTAAAGGATAAACATCCCTCACGTGCTAATCAGCTACTGCCAATAACAAGCAATTAAACTATATAACCGAACCAATTGATGAACAGACGTTAAAATGTATGCGTGAAAGAGTATTTCAACATTGGGAACTCTTTCAGAAAAACTCGGGACGGACTTAGCAGAAGACCGTACTTACGTTCTCCACTCCGCCCGGTCGAAAACTTGCCGAGTAAATCAGGGAAGGAATTGACGTCAAGGGGACAAGGTTAGAAAGTCAGGACTGAGTGTGGAGGGTTAGGGCAAAAAGGGGTCGGATTTCAGTCAAAAACTCTAAGCCCTTTGAGGCAGCCAAGAGGCCCGTAAATAATCTAGGACCACTTCACTGACTCTTCGAATGGGTCTCAAGAACGTGTTTCCATTTTAAGGGGAACTTATTAAAACCAACGACTACATACCAAAAGGTGTAGATTTATAAATAATTAGTTTTAAAAAAGCGCAATAAAATGATAGTATCACTTCCGAGCTCATCAGTGGGTAGCTGAAGTATTGCCCATAACGAGCATTTCGTCGGGTTCCGGGTAAAAGTGACCAAGTAACATTTTTTTCAAAATGAGCTTTTTTTGTCATTCCGATTGTTTTTTGTCTACATGTGTGTTGTTGCTAAGAACGTTATCTTCAAACTGATGCGCAAGAAATACTTGAAAATAAATTTTACCTGCCTGACTCAAAGAGTTTTATGTGACCAAATGGCATTTGAACTCAACCACAAAACACGAGATGGATTATAATTGTACTCTCGCTGGTGCATGTAAATGTTATCAATTGCCATTTTATCACTTTTACTGTGTAAGATTTGTAAGATTGCATAGTGGGCAGGTGAAAATGACCAATTACAGTGATAGGTAATGGATAACCTTTTCTAACAGAAATAGATATATCATTGTTATTAGATGCTTTGCAACACGATAAATTAACGAAAAAACTATTCAATCCCTCAATTTCATGTAACTATGCGACAGATTTTCGAAGAATTGAATTGACCAAATGAGTAGCGCTTGAAACTCCAGGCAGGTAAAAATGATCAAATAGAGTTTTCCGGAAAACAGCTCTTATTTAATCTGAAGTGAATTTTGAAGCACGATATCATAGGCGGGCACTAGCTAACTACCTACAGGATAAAGAAAAATCGAAACAGTCGGATGAGACATCACACAACCAGTCTTCGTAAGAAGAAAATAAGTGAAACTTCAGATCGCTCCCCTGTAAAATTTTGCAAATGTTACTTGGTCACTTTTACTCGGAACCCCACGATTTGTAATAGATTAGGGGAAAACAATTAAACAACTACCTATTACCTTACCATTTGATCCAGGGGGATAATAAAGCTTTTTAAAATTTCAAATTTAATAAAGGAAAAGAGTAAATGGAGGGGGTTATAATGGAGAATCGTTACAAAATCATTTTGTTATATCATCATTTTCAATTTTCTGAATGTTTGATCCCAATTTTTGTCTAACGAACCTCTCTTGTGCAATAAACTTCAGAAATGTATAGTTTGATGCTGGGAAGGGGGATGGAAGGGATAATGGCAATGCCATTAAAGTGCTACTCATTCGTTGAAGATTTTTAAGCCGAATATCTGCTTACTCTTTTTGTTTTTGACCAATAAGAATTTAGTCTAGTTGTAAAAAAATTGCTCATACATATGTTTGTCAGGTAATCAAGTAAAAACTGGATATAGAAACATCCTTTTAATGGAAGCATTACTTACCAAACCTTGTTTAAAAAACACTATAAGCTTCCACTTGTCGTGACATAAACCGTCGGGCTGACGTTTATCTGATTACAACGCTTTCGGGTACAGTACACCTGACTTTTTTGTTTTCTGGGAAAATGTTTCCAACAATAATATCTGCGTCAGCTGCCGTATATATGCCTTTTCACTATAACATTAAAATGTAGGTTCTTAATAACAAACACATAAGTGAACAAGAAAAAAGCAAATTTGTCCTCTGAAAATCACCCTTAACAAAACGTTCATATGTGCTGGAATGCTCTATAGAAGAATATATGATATGATCCTTAATACAACAAATTGTCATACAACTGAGCTATCAATTTACATTGACTTATCAACCTGAGCTACACAATTCAGAAACATCACTCTCCTATCAATATAGGGTCGAGAACTTTGAAGGTTACAGGAGTCGAAGGCATAGCAGATGATGAGGGAGGTTGTTTGATTGAAGTCATTACACACTGGCAATAACAATGGTATAAACAATCATATCAAGTATATTTCAAGGCTCCAACAAGGCTCAACAAGGATTTTCCAAAGATAACACGATCAGGCAATAATCTGATAGAATTGCTCCTGTTTAATACAGTTATGCGCAATACATCCACAGATTATGAACTAAATAAACACTAGTGCTGCTGAATTGTGGGCAGGAATATTTGCACATCTAATACTAAAGGGGAATAAGGGCAGAAAATTGAACAACAATTTCGTGTAAAAAAATGAAAACCTACTTCCGTGAGCAGGCGCAATACATATGACAGATCAATTGGAACCTCTCAGAAACCAGGATAGTGCTGAAGAAAATATGATGAAACTGTCGTGTGGTGAGATACTGCTGACGCCTTGGACACAAAATCACTTTATTACTTTTAGTAATTGAATTACTCCATCTTTCAACAGTTGTCCTGCACATGAATAATAAATCCTTGCGTTACAGTTTGCAGTGCTTTTGAGCTTTTAACGACTAACTTTCATATTTGGGAGAGAATGATAGTGGTTGATGGAGAATACTGAGGATACTTCAGGATCGTAGTTAAACGGATTTTTCAAAGATTGATCGAAAATCGAAACCGCATAGGATTATAGGTAGTTGATCCCCATTCTCATTTACACCGGCTGTGATACACTTCTCATGCATATCCAACAACTTCTGTGCCATTCATTTTTCTACCGAATTCCTTTCTGACGTATGAATGGAAACATTATAAATTACCCAAGCCGATAACACAAGTAGACGGCCACGTTTTCACATTCTTTTCATCCATTGTCTTCTCGAAAAATCCCCCGCGTTGTGGGCATGATTCAAAGTGGAGGTGAATAAAAAGAGCGACTCTAATGAATTTGAGAGCCTCCAGAATCTGACGGAGTACAAATGGTTGAGGGGCGAGCACAAATGATGCGCGTATGTACGGTGACTCACGATGTTCAACAATGTTATCTGCCACGGTGTCAAGTAGGTGCAGGGATTGCGGCCACCTAGTCAGCGGAGTCATCCCTCTCAGGTCCTCACGTGAAAGCTAAACATTATTCAAACGCCTACGCAGCGCAAGACAACTGGAACGTCTCAATACCTCGTGCCTACCGGTGTTTACGGTGACACTACCTGGTTCACTCGGTGTAGTCTGGGTTAGGGCAATACAACAAGTCGATGAATGTGGGAATCACAATCATTAAAATCCCTATCGTGCGCACTATTTGACTCCAAATATGCCGTCTGGCAGATCCTTTGGTCACATGAGCTTCAGTGAACTTGAGACTGTTCTTTTTGATATTTTGGATTTAGGCGAAAGCAATGAGAAGGCTTATTCAGTTTATTACCTTGTCAGTCGGTCATTGCTGTTACGTGCCTTCTCTGCTAATGAGTAGCTGCTGTGCTGTGTTAATGTATACATAAAATAGTCTACTGGTTTCTTTTGTCATACGCTTCTTACTGGACGGTCAAGATTTACAATACTAAGTTTATTTTCGCTCCTACGGCTTTTAATCCAATTTTTCTTTATTTTATCATTTTATTTAAATTATCAGAAATGTACTTTATTTATTTATTTATTTTTTTTTGTTCAACAAACTCTTGTAACGATCTACGATCTCTACAAATAAAATGTCTGTCTGTCTGTCAATCATTAAAATCGCATAAAAGCCCAGCTGAAGTCTGTTTAAACGACAAAAACTCGATAACTTTTTCTTTGCAACATAATAACGTTTCTAAACCAACAGAATGAATAGGTCACTAGTTTCAATAGCAGGAGACCTACCGGTGTTTACGTTGACGCTAGCTGGGTCACCCGGCGTTCTCTGGTTTAGGGCAAAACAATAAGTCAAAAGTGGGGGGATCACAGTCATTAAAATCGCAGAAAAGCCCAGCTGAAGTCCGTTTAAACGACTAAAACTCAATAACATTTTCTTCGCAACATAATGAAGTTCCTAAACCAACAGAACGAAAATATCACCAGCCTACATTCTATGCTAATAACCTCCATTCAACACCAGTGTGGAATCAATTTAGTGCATCGATTCCAACTGTCTTTGAAATTAGAAGAAAAGTTGTATCAGATCTAGAAAAAACTTCAACTACAATTTAAAGTGAAACAACATTTGATATTCCCAGTGGTAGGAATATACAGAAGCAGATCTTGAAAATTTTTGATTTAGAAAGTGGTTGATAATATCTGTATGGATAATAATGTAAATTATACACGTAGTCGTTTTCTGTTTGTTATTAGCATTTATCACGCCGTACCTTTATCATTTATCTCTCCCTACAGGCTTGAGCTTTAGAGGGAAAAAACATCAACAGGAATGCCAATGTGAACTTGTGACCTCAAGAAATCGACATATAGATAATGGCAGCTAGAATTGTATGGGCGTTGCTACTTATAGGCGGATCGGTGAAAGACAGTTTCATGGTGTTAGTGGTATTCCCTGTGGTCGGAATACACAAAAACAGAGTCACTTCCGCAACCACCTGGGTTCGCCCGGGAAAAATATCCAATTTTCTCGCAGTACACAAGGAAAAAACTTTCACTGGGGTTTATTATTCAATTGGCTTGCGGTCATGATTTGAATTTCCACTAAGCTTTGGAGTGTGCGTGTTTCACAAGTGATACAGCGATTATTGAATTTCAGGAGGCACAGAAATATGATCAACTGATCAATCCAAATAGGTATTTTGTTTGAGGACAGATTTACGTGTTCTATGCATATCTCATGAAATGCAATAATCGCTCTATCACCTGTGAAACACGCACACTCCAAAACTTAGTAGAAATTCTAATCATGAACGCAAGCCAATTGAATAATAAACCCCAGTGAAAGAAGCGAGTGAAGATTATTGAATTTCAGGAGATATGCATAGAGCACGTAAATCTGTTCTCAACCAAATTACCTATTTGGATTGAACAGTTGATCATATTTGTGTGCCTCCTGAAATTCAATAATCGCTCTATCACTGTGAAACACGCACACTCCAAAGCTTAGTAGAAATTCAAATCATGAACGCGAGCCAATCGAATAATAAACCCCAGTGAAAAAATTTGCAGCGTTTCATGCATATCAGAATGCTTCAACCCAACGTGTATCAACTTCAACGTGTATCGGCTACAAAGCCTTTTAGGAGTTCACTCCAGTATCCACATTACTACATCACAACATCACTAGGTCACTGCGATCAAAACAAAAACGATAATAAACCAAAAAAACGCAAATGTTGGCATCATAATTCATTTTTGTTGTAGCAGTTAATTTCATCTCAAACAATTTCATAATTTATTTTTCAATTGTGCACTACAAGAAACTTGGATATTTTTTCCCGAATGAAACTGGTTTGTAGCAGAAGTGACTCCGTTTTTATTCCTACCACAGGGAATATCACAAAAACCATGACCAAATGCCTCTCACCAATCTATCTATAAGAAACAACACTCATGAAATGCAAGCTGAAATGATCAATATGTTGATATTCTTGGCGTTACAAGTTCACTTTGAAATTTGTGTGGACGTATTTTTTCCCGCTGAACCTCTAGCCTTTAGGGGAAGCTAGCGGATGAAGGTACAGCATGATATGCGCTGATAACATTATGACATTTTCTAAATCTACATTTTTCAAATTTCAACCATCTTTTCCTTCAAAATATTCTAATTGTTTTCTTGGTCTGTCACAAAGGTCCAATATTGAATTATGTCGATAGCCATTGGAACAATAAATATGCTTCTGAACTTCTAAACTTCTAAATAAATAACAAAAGGGACAATCCTTTTTTTCAATATTACCGCTTGAGATTTGTTCTTCATTGTTTTATTATGAAAGCAATTTCTTTTTTTTTAATTATGAGATAAGACAGGACTTCCTGTCCTAATTAGAGATAAAAATTAAAACCCTCGTTTTCAAACGCAATGCAGATAAAATAAGAAAACTTACTTTTTTTTTCATTCCTCAAAGTACCCTTACTTTATTAAAATATAAGTTTGGCGGGAGCGACAAAGCACTCAAGAAGAAACTTTGTGGAGCGAGGTCATTCTGAAAAGAAACTGCACGTGTTGCTTTTCACGAGTGGGCTAAATTAAATTATTTCATTGTTCTCGGAGAACAAGTTTCGTACAACTTTGTTTTCTCTTGGTCGTCATTGGTTTATCTCAGTTTCTCTCGCACTTTTTCGGCGGGAGCAAAAAGCGCGGCGCTCATGTTTCCTGCTTGTTGATTCGATCCGAGAAAGGTGGATTCATCTTCCACAAATTAAGGGACTAATGTATGTTTTTCGTTTGACGCCGTCCAGCCTATTCCGCGTGTTGACCAAATTTAATGGTGATTCACTGTAGCATGCATATAAGCATTTCATATTGAAAAGCAGAGCAGAATAATTGCACTGTGGTTTATTTGTTATATATTAGATTGGTGTTCTAATCAGGTTACAGACAGACGGATAATTAGTCGGAGTAAAGACAAGATATACCTACATCGTCTCAATATAATCACAAGGATGCTGGTACTGAATGAAAACAGATAAATAATAAAGCTACCACAATTGTTGGAAGTTGTTTGACATACTTTTTCAAGGGTCAACTCAAGAAAGTTGATAAATCGTTTAAGATAATGGATATAGTACTTTATGCTCAAAATATTATAGCAGTATTATACTCATAGATGGATATAGTAATTTTTTTCCCCTAACTGATGAAAGTGCTATTTTATGGTGGATGACTCTAGTAGTACTCTTTGAAATAAAACTGAATTTTCAACCTAGTTTTTCAAGGGGGTACAGTACTTTTAGCCCCAAACAGGTTGCATGTTTATGAAGAACTCGGTCCCGAAACCCACTGGAAGGTAACAACTAGATTTAAACAAAAATGGTCTTTAGTTCCCTTTTGAAACAATCTCCTCCATATCTTTCATCCGTACAATTCTTAATCAATTTACGCAATTTTCGTTATTCGATCCCATTTCAATCTACTTGAAGAACGAACCTCGGAAAATTTGCATTTAATTTGAGGATGGGGTGATACCCAATACGTTCCATTATCTTTGGTCAAGCAAGAAAACTTGACTATTTCTTGCGATTCTTTTGTTGTTTAGCTGAGGCTTTAGTTTAGTTTTGAACCAAATTTCATTATTGAAGGGGATGAATTTAAGGAATACACCGGACTTTTTTAGTAGTTTAGTGCGGATATTAGAAAAAATCGAGGATCAAGGATGAATGAGGATCGTGAAAGGATTGTTATAAGGAAGATCGATGGAGGGACAAATTAACTGACGTATTTAGACCTCTGCTATTGTTGATCGACTTTCGTGACTGATTTTTTGATGGATTACTTTCCTGTTTCTCGAAGTAGTTACGCTTCCTCGGTTAATTTGTGGATCTTTCTTTCTTCAATTTATCAATTTTATAGCAATTCACATTTCATGAATACAATGAATAAATAAATTCATTCATTTTGTTATAAAGTTGTGGCAAATCACGGTTCTATTTGCTTTTTCCCACAAAAAAATTTACAAACTGAGCATAAGGATTTTCCAAAAATCATTGCATCGTTTACCGAAGTATTTAAATTTTAAATCACCATTCGAAGAACACATACTTAGATTCTAACATTCTAAATTCAGAAATTTGGAAATAGATTATTGGAGGTTTTTGAAACGTCGGTCTGACGCAAGGTTTCGTCAATTTGTGAACGAAAAACGATTAATGACTAATTTTGAAAGAGGTTAATTTCTTTAATTTGTGGATCACAGAAGTCATTATTATGTTGGAACGAAGGAAAAACTTGGTTACCATTTATCTATAATTAGAACCAGAACATTGAAAATGTTTCCCTGAAAACTTTAAATTGCTCATACAACTTTATTAAAATATGGTGGAAAAAACTCATGAATAAAACATAAGTTTCCTGAAATGTGACCATTTCTGCGTCTTCTAAGCTCTCAAGTTTCAAATAATTTAACATAAGTGTAATAAATGTGTCACGATTAGGGTTCTTATTTGGTCCTGCGATATCGCTGGAACTTTAACCGAGCTTAGCTATAATTAATAGGAATTGAATCAACAATTCTATCTTCATAGAACCTAATAGACATTCGATTAAATCAGTTGAGCTTTGTACGATTGAAGAATGACAAAGGAGGACATCAATAATATTGGGGCTGGTTTCAATTATTGAACAACTGATTCGATAGGCTCGGATAACAAGGGGGAGGCTTGCACAATCATTCGCCGTTGAGGCTATTTGCGAGGGTTTGGCATGTTTTATTATTCGTGTCAGATATCATGGAACCACGTCCCGGGTGGTCCTGCAGTTCAGTCAACTAACACGATATAGGCGGCGCTCTGAGCTTGATTTGCCAATCAAAATAACTGATACGTGTGACGTAACATCGGTTACCTTAATATTTATTTTAATACGCTGTTCACGGTTCGAACCTGTTACTCAAACCTCGGTGGGGCCCTTTCAAAAATAGCGACGTCCACATATTATCGTATGGGAACATCGGCTCCTATATACTTAGCGGAATCATTTATCGCTCGGTCGGATTACAACCGATTATAACTGATGTAACAATAAGACTACGGCGCAACATTCACCGATGAATTCAAAGTAATTGAGGGTTAGTTCCTTTTAGGAGTCCTAATCCGCACGGATTTTCAGTCCTGCAGGAACTGTACCTCCAACTTGCCAATCCTTCAGGATCCTGTATCTGCCCCAAGTCGTAAATTAATCATTTAATAATTAAATTTTTATTAGTTAATTATTAGATTATAATGCTGTCATGATAAAATAACCAGAATAGGGTTAAATTAAAATATTTAGTTCTCAATAAGTGTACATAAATATTAGGTATGATCGTTACAAATGGTATGAATTGACAACTGGTTTGTATTTAGTCTAATAGTAAAAGATTGGAATCCCTATTTATTTTACACTACATTTGCTCTATTTTAATGAGAAATAGTAAATTGAATTTGTCCTGTCAACAAAGATTAAAACACAAAATTGCTTCTTGGATGATAGATTAGCAGATGTTACTCTCTAAACCCCCCTATTCCATTACACCGGCCTTGGCCATTTTGTTAACTGGTACCTTATACTACAGAAGCCTGTGAGGGTTACGATAAGTTTGCGAAGGTCTTATCGTATCAGTGAAAATGTAACATCTTCGTTGGTCTCCATTAAGGACTATTGTACCTTATATTGTTCGTGTCTTTTCCTCCTATTTCTGGATCTATGGAGTTTCTTAACTTCTATCAACCCCCAGCTTAGGTACATAAAAATTGAGTTAAATTCCGATCCCTTTTTAACAAGGTGAGCAGCTTTTTTTGTTTAAACTTGCCAAATACTAATATCTTGCTGTATCCCCGGCAAGAAGGTTGTACTCCCGACATATTGCATTATAAGCTTAACTTCTCGGATATAAATCAACATGTTTTATGTACACTCAAGAGAGTCAAAACGGAGATTGTATGTTTTCGTTGAAATTTGGAATATCATGTTGATAGATGCGCATATCAATAGTTTGTATATTTAATTGATTAAATCTCAATTTTATTCTTCTTCATTATTCCCCTGATTTCCTGCTCCTCTTCTGCCTTATCCCACCAATCGTTCAACAGGTGGAGCGCTGTCTTCAAGAATCTTTGCATGTCTTCATACACCAGCGAAATTCCCAGCCGTTATTCATGTTGCGCACTCGAAAATCCATCCACGAATCAAACGGCGTTCATCGTCAGATACCATCAAAGTCTATCGCTTGAGAGGTGGTAAACATAAGACTTCGTTTTCTCATTGCATTCCCATCAAACAGTACCTTTCTTGTATTGGAGTTAACTGAATTTCAAAAATCTTTATCATAATTTTTTCACCTATGTCAATTCAATAATCACAAGTCCTCCGAGTTACAGTGTGAAATTGAAAGCGATAAATGTTTTTGTTTCAAATTTCAACGTTTTGATATTTTCCTCATTTGAAACCATACACCTGTTCTGTATACGGTTTAAAGGACATCAGACTACAAATCTTAAAGTCTCAGAAAACACAAAATATCTCTAATCCTCGAAGATAAACATGATTTTATCTATTTACTCGTTTCTTCATGGTTGCACCGCCTCGCATCATATCCCTATGCAGACCTCAACTTTAGGTTCCAATATTTTCATTTGACAGACTGTTCTTTCCATTAAAAAGTATGCTGTTACATCCTATTGAATGTAGAGCAGCGAATAACTGGAACAACCGACATTATCATAAAATCCTTTGATTCTAAAATTTCAACACACAGTTCAGTTCTCTGACAATCAAATTAGCATATACACAAACTTCACAAATGGTCTGCACGCTTCTATCTGAATGGATCTACACGGCTCACAAAGGAATTTTTGAAGTTGTTTTAATACCTTCATTTTCTGAGGCCACCATTTTTCACTCCATCCATTTTGAAAGGGTACTACTAATTTTCCAACTTATAGTGCACTAAATTAGTAAAATGTAATTGTCGTAGAATAACGTATTTCTATTTTCGAAATTCTTTCTCTTTTTGGTTTCGGTACCATTAGTGTTCTGTCCTTCTCATCAATTCGGATTTCATTCTGCTTCGTGTCCATTGCAAGAAATTTACATAAGAGATCCAGATCGTCGAAATTATAGAGCATCTATCTAAATCTTCCGGGTAATGTGCGGTTACGAAGCGAGCCTGATGATGGTATCATTGCTCGGCACGCCCCTCTCCTCTTCAGAAGAAACCTGTTCACACTTGGGATGAATTAGTTTACAAAACGGCGCGGCCATCTCAATCCGTGATCATGCACATTTTCCGATCAGCTGTCTCTCTTTTTGAATGTGATTCTATTTGTGGGTCGCAATTA